>OZ053307.1:9772408-10335777 GCA_964056655.1 Arabis hirsuta | reverse complement strand
AACGGTGCAGTTTGTGACTCTGGTTTCACAGATCTGTTCCAAAGACAAACACACACCAAATAAATTAGTCAAAGATATAAGAAACAAGTCTTAGCCTTTACGTTAGAGATTATGTTTTTAACATCAATTACATACCTAGTAGTGGTAGTAGTAGTTTGTGTCATTTTGAGGACATTTTCCTTGGGAACAGAGGAAGATGAGGAAGAAAAGCTTGATTGTCGAGGAAACAACAAATCCTTGGGTTTAACATCATCATTAGCCATGGATTCAATGTTTGAAGCTTCACAAGGGAATAAACTCATGGTTGTTGTTGGTTGACGTGAGATGTTAAAAGTTCCTGCAAAGAAACATGATCCAAAAAGTTAGCATATGAACAATTTTCGTAAAAGTAAACCAAACACGGCAATAAAATCCTGTAAAATGAAAAAAAACAAGAAACACCATATTTCTTGTTCAGACAAATCAGACAAAAACGTGTTCCTCTTTTCCAATTCTGTTGTAAACTTTTCGAGATCCCTAAGGTGAGATCTAGAACAGAGAGAAGGGTTTGGTTACTTACCATTATTGGAGTTGGGTTTGCATGCAATCCCTAAGCTGAGATCTCCAAAACTACCGTTCTCCTTGAGATACTGACTCAATCGACTACACGTTAGAGAGAAGCTCTTCTTCCCGGAAAATCTCCGATTAACTCCGAACTCCGAACATTCCATAGAACTCGACATCTTTCAAAATTCGAAAGCAAATAAACAGAAGTATTCTTGGAATCCAGTCTTCTTCTTCTTCTTCTTTTCTGAGAAATTAATTAAGGTTTCTGCTTTTTTTTTTAGTTCTTGTTCTTGTTGTTGGTTTCTCCTGCAAATTGCGTTTGTCACGAGGGAGAAATGGGGACTCTTTAAAGAACTTTCTTTTGGTTGGTTGCAGAGTTCTCCTACCTCCCAATAACAACAATATTTATTGAATAATAATACTTTTTTTTTGTTTATCAAATTGTGCGTTAAATAAACACGTGTTATTTCTTTTACTAAAATGGGGAAATGTGTCTTGGTTCACTGTTCTCCACGTTCATAGCCTTTCCGTTTCCTTGAATTACGACTTTATCCTTTCTTTTCTTCACGAGCCTACTTATCCATTGGTAGGACGAAGTCAAACAAACAATAGACATGTTAATTTACGTTTGTGCCCCTGTTTTTTTTTTTTTAGGTAAGTTGTATTTTTTTTTTTTGGAAAACTAGGGTGATCCGGTTTTTTACCACCCGACTACTCTCCCAAGATGAGTATAGTTGTCGAGTATCTCACTCACCGGATTTTCTAATGGGTATAAATCGTGGCACCATGTGGGGGTCGAAACTCAGCTATCTGGTGTCCGACGAGATTACATATCCCACGAGGCGGACTGCATGACCATGCTTGAATGACAAGCCTGGCGAGATTAACGGTACTACCCGGCGGGAGAATACACCTACATCGGAGAAGTGGGGCCGACATAAACAAGAAGCCTGTAAGGCAAGCCCGCGACAAAGTAAAGCCCTGAACGTGATAAGGCAGGCTGAGTCCAATACATGACGAGATGGGCCGAGCGGGCATTGACAGATGTCCACTAGACGTAGCCGACCTCAAGTAAAGGAAATTCTAGGAGGATAAGGAAAACTCCATGTTTTCTAGGAGGTTAATCTAGCCGACCTAATTTACTATATATATGAATGTATCTCCCTTGAAAAAGGGATCCATAATTCTTTACACCAAAACTCTTGTATTCTTAAGTTTTGACAGATGTAGCAAAAAGAATCATCTTCAATCCTTTGTATATGATTTCATACTTGGAAGACTCAATCTTCTTGAAACTCTTGACAAAATCTAACTGTGCAGGTTCTACCATCCACAGTTTGGCTCCGTCTAAGGGGACACTACAGATCTTCTTACTCAAAAGAATCACCTCACAAATAACCTAGAAGATGACCACCGAACACATCGACAACACCGATGGCGACAGACGCATCGTCCACACTTTTGCTCAAGGAAGAATTCATCTCTTTTTTGAAGAAAAATATCAACACTTTTGCCTAGTCGGTTGACGACATGTCTGTCATTGACATCAAAATAATAAGTCACGAGTTGAACGTCGATCCAACTTTTAAACCGGTGAAGCAGAAGCGCCGAAAACTTGGAGTTGAGCGGGCGAAGGCTGTCAACGACGAGGTGGAACGACTCTTGAAAGTTGGATCAATTACAAAAGTCAAGTATCCAGACTGACTCGCCAATCCGGTCGTCGTCAAGAAGAGAAAAACGGGAAATGGCGTATTTGTGTTGACTTTGACTAGTCAAATGAAAATAGTTAAAGAATTTCGCATTTGAGAATAATTGAATTCTGGCATAAACCCACCTAACAAAATCTCCCCGAAATGAAAAGCATTAGTCCACCACCATTGTAAGTAAGTGATTGTGAATTTTTAATTAAGAACCAATTTTTTTTTTTTTTCAAAAATGAAGAATCATTTTTTGTGAAGTTTTTAACGATTATTTTGGCTACGGTTGATCCATATATATGTAAAGAGATGTTAAATATGTTTTTGCTTTTAATGGAACTGAATTGTAAGCATGATTGATTTTCGTCAGGGTTATGGTGGTGAGAAATATTGGTATCGAATGTTAACAAGAAATCAACCAAACACGTCCAAAACAACTTTTTCCTAAACAACGAAAAATACATTAAAAATTAAAGTGAAATAATTTAGAAACAATCAAAAACGCGTTGCAACTAAGTCAACAACCTCAACTCTTTTTATTGCAAAGTGCTCTTTGTTCAAACTATACAATCTTATAATTGAAACTATATGATAAAATACTCGCAACATTTTAATATATATTACTATCACAAATCTTATTAACGCGTGATTCATTCAGAGATACATGCTAGGAACTAAAGCTTGTTTGTTTAGAAAAATAAAATTTAAACATAAGTCTACGAGTCGTCGATTTAGAAAGTAAATGCAGGGCTTAAGTCATAAAACTATAGTCAATCCACATGTCGACCGTCACAATTGATAAACTAATGCCATGAACCACCCACCGTATGCTAATTTGATTGAATAATCAAAAGTTTTACACTCAAAACGAAATATAAAAACTAAATGAAGCGTAATCGAAATTGATGTGTAGAGTACATAAAAACTAAATTCAACATTACAAATTTGACTTGAGACCTAACCTAATGGTCTCATCCACAAAATGTACCTAACAAATATGTAATACAAATACTCCATTTGGCAAATGTGACTAAAACCATAGGTTAAGGGTATTATCGTCCAACTGACAAACAGCTAACGGAGCAAGTCTTCACAGCGTTAGTTCTGTGAGTGGGTCCCAGTATAAGACAACTCCACCATCCACATGTTGCGTCGACCACGTTTTTGTTGCTATGCGTTTTTTAAATTAAATACTAAAAAGAAAGCAAAAAATAAAAAAGGAGGAAACCAGAAGGAAAGCGCAACTGCACGTTGTCTGCACCAACGCGACACGTGTAGAACTCTTGTTGGTTTAAAATTACGCGTGAAGATTCTTAATTCTTAATATTCTCTACAAATACGGGCTGTGTTTCGCTGCTACGCGACCTATATAATACTAAAAGCCTTACCAATCATCGAGCCGTTGGTTTAATTTGTCAGAATCTTTTTTTATTGCATGTATTATACAGTTTTATCTTTTTCTCCGGCGCGAATTTAGGTGCTATTTTTTTTTTTAATAACTTCCCGAGTTCGGAACTAAATCCAAATTTCTGTGGGCCAGAATCAGAGTTTTAAACTATTTCATTCAGAAATAAGAGAAATTTGCTAAAATAGACCCCATTGAATTATATAATATCTCACTACATTTTTGTCAATTTTTATCATTTTTTTTTGTCTATATTACTGTTAATGAAAATATAAATAATTTAAAACAAAAAGTTTTTAAATTTTTAAAAATTTGATAGTTATAAATATGTCATGTATAGTTATTTGTATATAATTTTTTTATTTTTTAAAACTAAAAACCATGTTGAAAAATTATTATAATTTTTTCTTCTACGACTGCCACAATTCGGTAGATTTAAAATTCTGTATATTTCACCTCTATCTACCAAAGGTATAATTTAGGTTATGCGTCATGCTCTACGTTCTACATTATCGTAGAATATTAATTCTACGATTTAGACTGACATCTACCAAATCCAGATAGTACATTCTACCATTCTCAATATATTCTACCGTATATAGAATTTAGTTTCTACTGCAACGTCTACCACTTTGTCTACTATCTACCGATTCGTAGAATGTAGTTTCTGAAAAATTAGTTACAAGTTCTTTAAATCTATGAGTGAATATTTTTGTTAACTGAAATGATTTTTAAAAAATATTTCTTTGTCAAACACGTTTTCACGTAATCTTCTTCTTTTTCCTTGCGTTTCCTTCTTACAAAACACGTCTTCTTGTTTGATTTCTTCATTTGTGGTTCTTTCTCGAATTTTGTCACATATAATTTTGCTAATATGAATAGGAATAAGTAGAAAAATTAAAGAACTAGGGTTTTGATATCATCAAAATCGCCCTAAGAGAAAGGAAGAAGACGAAGAAGTTTGACTTTTTATATGTTTTTGCACTCATTACCAAGAAGACCGGATAGAGATATAAAGTATAGACCCGATCTATTAGACCGGTCGTTGAATTCTTCGAATTTGGTTCTACTACGAGATGAAGATTGATTTAGAAGACCGGACGGAGCTAAGTTGAGGTCAAAATTAGGATTCATTGAAACTAAATTTTAATGGGACATTCTTATAAACATAAAAATATACTCGGACATTTTCTATTTCAATGTGTCATAATTTAGCAAACTTCCTTTAAGAATATTCTTCATCCGAAATGCAACTCCAAGTATCACTAGACTAACACATCTTTGATCACTATTTTTTAGTAGTCAATAGTTCGATTTTTTTTTTTTTTTGCCAGCTATGTAAAATATAAATTGTTTTTGTGATAAAACATATTCGATGAAATTCTGCAGGGTTTTTTTTTTTTTTTAATAATCAGAAATTTACATGCCAGAACCTAATTAACTTTAATGTTTGAGATATTTTTTGTTAAAGGAAAACACAAACAAACTTGAATTCAATATTGTTCTTGAAAGTATTTGCATAACGTATTATCTTAATAATTTATGATAAAATCATTAATGCGTCCATTATCTTATTTTTGTTAAAAATTATAATACATTAATTTTTTTTTTTGTGTCAGTATAATCCATTTAAAAATTAAATTATTTATTCACTTATATTTCAATAAGCATTTAAAGTTAGAATTATAAATAAGGTGAATTTGGTGAATAACCAAAAAAAAAATATTATTCAATAATAATTAAAAAAAGTGTATATGTGATAAAATCTAAGCTATTGAATTTTAAATAATTAGCTAGTTATTGAATTATAGTTTTTTTTGTTGGTTATTAGTGCTAATTTCCTTTATAAATAAGTCACAATAAACTTACTTTCACCTCATTATTATCACCTCAAATTCTCTTTACTGTCATTTTCTTTCCACGGGAGTACAAGGACAGCAATCACATCCGATGTATTAAGAAACACAAGTTTTTTTCCCCCTAAACTATTAAGAAACACAAGTTGTTCATGGATTAGATCCACGTTTGCTGATTACGCGACAAAATATTATAATATGATATTTAAATTAAGACTAAGAAAAAGTCGTTCAATGCACCAACTCTTTCTTTTACATAGTACTATTGATAAGAAAAAGATTAGATAAAAAAATTCAAGATATTTTTTACAAATAAAAAAGCTCAACTAGTTTTTACGATTATTGGTTAGAACTTAGAACTAGTATAAGATATGAAATGTGGGCTATGAGGCTATAAAAAGTAGCTAGGATTTAGATTAAACGGAAAAGATCGTCGAACTCGTGGGAAATGCGTGTAGTGGTTGGGGAAGGAATACATATATCCGTCATGCAAGTTGAGTAACGTGTCCATATTTATATATAATTAACTTACTTTACGTATATTCATGCACCGTTTCAGTTTACCTTTAGTTTATACGACTCTTAATTTGTTTGTATTAATATGGTATACTTTTGTAGTCCTTGTTAATGATAAACCAAAGTTTAAGTACTTAATTAGTTTCTAATAGTATATTATACAGGTAACAGGTGCAAACCTATATTTTCGTTTAGGGTTTTATTTTGTTGAGTAGGAGAACACTTTCGAGATGGTTGACTTTGATAAACGTAGATTCATACGTAGCCACGTTGTATGGTTTAAAAAAATACTGATGATAACATAACAATAAAAATTGAAGGAGTATTGGTTTTTTTTTTTTTTGGATTCAAACTTTTTTTTTTTGGACGAAAATTTATACTTTAAATTAAAATACCTAAATACTATCTCCAAATACCGAAAAAACTATCCTATGAGCCAGACAATCAGAAGTTCCACGGTTTTGTAAAAAAAAAAAACAACAATAAAATACAGCTACTACAAGTTTTGAAAAAGTATAAAAAAACAATACGCACTAGTACGCACATGAAATTTCTAGAAATTACCAAACAAATATTCCGCTCTTTTTTTTTTGTTAGCATGTACTAGACTTTCAAGGAAAATAAATAATATAATAATAATAACAGAAATAACAAAACAAATAAATATTGTAATAAAGCAAGAAAAATAAGTGGAGGTCTCTTGGCCCCGTGATTTAGTTAATAGTTTACTAATGTTTTTACAACAGAAGATTGGAGTTAGAACTCAAAAAAATGTAATTAATTAATATAAATGTAGATTAATAAAGATAAATTTACATGAGATTTTTATTGTGAGACAAAATATAATCGTTTAACGTGGATAAAAATCGAAGATTTGTTCAATATAAAATTAACGATATAAATTTTTTTTATAATTTATAATAAAATAATAATAAATTCATATGATTAAAAAAAACGATAAAAATACAGTTGATGAGACGCCACATGGGTCGTGCATTATTGGAGATTTGGAGTCGTCGGTGTTTTGCAGAATATATAATTAATATATAAATGTTTGAAACTGTGCTTTTCTTGACAAGTGGAACATGCTTCTCATGACATGCAAATTTAATATTTGATATACATTAGATATTTTCAAATAATTTATTTTATTTGTTGTAGGTGTTTAAACAGATCATAACTCAGCTTAAGCCCGGTAAAAATCAATTAAGAGATATTCAGCTTCACATCAACACTTTGATCCACTCTTCTCTTAAAACTTATAATTTTTTTCTCATAATTTACGAGTAAGGGGTAGAAAATCATTTGCAAATATATTCACAGTTCCTACTTTTGTACTGGGAAAAAAGAAAACTCCTTTCGACATTTGTGTTTATTTTCTTAATTAATTACAAAGTACTTTATCAGAGAGAGAAAAATGAATACCAACAGTGATGAAGAGAAATTGTCACGAACAAAAAAAACACGACAAATAATTTTCATTTTTGCCCCAAAATTTACGTTATGTACACAAATGACCCCAAACGACGGCGAGATTTGAAAAAAAGGTTTCAAATGTCGTAATCAATGTCCGTGACATTGGATTCAGCCGCAGGCTTAACAAGACGACCTTCCTCGTCGTAAACATCAAAATTCTCGCACGGTCGAGGAAATATCGACCCAAAGACTCGTCCTTTCACGAACGAACACTGAAATATATGCTTCTTCTTGTATGTTAACCCAACGGACATGTCCCGAAACGTCACATTCCTCACTGGAATCTGTTCGCTGCCGTGTATTCGGACCGGCACTCGCACTCCTTGTCCGTGGATTCCCGTGAAGCTGAATCCAGAAAGCGTTGGATACGCTTTCCGATCGAAATTATCGTCTGCGTGCTCGTTGTAATCTGTTTTGATCACGATCCCTACTCGAACATTGTCTAGTGTTAGGTTTTTGTATGTTATGTTTCTGATGTAACCTCCTCTTCCTGGAGCTGTTTTGATTCTGATTCCACGGCGTGAGTTCCAGATCAGAAGGTTCTCGATCGTCACATTCGATATCCCGCCCGACATTTCGCTTCCAATTGATACACCGGCACTGTCAAAACATCAGGATAAATTATCGCAATTAGCAATCTTTTCAATCAACTTTTTCTTTGCGGTTTAACGCCCAAAATATCCTCACAAACGCATTAACCCGATAGTAATCTATGTTCAAATGACAACATGATAATACGTAGTCAAAACTGTCATTTATTTTTGGATATCTTCCAATCATATGAGAAATGTGAAGACTCTTTACCTGATAACAGAACGAACTACGAGATTACGGATGAGAATATTTGTTGAAGGTCGTCCATATGCAATGCCAAACTGATCCCATCCACTCTTTATCGCAATGGCATCATCCCCGGTGCTAATGTAGCAGTCCTCAATTACCATATCCTCACATGAATCTGTTAAGGAAGAAACACGGTGCAAAAGGTTTTTAAATGTGCCAAGAACAGAATAACCAGGAGAGAGATACTAAGCGGAAAATGAACATACCCGGATCAATTCCATCAGTGTTTGGTGCTCCGGTAACAGGAGCTAAGATGGTGACATTTTTGATTGTTACGTTTTTGCAGTCATATGGATGAAGAGTCCAAAAGGGTGAGTCACGCAGTGTAATGTTAGCGATAACAATGTCACTCGACCACATTATTTGAACTAAAGGTCCTCTTGTATTGTTGAGAAGTCTTCTTTGATGCTTCTTCCACCACGATTGTCCTTGTCCGTTTATTGTTCCATTATGACCTGTTCGTTGTATGATCATTACCATTAATCAATATTCCGTTTATAATAACTCACAAACATGAACTCGAAAAAGAGGGAATCACTCACCGGTTATCACAATGTCTTTGAGGTTTTGACCATGGATTAAGCTCCCATAACGAGGTCCCGGACGCTCTCTACCATATCCATACGAAGGCAATGGTGGCATTAAAGGCCAATACTTCTCATCCTGATGATTAAAGTGACACAATGAGTAACCAATACTCACATAGCAATCACAGACAGTCTTAAAAGGGAAAAGCCTCGAGCCCTATTTTAGTAGCGGAACTCTCTAAGCAACCTTTGGTTACAAACCTATACTCTAGAATCTATCCTCAACATCTCAAATTTTGATCATCTCCTACTACATAAACCAAAGATAAACTCATTCTCATACCAAATATAGCACTTGTTACCCATCGAAATCTCCTAAATTATGTTCCTCCATTCCACAGAACCAAGCAAACAAAGTCAATATACTGTATCCAACTTAGAAATCTCATGTTCTTAAAGCTTAGAGGGAGCAAAAACCTCTGCAACTTTTTCCTTGTTCCTTTGTTTCGTGACGGAAAGCAATACAAATCAAAATCATTTTCACTAACCTCAACACCAAGAATCTCTGAATCCTCAGCGAGAAAAAGAGTCATGTGGCTGGTGAGATTAAACGGCGCCGTAAGCCACCGTCCAGGCGGGACATTCAGCTGTCCTCCGCCGCTGAGCTTCGAGATCGAAGTCACCGCTCTCTCGAACGCCTCCGTGTTAGGCGTAAACCCATCTCCAACACCTCCGAAATCCTTCAAATCGAACACCACCGGTCTCAGTCGAGGCAGTGGCTGAGTCGGTTTGATCCTGCCGAAAATCGTGAACTTTACACCGACGGGACCAGCGACGGATCCGGCGACGTAAGCCGTTCGTTGCCATAGGAAAACGGAACCGAAGGCGGCGATCCAGAGAAAGGTGAAGAAGAGTGTCTTGTGGGAAGCAAGGAGAGAAGAAAGACGACGCTTAGGGTCAAGTCTCTGAAGATGAGATTGGAATCGAGAAGGAAGCAAATTCTCCACCATGATTGGAATTAGGGGGAAGTAGAAACATGGGTTTATGGTTTTCTGGGATCAAGATCTAGCAGAGAAATAGTGAATTATACGCAAAGATTCGTGACGATGGGGTTGAGAAGTCTGTGTCAGAAGCTGGTGAGTTTGGTGTGTGTGTGTGATTCGATGGAGTTCTGGGCAAAGAGAAAATATAGCGAAATTCAATAGTGAACCAAACCGGAGAAATTAGCATACCGGTTAGTTTGGCTTAGACGTGGTATAAGTCTATAGTGACACAACCTGATTTATATTTTAAAGTCTCCCTTAAACGTCCACAATTACACAACTCATACATTCGTTTCTCTCATATTTATGACGATAGAAAATTGTTATGAAATTGTTCTTTTACATACCGTTTTAAATCTTTTCACCATTAATTTAAATGCCTGCAAGAGAAGTTAAGTATCAATAAAGGCTAATCAATGTACATCAATGATATTGATCATCTAAGTTGCAAATCTTACCGAAAAGATGTTACAATGATTGCAAGCAAATAATGAGATGAGCCATGAGATTCATACAAATAACGTAACAACGATCAATATTGTGTTCCACTATATACAAAAGTTGTACATCAATGATTGCAAGCAAATAATCCCTCAATCCATCAATGTGATGTAAATGCCTGCAAGAGAAGTTAAGTATCAATAAAGGCTAATCAATGTGATAATGATATTGATCATCTAAGTTGTAGCTTACCGAAAAGATGTTACAATGACCAGGATCAGCGAGATGAGCCATGAGATTCTCAATTGGATCTTGACTATTACTGTAGTTAGCTTGGAAACAGAAGCCAACGAAAGCAAGCATCGCGAGCCGTCCGTTTTTGATCTCTTTAGTCCTCAAAACCATTACCGGTTCAGGAGAACCTCTCCCCCACATCATCGGATCGAACCACAAACCTCCTGGGTAACCAACATCCGGTTTAGGATTCACTTTATGCGGGTATTTGGGCTCTATGTCCACAGACCCCGGTTTAACCAAATCAGCCCATCTTCTACCCTCGGCCCAACCCATTAACACTAATTGAGCTAGAAACAACGTAGTTGAATCCGCAAAATACTCGCGTGATCCTGCGTCGTACCATGAAAAATTCTCGATGAAACCTAATCGTTCGAGACATTCCGGTATTAGAATACCAGTCACGGCCAGCATAGCCCATCGGCTATGTACGAGCTCAGCTTGTGAAAACCATTTGAGAAGGTCCGGGTCAGACCCTGTGAAACAAAACCCGGTTCGGTTTAAAATTCGGTTTGTTATGTAAAACCGGATTGGGTTTTCATGTTTTCGTACCTAGACCGAGAGGATCAAAACCGAAATCGCCAGGAAGGCTGCAAACAAGACGAATGTTAAAATTCATAGGAATAACTCTTTTACTTCAATAATATGCATAATAAGATTTTGAATTGAACACATTAACACAAAACATGTACGTATGTACTAGTGAGTTGTAAGTTTATCAGGGAAACATAAATCGAAACCTGCCATCGAGCCATTCGGGTGGAGAGCTACCGGGGAACCACAAAGGACGGTCCGGAGGAAGTGGTTCACAGACGCTAGAAACTTCTTTGCCGGCACGAACGACCACCACGTGCACGCGCTCGCTCATTCTTCCACCGGCGCGTAGTGCACATGCTCCTCGTCCTATTTCCACTCTGTTCGTGGATAAAGCGAGTGTTGGAGTGAGAGAAGAAGCAATGGCAAGAGCCATCTTTGATTCGTGTGGAAATGAAAATGAAAATTTCTTTGCTATATCCTTTTGTTTTGTTGTGATTGTATGTCCTCGTATGTTATGGGCTTTGTTATCCAGAAGAATTTGTGAAGCCAGTGTTACCTGACACGTGTACGGTTCGATGTGAAGGATAATAGTATTTTGTATTTTTGATGGACTAACAAAATAAAAATTAAAAACATTTACGGATTATTAGAATGATTCAAGTTCAACCAAAAAAAATTACGATTGCTTTTTTGTACTGACGATAAATATTAACATGCTGATTTTGTTTCTTCTCCAACGATTACGGGGTTAAATAGTAGTAGTATAATTTTCTTTTTGATTTAAGCAAATAATCATAAATAGGTGGCAACTAAAACAATTAATAATTTGTATTTTAAACCCCCCAATTTGATCCCCAATTTGATATTGTTCATCACCAAATTACAGTGTATACTTGGATACTACCAGAATAGCAAGCGGGGTCGGTTACGAGGAGAAGGAAGCTCTTTTACTTTCTCGTGGCAACCATCTCATCCACGTGTCAAAACTTCAATCCCTCACTCCGGCGACGATGTATCGAACGGCGGCGAAGCGTCTTCTCGGCGTCGGTGGGTTTACAACCACCCGCCTCCTCCGATTTCCCAAGCTCAGGTCCACAATCATCCCTTCCTCTTACACTTCTGGTCTCTGCACTTCTTCGATTGGTAATACTGAATCATCGATGGGTAATCAATCTGTAAACCCTAATCAATCGGATCACACGGCGGCTTCTTCTTCTTCCTCTTCTACCACGGCTACAGGGGAAGGATCTCGCCGACATCAGGGCAGGAAACCGAGGGTTGAGTTTCAGGAAGAGCAGGCTCGTGTTCTCTCTGCGTCTCTCCGTCATGTGGTGGGTGTTTACAGTCTAGATTCATCTCAAAGTTTCGTCTTTTTGGGAGATTGATTTCTGTGTTGTTGCAGCCCAGATTAGGTTGGACGGAGGAAGCGATGATGGCTGGTTCAAGAGATGTTGGTGTGTCTCCTTCCATTGTTGGGTCTTTCTCAAGGAAAGAAGCTGCACTTGTTGAGGTAATTCATCTCTCTTAGTACTCTCTGGAATCAGTACATTTCTGTGAAATCTGTTAGATTTTGAGGTTTCCCTGGAGTTTGAGACTTTTATTTTTGTTACTCTTGTTCAGTTCTTCATGGATGAATGCCTACAATTGCTTATTGATAGAATAGACTCTGGACTGGATTTGCAAAACCTGATTCCAAGTGAGCGTATCTCCAAGCTCATCAGAATTCGATTAGAAATGCAGATTCCTTACATGTCAAAATGGCCTCAAGCTCTTAGCATCCAAGTAAGTTTTGGGTGGTTTTCCTTTGTTTCTTGATAAACTCGAGCAAATCCTGGTTTTTACATACATCTCCTTGACAAAAACAGGCGCATCCGATGAACGTCCCGACGAGTTTTAAGCAACGGGCAATGTTAGTTGATGAGATATGGCACGCTGTTGGAGATGGAGCCTCGGATTTAGATTGGTATGTCAAGCGTACTATTCTTGGAGGAGTTTACTCAACCACAGAGATTTACATGCTTACCGATGACTCCCTAGGTTTGTTTTAGTCCTCCTCTCTTGGACGCATTGCTATGTGGTTGAAGAAAAATGACACAACTTTTAAATTTTACGGAGTTTGATATCATTTCGTTTTGAGCAGAGTATCGCGATACATGGGCATTCTTGGATGATAGAGTGAAAGATGCTTTTGATCTGAAGAAGAGCATTCAAGAGGTAATGTTAAAACCTTTCTTGCTATGCTTCATTCTTGTTACTAGAAATCTACAACATTGGGATGAAAAAAAAATTATATGGATATTAAACATATTGTGGCAGGCGAAGTATTTTGCAGAAGACATAGGAGCCGGAGTTGGAAAATCGGTTCAAGGACTGATGAATGGAGTTATCCAGACGATGTCTAGAAGAGGTGGTAGCTCAGCGTTTTGAAAGATCGCACGTTTAAACAATGAATCTGCTTTTATCCTTTAGGATTTTCTCCAATATTTTGAGTTGAGATATGCTATAATAATGATGTTACAATATGTATGACTTGAAGAAGTGTGTGAACTAATTATTGAGTATGAATAAACCATTGAGTTTGGAATCTTGATTTTTGTATATGTGGAAATGAGCATTTTTATTTGGAAAGGGTGTTTATTGTTGAAACACAAATATATCGGAGTTTATTATAATTAATAAAAACTGTGGTTAGGTGTAGAGACGGCTTTCTAGTTTTCTACTTTGGTCCCGAAAAGTCAATTTTGAACGGCAGGCTAATAACAAAGAGAGGAAACCAAACAGAATTTTGGATTTGATTTGATTTTTGAGTCTAAACAAAGCTTGAAATTTGAGAGAGATCGGTGAGTGAGTTAAGTGTCGTTGGAGATGGTGAAGTCTTCAGAAATCGTCGGGAAGCTCAATCTCAGGTCTCACCAAGAAGGTGGCTTCTTCGCTGAAACTTTCAGAGATTCTTCTGTTTTCCTCTCCACCTCTCAGCTCCCACCCACCTGTAACTCTCTCTCTCTCTCTCTCTCTCACTCACTCTCGCCTATTTGCATCCATCACTTTGATTGATTTGAAATCTTAGTGATGTAGTGTAGTCATTTGTTTCTGATTTTGGATTTTGAGATTCCAATGGTTAGATACTTAGATCCTTCGAAATCTGATCGGATATAGACACTGTTGGGTGATCTCACTATTGGATTTGATGAAGATGATTCAGTTTCATTTCCAAATTCCATGTTGGGGTTATTGCAGAACATTTCACAAGTTTGAACCCTTTTTCGTTGTCTGAATCTCTGTAGTTAAGGTGGATAGAGCTGTGAGCACTAGTATCTACTTCTTGCTTCCATCTGGGAGCGTCTCTCGTCTCCATCGCATACCAATGGCAGAAACTTGGCATTTCTATTTGGGTGAACCCATCACAGTAAGTTGAATCTTGCCATAACAGTGAACAAAACCACTTATATAGTTTGGTAATAATCGATGAAATCTTTGTTCTTGAATATGGTTTTCTTCTTGTTGCCTTGATCAGGTAGTGGAACTCTACGATGATGGTAAGTTGAAATTCACATGTCTTGGTCCTGACCTGATAGAAGGTGACCAGAAGCCTCAGTACACAGTCCCTCCAAACATTTGGTTTGGTTCGTTCCCTACAAAGGATGTTCATTTTTCTCACGACGGGACTCTGCTTAAAGCCGAGCCTAGAAACTCTGATGATCACTTCTCTCTTGTCGGCTGCACATGCGCTCCTGCTTTCCAATTTGAGGACTTTGAACTCGCTAAACGCTCTGATCTCTTATCACAGTTTCCTCAACACGAGTCGCTCATCACAATGCTTTCTTACCCTGAGTGAAAGGACCTTAGAAAGAGACCTTAATGGCTCAACGGTTTGGTAACTACTATAAGAAGATACTATGGTTATTTTGTTACTTCAACTATTTTCATGTGAACCATATGACGACGAGGTTGTAATTGTACTTTGATTTCACTTTTGTTCTCTCTACCTTCTGTTCTTCTGAATTGTGATTGATAAAATCGTATGCAATAATGAAAAGGCTCGAGTACTGAATAACAATATCATTCCAAAAACAGAGCAAAAGATTTATCAATGTCATCCACATACACACCAACTAACATCATGACTTGTAATTTAAGGATCTTTAGCATTCTCCATCTTCAGGTTTTCTAATTTCTACAATGCCGCAATACACCGGTAGCGCGCCCTAATCGAGATCAAGGAACTCCATTCTTTTTCGCATTGTACCCTTTAACAGCATTTCTTCTTTCTCTGCTTTCTGAGCCTGAGTATACAGAAGAGTGTAATTGAGGAGTCAGTAGATTCCAAAAAACACCAAACCAAATCAAATCGACCGAAAGTCGATTTGTGCAAGAAGCTCCCAAATCAAACAAACTTTGAATCAACAAGGGAGGGAAGTAAAGAGAAAATAGCACTAACCCTTTTGATCTCTGCTTCTGAAACTTGAATCATTTGAGCAGGAAGCTCTTCTTTTTCAGTGTCCTAAGAGCACACAAAAAACCCGATTCAACCGTCGAAATCATTTTAAAAGCGGAAATTTTACATTTGAGAAGCAAGAGGAATTGGTTTGTTTAGTGTAAAGTTTACCAATTCACCAATCAAGACAACATTCTCTCCACGGATTATGTATAGACCTAAGGGAATATCACAGTAGAGATCACCCACTATGACTCTTTCATAAGCTTCTTCTAAAACAGCATTAGCTTCAACAAAACCAAAAACAAACAATCAAACCACTTCAGAGATTTTTGATTTTTCAGTAAAAAAAGGAGAAAGAAACACAACAAGTACCGAATTGATCAAAAGACCGAAGTAAACCCATCAGTTTCCGACCATCACGAAGCAAGACAAGAAGTTTCTCTGCCACAAACAAAACAAGACATAAAAGAGACTTGAGAGATCGTTGAATCACATCTCCATCAATTATTTGGGAACAAAATCAGATTTTTCCATCGCCGGTGAGTGAGAGAGAGAGATAGAGATAGAGAAAGAGAGGGTTACTGTCTAAGTAAGCAGCAAGAGAAGTGGAGAAGAAGATATCATCAGGAGCAGACCAAGACATTGGAACTATGCAAACTCAATCTCCAATCGCATTTGCCTTTTTGACTTCTCGGTTTCACGATTCCCGAAATCTCTCCCCTAATTTTCGCCGAGAGAGAGAGATTTCGAAGATCTACGAATCGTTTTTCCTTCAGTTTTGACGACTCACACGATTCTGTTTTGTCAAAGTTTTGCTCAATCGAGATCCCAACCCAAACCAAACTATACTTTTAAAACCCCAAAACTCTGTAAATATTACAAAATCATCCCAATTTTAGTTTAGTTTGCATTTGGGTTTTTAGTTTTTAGTTTTTTTTTATCTAGGTTTCATTTTGTTTGAACTGAACTAATTAATTCCCGTTTCATTTTCACGGTTATTTTCAATAGTTTAGACATTAATTCATAACTGTTATAAAAAGAATGGTATAATTTATCATTTCGATAAATGAGAACAAAATATTATACCCAGTAAAGAACGGGATACTGATGAAATGAAGATTGAGAGAGAATGAAGGATTTGCTATTTCTTCTTATTGAAGTTATGAATTGTGTGTTCTTACAAATGAAGGAAATGCATCATTTATATAGAAGAGGAAAAGCATAAGTTAGTGTTTGGGAGTAGGTAAATGGGCTCCATATAGTGGAATGCATATAGTGAAATGCATTTAACTATTATAACACTCCCCCTTGGAGACCAGTTTTACTATGTTTCTTGACTCGTGTCTTTTGTTGCCTCGTTAAAAACCTTTCTAGGAAAACCCATTGGAAAAAACCTTAGAAGGACAAAAAGAGTGCAACTAGCATGCTCCCCCTCGAGTGATCAAGTTTATAGATTTCGCTGATGGCGCATTCCAATGTCATATATATGCTTCTTGAACACCGAGGTAGGTAGTGATTTCGTGAAGAGATCTGCAGCATTGTCGCATGATCGGACATATCTTACTTCAATGTCTTTATTCTTCTCAAGCTCTTGGGTGTATGAGAATAATTTTGGAGGGATATGTTTGGTTCTATCACTTTTAATATATCCTTCCTTTGTTTGGGCGACGCATGCGGCATTATCTTCATATAATATTGTCGGCTCCATATTTACAAGTAATCCACTGCATGATCGAATGTGTTGATATATTGACCTTAGCCATACACATTCTCTACTTGCTTCATGGAGTGCGATAAGCTCAGCATGATTTGAGGAAGTAGCTACAAGCGTTTGCTTCTGGGAACGCCAGGATATAGCGGTGCCTCCGACCGTGAAAACGTATCCTGTTTGTGATCTCGCTTTGTGCGGATCTGACAAATATCCTGCATCTGCAAAACCAACCATTTGGCTATTTGGATTTTTAGGGTAAAACAATCCTAAATCAATCGTCCCTTGAAGATATCGGAAAACATGTAAATCCCATTCCAATGTCTTCGTGTAGGGGACGAAATAAATCTTGCCAAAAGATTAACAGCAAATGATATATCAGGCCGAGTACAATTCGCAAGATACATGAGGGCTCCGATTGCACTTAGGTACGGTACTTCAGGACCAAGTATCTCCTCATTTTCTTCATGTGGTCGAAATGGATCATTTTTGACATTTAGTGATCTAACGACCATGGGGGTACTCAATGGATTTGCCTTATCCATATTAAATCGTTTTAGCACTCTTTTGGTATATGTAGATTGATGTACAAATATACCATTTTGAGAATGCTCAATTTGTAAACCAAGGCAGTACTTTGTCTGTCCGAGATCTTTCATTTCAAATTCCCCTTTTAAATATTCTGAAGCTTTCTGTATTTCTTCCTGAGTTCCAATTATATTTAGATCATCAACATAGACCGCAATAATCACAAATCCTGATGTTGTTTTCTTGATGAAAACACATGGGCATATTGGATTGTTCACGTATCCTTCTTTTGTTAAATGCTCACTGAGACGATTATACCACATACGTCCAGATTGCTTTAGTCCATATAATGATCTTTGCAATTTGATTGCACATAATTCTTTGGGTTTGGAATTTAATGCTTCTGGCATTTTAAACCCATCAGGGATTCTCATATAGATATCCGTATCTAATGATCCATACAGATAAGCAGTAACAACATCCATGAGACGCATCTCTAGATTTTCGCAAGCGGCTAGACTCATCAGGAATCTAAACGTTATTGCATCCATGACAGGAGAATAGGTTTCCTCATAATCTATCCCAGGTCCTTGAGAAAAACCTTGAGCCACAAGACGAGCTTTATATCTCGTAATCTCATTATCCTCATTTCGTTTCCGAACGAAAACCCATTTATGTCCAACCGGTCTTACATCTACAGGTGTAAGTACAATCGGTCCGAATACACTTCGTTTGTTTAACGAATCAAGTTCGGTTTGAATGGCTTCTTTCCATTTTCTCCAGTCATCCCTCTTTTACATTCATATACGGACTGAGGTTCTGGATCTTCGTTTTCTTCATTTATCTCTTTTGACACAAGATATGAGAAAACGTCATCCATAATAACCATCTCATTTCAATTCCAAATTTTTCCGTTATGAATATAGTTGATAGAGGTCTCATGGTTTTCTTTAGGTTCATGATGTTCCACATCATCATTCGTTTCTTGATGCGATTCTTCCAAAGTATTTTCAGCTACTTTGGGAACATCAACCTTTTCAATTTCCCTTTTCTTCCTAGGGTTTTTATCTTTAGAACCAACAGGTCTTCCACGCTTCAGGCGTGTCCTAGATTCTCGTGTATCATCTGCTCTTCCAGATTCTGCAGGAATCTCAATTCGAGCAGGAACATTTGCAGCTGGAATGTGCGACTTAGTTACTGTCTTAGTATCTGCAAAAGCATCTGGTAACTGATTCGCTATACTCTGCAAATGCATAATTCGTCGAACTTCCAGTTCGGACTGTTTCGTAGGAGGATCGAGATGTAATAAAGATGGCACACTCCACCTTATATCCTTTCCTACTTGTTTGTTTTCTCCCCCTAGAACTGGGAATTCTTTTTCATCAAAATGGCAGTCGGCAAACCGTGCCGTAAAGACATCACCAATTTGAGGTTCTAAGTATCTTATAATAGATGGTGAATCATAGCCAACATATATCCCTAACCTTCTTTGTGGTCCCATCTTTGTACGTTGTGGGGGTGCTACAGGCACATACACCGCACAACCAAAAATCCTTAGATGAGAAATATTTGGTTCATGACCAAATATTAGTTGTAGTGGGGAGTATTTATGATATGCACTTGGTCTTACTCGGATAAGTGCTGCTGCATGTAAAATAGCATGTCCCCATACAGAAGGTGGGAGTTTTGATCTCATGATCAACGGTCTTGCAATTAATTGCAGACGTTTAATTAATGATTCAGCCAAACCATTTTGTGTATGAACATGAGCTACAGGATGTTCAACATCAATCCCGGTTACCATACAATAATCATTAAAGGCTTGAGATGTGAATTCACCAGCGTTATCTAGTCTAACTCTTTTAATTGGATAATCAGAAAACTGAGCCCTTAGTTTGATTATCTGAGTTAGAAATCTCGCAAATGCCATATTTCGAGATGATAATAGACAAACGTGTGACCATCTACTGGATGCATCAATTAACACCATAAAATAGTGGAATGGTCCACATGATGGATGTATTGGTCCACATATATCGCCTTGAATTCGTTCAAGAAATTTTGGTGATTCTTTATCAACCTTTGTTGGGGATGGCCTTATGATCAATTTGTCAAGAGAACATGCAACACATGTCTTTCCATTCCCCTGATATACCTCCTGGATTTTTAGTGGGTGACCATGTGAGTTCTCTATGATCTTTCGCATCATCGAAGTGCCTAGATGACCAAGGCGATCATGCCATAATGTGAAATCTTCTGGATTTCGTTTGATTGCTAAATACGACTCTATCGTATTTATGTATATATGATGCAAACCAGAAGAAAGCTTTGGTATTTTCTCTAGAATTTGCTTTTCTCCTGATTTATCAGAAGTAATGAGCATATACTTCTTTCCATTTTCAGTTACGGACTGAGTGTCAAAACCTTGAAGATATATGTCATTAAAACTCAACAAATTCCTTCTAGAATTCGGAGAAAACAATGCATTATTTATGGAAAACTTTGTTCCATTCGGTAATGTAAAGTTGGCTTTACCAGTTCCTTCAATCAAGTCTGCAGGATCCGATATTGTATTCACAACGATTTTCGTTGGTTTTAAATCAGAGAAATATTTTCTATGTCTCAGAATAGTGTGCGTTGTTCCACTATCTGGTATACAAATTTCTCTAATATTTTCTTTGGATATCATTCCTTTTGTTTTGCTTTCCATTTCCCTGTGATCAAGATAGACACCGATAAAAGAAGAATAAATTTTATTCATTAAAAGAAAAAGAAAAAAACACACTATAATTATATATTAAATTGTTGTTTGAAAACAACATTATTTTTCTAATAACGGAAAAACATAATATTATACAAGACATAGGCAAAGACTATTCAGTAGTCTTATTACAAGCTTTTATACATCCGCAATGTCAGTCATTTGGGTATCATCATCCTCAAAATCTGAGGCGTTGAGATGTGTATCACCTTCAGGGTGTTCCATCAGGTTCACTTCCTTTCCTTTACCGTTGACTGATTCTTGGTACAATTTACAAAGGTGCATAGGAGTACGACACACTCGGGACCAATGGCCTTGGCATCCACATCTGTGGCAAACGCCTTCACGCTTCTGGGTGATATTGCCTTTATGTCCTTTCCCTTTGGATTGTCGTTCAGGCCGGACCCATTTGAATGACCGTCCTTGTGGATTATAGAATCTCCCACGACCACGACCACGATTGAATTGGCCACCACGACCACGATTAAATCGGCCACCACGACCCTGATTGTTTTGACCTCCTCTCCATTGATTTCCCGCATCTATTTTGCCATCCATTGCATTCACTTCAGGGATTGCAATGGTTCCTGCAGGTCGAGCATTGTGGTTTTTAATCATAAGCTGATTATTCTGCTCAGCTAACATGAGTGCCACAATCAATTCGGAAAATCTTTTGTACTTGCAGTTCCTGTATTGTTCTGCAAGAACAAAATGCTCTTTGTGGAATGTCAGGTAAGTTTTTTCGAGCATTTCTGCTTCGCTCACAGGCTTACCACAATATTCCAACCGATTCACAATTCTTAATATGGCGGAATTATAATTATCCACCGTGTCAAAATCAAGAAATCTTAATTTTGACCACTCATCAAGAGCATGTGGGAGAGTTATTGCCCTTTGATTGTCAAATCTTTCTTTTAGAGCTTTCCACAACTCTACAGGGTCTTTTACATTCGCATAATCATGCGTTAGATTCTCATCTAGATGTTTTCTAAGAAAAATAACCGCCCTTGCCTTTGCAGGTGCAGACGATTTATTTCCTTCTTTAATGGTGTCTACTATAGACTGAGAATCTAGAAAGAGTTCAGCATTTGTGGACCATGATATGTAATTTTCTCCAGTGACCTTGAGTGCTGGGATCTTAAGCTTTTCGATATTTGCCATTTGATTTCTAAAAATAAAACCGAAAATATTATTATTAGAAATATAACATGATTTTAGAAACCATATATATTAATTAAAATCGCAATTACAAAGAATATTAAAGCATAAACAAGTAAACCGATATTTATGATAAATTCTTCACGAGTAAATTCTCCGGCGAAGAGACCATAAATTACGGTAAGAAATACACCGATAATAAAAATAAAAAAACAAGCGAAACATTTTCTTACAAAATCGGAATTAAAATCTAAATCAATAAAAATTTGAAGGGGTGTTTGAAAGGGGATGAAATGGTTGAATGATTTTGGAAGAGTGAAATATGGGTGTATTTATAGATTGAAAATACTGTTCATAACCGTTGGGAAAGCAAAAAATTTTGAAAAATTTTGTGAAAAATTCTTTGTGACCGTTGGGGGTCAAATCTTTGAGGAAAAATTAATCTGAAAATCTGTCATGAGCAATCTATTATATTTACCAGTTTTAGATAAAATATCAAATTTATAAATATGTGGTAAATATTTTATATAATAATCATAAAATATATATAACAGGGATTTATATAAACATGAATTTAATAACGGATTTATGGTGACAGAGTCATCCACGTTAATTAACAAATAAATAAATTATTAACATAACAGATAAAATTTCAGGCGGTTAAACCGACCATAAATAATTAAAACAGTAAATAAATAAATTATGGTGTGTGAAACAACCACAGATATAAATAATTAATCAGGCGGTTCAACCGTGCATAAATAACAGTATATAAATAAATTATGGTGCATAAGCAGCCATATAAATAAATAAAATAGCAGGCGGTTCACCCGACCATAAATAATTAAAACAGTAAATAAATAAATTATGGTGTGTGAAACAACCACATAGAATTATTGTGGAGGCGGTAGTCCGCACACCAAAGGGTACAATAAGTATGCATATGAAAATTGAGATTTTTAGAGTGATCGTGCTGATAACGTGTTATAAAAAGAATGGTATAATTTATCATTTCGATAAATAAGAACAAAATATTATACCCGGTAAAGAACGGGATACTGATGAAATGAAGATTGAGAGAGAATGAAGGATTTGCTATTTCTTCTTATTGAAGTTATGAATTGTGTGTTCTTACAAATAAAGGAAATGCATCATTTATATAGAAGAGGAAAAGCATAAGTTAGTGTTTGGGAGTAGGTAAATGGGCTCCATATAGTAGAATGCATATAGTGAAATGCATTTAACTATTATAACAATAACTATATTTAACTAAAAAATCACAGTCTTTTTTGCATATCCATTACAGAAAAACAAAATTAGATGAACATTTGTAGTTACAACAGTAGACATGAGCAAACAGATTTCTTTACCACATTAAAATCTGAAAAAAAGACAAATAGATATAAAAAAAAACAAAAACGGAAATTTGGGAATTAGACAAAAGAAATATACATCTGTAAACTGTGTAGTGACAAAGATATATCATGATTCATCTCCATGTTATTCTTCATATGTTGAACACATTTGAACTTCCACCACCACTCATTTCATACCTGAAACATAAAGATTTTGATTAGTTTTCTTCTTAAATCAGTAATCATGTTTTGCTAATGTCCATATTATTAATAAGTAAAAACTTTGGTTTTATTTACATTCAATTATTACCATGACTATCAATCAGGTCCACTTAGCTTATTTGGTTGATATCTACATCTCCAAGACAATATCTGTAATCATCAAAGAAATTGAAATAAGCTTTTCCTATACCATTATTCTTTTATCTACATTTTCTCTAGTTATTTATCTACTTTTTGATTCTTACACTTTTAATCTTTCTGAATTTAAATCTGTCCTTATGGTGTTTTATTTACATGCTTTTGACCTACCTAAATACTGCAATATATAAGCCATCATCCATTATTCGGTGATTCTACATGTATAAATATGAAAAAAGAATCATTTAAAACAAATCTCACATTCAGAATCAGTCTTGACCCATTTTTTGGCATCAATACTTGAACGAGCTTCATCTATAATCTTATGATTATTCTCCAAATACTTCTTTGCAATGGCATTTGAACGTTGTGGATGTATCTTCTTGTTGAGTATTGTCCTAAGCATCTGCACACAAAACAACCATAAGAATATTTATCTTAAAACGATAATTCCCGTGAAGTTTTAAGATATCGTTCGCGAAGTATTACCGCGAGTACTATTGCTTAGAAAATGTTTATAGGATTCACCCGTCTTTAACTATTAGAGTTTTAGTTTTGATGTGTGTAAAAGTACCTTTTCCATTCGTGTATTGGGCAATGAATCTCCTCTAGACAAATCAAGAAGAGGAGGTGGAGTTTTGAAGCCACTTGTGCAAACAAACATCTTCTTGAAGAGAAAAGAGAGTGATTTCTTCTTCCCGATCGCGCCATTGGTGCCGTTTGAGGTAACATCTGTGTTAACCGTAGTGAGATCTTTGCTAGAATCTGCTTCGGCGTCTTCTTCTTCTTCTTCCTTGGAGCAGATATTGTTTCCAAGTGTTCCAATGGCTAAGAAGGTTTCTTCGTCTTGAGGCCAACTTTGGAGTTCTTTACTCAAAGCAGGTCCTGATGGTTCTTGAGCTAAAGATATACACATCATCAAACACATCAATGATCTATGCAAAGATTTTCAGTGTAATAGTTTTGGATGATTCTCATGTTTTACTCACAAGACTCTGAAGTAGGCTCATGCTTCTTTCCACTAAACTTTCTTTGAACCCAAGTAAAAATCTGTACAACAACAAAATCAAGATTTTAAGATGATCAAAACAGAGATCATCACATCACAAATGAAGTCAATCTAGACAAAAAAAAAAATGAAAACAAACCTTCATATTTCCAGAGACATAAAAAATAGAATTAAGTACATGTATATGTGTGTATCCAAGAAAATTTCTTTTTCTGTCAATGACTTTGAACTCCTTGAAATAGCTTTAGGAGATAAAGATGATCAATAGTGGTCCCATGTTTTTAAAGACACAGTAACCACAGATCCCAGAAGCCAGCACGTTAGAAATTGGGTTCAAGTTTCTATAAGCCCTCGAAATCAGCTTCTTACGACTTCAAGTTACAATATCCCCAACACTTGATCCCATCTTTGTGGACTTTGTTGTTCACCAAAATCTCATTCTATATATATATATATAATATGGTTTAAGAGATCGAAATAGAGTAAATTGTGAAAGGAAACACATGGATTTTGTCTATTCTTTACACTTTCTCCCCTCAAGCAACTATACAAAAATAGAAACACAGCTTTTATATTTTGACTAGGGCGTAAAGAAATTACATATACAAACTTACTTTGAAGCTTTTCAATCTTTACACTCGAATTCGAAACCGGCTTTCCTTTTTTTCTTTGCGTATAACTACCCGTCGTCTCCAGCACAGCAAACATTTGAGCAACATTCAAAGCAGGCGATGCAAGCAATCGCTGTGAAGAGCTGTGTGAAGACAAGGACGCATTGATCGTTGAGCTTAGAGCAGCATTGGACACAACACATGCAGCAGCATTTGTTGCACAAGGAGACACAACAGCTCGAGGCAGCCTTGACAAACTTCTCAGCAGCATCAGGTGCTCTCTGTTCTCCAAATCCCGGTGGAACATTTTCTCTGGTGGCTGTTGTATCACCAAACCCTATCCCGAGGCTTTGTAGTGGGATCGTTCTTGATATCATCTTTTGTTTCTCACCGTTGCTCGCTGTCTGTTGAAATATTTGGTGAATATAAGAGTGTTAGAAAAACAAGTCTGATTTGGTCCTTGGAACAGAATATCACAAGGTTTTGGTTGAATGTTACGATTTTAGTTTGTATGGGATAAATACCTTTTTCTTTGCGCCAGTGTCGCTGGGTTTCGATGCTTCTTCTGTGTTCTCCAATTGAATCATTCGAGTATACTCACATGGAACACTAGTTTGGATGCTTAGTTTAGCAATCTGAGAAGGAAAAGATAAAAGCAAAATAAAGAAGCAAATCCTGAAAAAGAAAATTGAGTAAGTGAATTGTAATTTACAATTTCTAAACAAACCTTTTCTATTAGCTGTTTATCTTCAGAGAACCATGCTTCAGCAGTAAGCACATCAATTACATTCTTTGCAAATACCTGAAACATTTTACGGAAATGACACTTTAAATAAAACCCAGATATGTTAGAAGAAAGCTCCTTGCGGATGATTATGAGAATGAATGTGATCTTACTTTATCAAGAGGCATGTCTTTTGCACTTTGTACAGTCAAATCTGTAGAAAAGCTGCTCAAGTCTCCTAGCAGACCTCTGGCTTTCACATTCTCAGGGAACTTTCCTCGGTATCTCCCATATATCATCAATGGACTTGCAGACGTCAGATCAGGAATATCCGAAGGGTAGACCTATTAAAGATCACAGGTAACACTTTCAGTTTCCAGGCATCAAATTCAAATAAACGAAGGAAACATAAACGATTTGCCAGAAAAGATAAGCAAGTAATCTTAGCATAGAGGCCCACCTCAACTTCATCTAGATTCTGCAGGGGCTCGATTGTTATATTTGCAAGAACGGTGGATAAAGCCCTTGTAAACAATTTGTCCATTCGTTCCTCGATGTGATCTGTACATCAGAAAAATTAAAATTGTTTAAGAAACTACATTACATATGGTATAACTTTTTCATGTAATTGACCTGACTGAGTCAAAGTTTACCTGTATTATAAACTGATTCGTGCTGGCCCCTGGATAGATTTGCAAGCATTTGCAGGAAGTAGTGATTACAGAATATACCTGAGACATTTCAAAGCGTCCACATATGAGAAGGTAAATAAAAAGATAATCCTGGTCATTTTACAAAAAAGCCTCGGAGAAAAGTTTACCTAGCCCAAAAGTGTGTATTCGAGGATACACTGATCCAGCACTAGCAAGACGTTTCTTCATTACATCACAAATGTGTCTCTCATCTTCAACAGACCCATCTGTTAAGAAGAAGACCATAGGAATAGAGCCACGAGTATTTGAGAGCATTTCCACAGCCTGAAAGTATTTAACCAGGATGGCTTAGTTAATGCCAGGACTCAATCAGAGGGCTACAGTAAAAAAAAGGTAAGCTTTTAAAGCTCCAAGTGAATGACGGAAAGACCTTTTCTAGGGGAGGGAGCATATTTGTACCATCTGCAACAACAAAGTTCTTGTTCATCCACTCAATGCCTCTTTCAACAGCATCTGAAGTAACCAACTCCATGGACGTCGAAAACAGAGAAGTATCATCACTGAAAGTGATGATGTTGAAGGAATCTCCAGGATTTAGCTTAGCTAGAGCTGTGGATATTGCATTGTTTACATCCTCGAGAGGCTTTCCAGTCATGCTTCTACTCAAATCAACAACAAATACTACCTCCCGCTTGAATGCCTGCAGTAGACAAAAAGAAAATTAAGATTGTAACGCAAATGGCATCTATTGAACTGAAAAAAGAGAGTACAAAATCAAACCTTGGTACTTTGCTGATTTCCAGGAAAAAGATAGACAGAGAATATATCTCTCTGATCAACATCATCAACAGGCGCAGATTGAAGGAAAAGCCCACCAACTATATTACTTGAAGATGCCTATGATTTTTCAACAAACAAATTATAAAGCGGCAGGACTATTTATAATTAGTTTAGGGCCTATGCGGCGTTGGAGCACCAACAAAGATTTAAAGAAGCAGTGAGAATTCATTCATACCGTATAAGAAAAGCTAAAATCTGTGTTCGTCCACTTTAAAACATCTGCTTCATATTGAAACCTCAACTTCCCAGCGCTCCGCAATTTCTCCTGTATTACAATGAAGAAAACAATAAAAATAAATGATGATAAAATGATACACTGAAATATAATGAAGCGTGTTGAGAAATATCTAAAAACACACACCTTTAGTGGATGACTGCATCCTTTGCAAAGAACTTCTGTTCCAGTACCAGCATTAACACTCAAGTGTATCTTTTCTCTCTTTGAGATTTTCTTTACCGCAGGAGTCACATACTCAGGAAAGTTGAAAGGAATGTCGAGAAAAAACTGCCCTTCATTATACGTCAGCTTCTGAGACCAAGACATCTTGATAGAGAGGTTGGTACCTCCATCAACCTGGAAACAAAAAAAAGAAAGAAATGGTATATATAATCAGAAAGAAGCATCATAATCACAAGGACAAGAAACATTTGACTAGAAACTTCCACATCACCTGTGGTATTGTGAGGGTGAATATGTTTGGTTTCAAGAAGCAACCATTTTCAGCTTGTGCCGTTTTCTCCAATTCGTTTCCATCTTCGGCTGTGATCAATTGGGTTGTGTAAGATCTTCTCAGAATCTCAACCTCAACACCTAGAATTGAACCCTGTTAGCCATATAGTATTAGTTCGAGATCCATCAGAGAGAAAAGAAAAAAGCATCAATGCTCAGAATTTGAGCCAAAGATTGGTGAAAACAAAAGTCATTTGAACGTGTGTAAATCATCAAAGATTTCACAGATCACTAAAACAATTCTGAATTCTAAGAAACTCCACGAGTTGCGTAGTCTATAAGGTTTATCGCATCCTTCACAACAACAACAAAAAAAAGCTTCAACATAGAAAATGATGGAGACAATCCCCAATTGAGACACGAAACCCTAACAGTGAACTAATTTCATAACGAGAAAATCTCGATTTTCCCGGGGGAAAATAGAAGAAGAGAAAATCTCAAACCCGAACCTGTTCTCCCATAGGAATAGCGATTCGGCAATCACATCTCTTGCTTCCCATAACGCAATGGACACGCCACGATCCGGTGACGGTAACAAGAGCCGTGTCGAGATAACAATCAACGTCGAGCTCAATCGCGTTCATCTGCAAAGGAATCAAAGCCGGTGGGTCGCACCTGCCGTGCACGTGAGGCTGATAGCTAGGTAGGTCCGGGTTATCCACAATTCCCGGGTCGGGTACAACGGCGTAAACCATCGGTGCCGAAGGTAGATAAGCCTGCGTCGCCGACGACGTCGTAGACGATCTCTCCATCGTCGACGGTGGTCTCGGCGCCGCAACCGCTCTGTCTTTCCCGAAATATATTCGTTTCGCGAGTTTAAGACCATCGTCCACCGCCCTAGCGAAATCCTCCGCCATCTTTCCCACACAGACGGCGAAGAAAATTGTTTAGTCTCGGGTTTTTTTTTTTTTTTTTTTTTTTCTCTTCTCCTCTCTTTCTTCCCTTAATTTTCTCGGGAAAACAAAACCAGAAAGACGAATCGTTGAAATTGAATCGATTTCGGTTTCTTTCTTCTTCAGACAACGATGGAAAAAAAAAAAAAGGGGAAGGAAATTCACTCGGAGTCTGAGTATTTTCCAGCTCATTATTTTTTTCACTAATTAATTTTAAATTAATATAAAGGTTACGTAATTACGAAAATGCCCTTTCCTTTTTTTGGCGCGATGGAGATCTAACGGTTGATAGTCACTAGAGTATTGCCGACAAGATGGGCGGATCTGCTACACCCGCATTCATTTTTCTGAACCCCATGGAAATCCGTGAGAACGAATTGTTTCTCTCCACGTGGCATGATATCGTGGTGGACCCATGGGGAGTATAAAATGTTGTTGAAGCATCTGATTCTAGCCTTTAACGTTATTCAACGGTAATATATCACATGGGTGTTTGTGCGGTCTCACGTGACTAGCCGTTGGCTCATGGGTTTTCCATGCGTTTTATTGGGTTGTTGGAATCAGGTGACGTATCACTTACACATTCTTTTTGGCTGGATTATTATCATTATTATTGTCATTATTGTTAAAATTATTTTTCTGTTTCTATTTTAACATTTTAATTAGCCGGATTATTTCCTGATTTAGAATTTTGGTTATATGGTCTATAAAGTCTAAACAAATCAAGATTATAGATTACCAAAAAAATAGTCAAAAATTTATAATTTGAATATGCAAGTGGAGTTATGATTGATTAATTATTAAATGCTGGGATTACAATACAGTGATAGAAATAGTTAACGTGAAGTTATATAAATTCAATTATAGAAATAATCATGTAGTCAGTGATAGTTATAACCGCTGGAAATTAAATACCGAAAATAATTTTTTGAACAGAATAATATTTCCCGAAAATTAGTTTTTTTCCATAATTTTCCTGAACTTCCTAGACAAGGATCGTTAGTTTCATAAACATGAATCCTGTTTTCACAGGATGTCTTGTCTTACCCTAGGCAAACCCCCTAACTTAGCGACCCATAAACTAAGGATCTTTAGTTTCATACCTAAGAAGAAGGATATGACCGAAGCAAAAAAAAAAGGTGTTTTTTAAGTGCAGATAAAGTTTCTAGGTATTTACATTTCTTCTGTGCTCATCTTTCACCAAATCCAAAGCTTGTAGCTCTATCATCAACCTTTCATACTCACTTTTAACGTTCTCCAGCTCACTCCTCAGATTTAAGGCCTGCACAGAACAAAACGAGATATGTATCACGACAAAATCAAGATCGAGAAAAGCAAGTTTTGAAAATCATTGACTCAATGTCGAATCTCATTCAGCAGAATATGGAGGTGGTTGTGGCGATATAGGCCAATCTAATAACAATGGTAGTGGGATTTGGCAGGAACAATGGTAAGTCAAAACAAGCAAAGGAAATGCAAGAGTCAAGTAATATCAAAAGGTTGTTAATGTCACAAGGAACTACCTTCACTTCAAGGTTTTGACTCCGCATCTTGTGGTCCAAGCATCTGAGTATAAGAAATATAGTAAATTTCTGGCAGTAATCACAAACGCAAACGGAAATTGATAATATATGTTAAACATAATTTGACTTACTTTGCTTGGAGCTTCTTGTTTTCTTCCATCAACTTGACGGTTTCAATATCTTGTGACCGATTTGCAGATCCATGAATAAACTTCATGACATGTGCAAAGTGAATGAAGTTAGAGAAACAGAAATGGGCACAAGGGGTTATACAAAAACAGTTTCTATCATGTTTTGTGTGTGGGCACATGTGCAATATCACATAAGGGAAATGTCATGTTTACTTCAAACAGTGATGAGATGAAACTCTAGCTAGCATTATCCGCAGTTCTGGATTCAGCGTCAAAGTTTTGGGCGCAGTCACGGGGTCAAACAAGTTCAACACGAAATCAAAGAGAAGAAAGATATTTTGAGGAACCTGTTCAGCCCGATTCTGCACCGGGACAGTAGAGCCATCGCTTCCCACCTTTCTCTTTGACGCTGCACTTGCAACAAAATCAGGATGTTCTTTCCTCTTCTCCAACACCACTACAACAATAATGCAACCATCATTACATGCCAGCATCCGAGAGAATTCGGGAAAAACAACGTCCAACATAATGAATGTGTTAAATAAATCTTCCTTTTACATCATCACTAACAGTAGAAACACTTGTCATCAGTTTAGATAAAGAGTGTCAGCTTTTTAGTAAGATATTGCGTTTTCATTAAATAGTTTCAAGTTACGGATTCAGACCAGGCAGTCCAATATTTAGAACTCTAATTTTTGATATAGTCAAAGTCCAAGTTGATCCCACTTTCTTCACGGTTTCAACTCTTAGTAGCATTTTACCTGGCTCAACTGAAACCCTAGGGAGAGATGCCAAATTTGCATTCGAAAAAACTGCTCGGAAGCCTGGAGGAGGACTTATTGCTTGTCTGCAACTGTCTCCAGCAGAATTCTTCTGTGTCATGTTACCATTTGTCCTACCGCCAGGTCGAACATTTTGAGGTACCTTAAGACGAGGCTTCGTTCTATCTTGATACCCAATCAACATACAATGGCACTTCCTATTAAAGATTTCCAATCATTTGAAATAGTAAGAAACACTGGAAAGAGATGATGGAGAAACTTTTAGAGGCGAAACGGGGGACTGAATCCCATGCTCAGTAAGAGAACAAGATATCTTATATGGTCTTCTATTCACTATGAAAACTCTGTATTATCTACTTTGGCGAGGGAAAGATAAAAGTAGCAACATAACAGCTACCAAAAAGTTAAGGCTTAGGAAGATTACCAATACTCGATTGTCATTTCCTTCAAACGGTTTTCAAGTTTCTGAAGGAGGACAGTTTTCTCAAAATCCTGCTTGTTATGGGTTGGCTCAACAAAATTAGCTTCTAGAGCACCTGCCAACACATAAAACTTAACATAAATTCACCCATCACAAAGAACTCTGCTGTAAACAACCAAATCAGTGGGAATCCATTGTTTTATTGATCAATCCTTTATGCAGCTTCTTACCAACAACTCCTCGTCCTTGACTGCTTGTATAATTCACGACCTGCCAAAATGGCTGGAAGGAGCAAAAAAATAAGACAAGGTCACAATAACATACAAAATTACGAGTGGATTTGTGATAGAAGCTTGAAAAGATACTGATTGTGTAGTCTTGAACTGGGGTAAAAAAAAAAAACCATTTTGAGGCAAATTTTGAATATAACATGTTAAGTAAATAAAAAACCCTTTAGCATCAGCGTAGAGAAGTCCAGCAACTTTTAGACACTTTTTCCTTGAGTTATATAAGGCACAGCCTTACAAATAAGGATGCAACAAAATGTTAACTCATATCCTGATAATCCCTTTTTCTGGTGAATGTGAACTAACATATTTATATTTCAAAACTCACCATTATTAGGCGGTTTTTGTGGTAAACACAGAACCCATGTAGGTTTACTTTGGGAGCTTCTTTCAGAAATCCAATCGTCGTTACAACTTCAGCCTGTTAATTGAACGCCAAGATTCATATCATAATAAAGGGGAAAGTAACTAAGAAGTTCTAAAAGAAGAAAAACAAAAGCCGCCAGAAAGTTGTAACCGCACCTCTTCATGTCCAGCAGCATGAGGCTTATACAAGATGTACTGCGGATGCATGAGATCATCAGCAATGTTATGATGCTCCACAACCTTACCACGCAACAATATCTGGAAAGTCGTAGGAATCCGCAAGTATAATATGGATAGGTAAACCTGCAAAATTTTATCAGAAGTAGAAAGTATCACATTCCAGTTGGTCTTTTGTATAGCAACTGGATAAACACAGCTGCACAAGTATTTTCAGATATACACCTGTTTGCAGCCCTTTAACTATGTCTAGGTGTATTACGTATTTCTCATGAGTATCTATGAGTATATTTGATTCATGGATACATGTATGATTCAATAGTACCGTGTATACCACTTGCACATGAACCTAAGTATAAACAGTTATTGACCAAAAGAAATAGAAGCTTACGCGAAGAGAGTAAGAAAACCGGTTTGCGATATGATTATTCGCAATCTTACATGCAGTTTTTTTTACATTTCCTTCAATGAGAATATCCTGAAGAAAAAAAAGGAACAAAACAATATCTCAACTAAATGATAATACTTGGCAATGAAAAGAAGATCAGAAACATGAAAGATATATAATATTAACCTCTGCAACCGAGTCAAAGTCTAATTCCAATTTAGCATCGCTGTTGAGCCACATATTATAGATAATAACCTTTGTCCCATGTGGTCCAACGTCGTCAAACTGCCACGAGGAAAAAAAGAGCAAGATGTCACCAAAGTGAGGAACTTCGTAACATATCAGATAAAGATACTTTTTTATATGATGCAGGGCCAAACACAAACAGAAAATACGCCAACATGAAGGAGCCTAATTAAAGCGCACACAAAAAATTCCATTGAATTACTCACTTACCTTACCTGAGCATTCATTCATCCATATATTAAAGGAATGGGAGAAGATATAAATGCTACCTTAGGCGACAATATCCAAGAAATATAGAATTATAGAAATGGAGAGTAATCGTGGATGGCTTCAAAGTTATGATCAAGTAATTATATATGGAACTTAAAGCTCATCAAAAGCTTTCATGAATAGTAGCATAACAGGGAAATATCCCACTCATGGAACCACAAATTTTTAACCAAGTAACCAATATATATATACAGATTGTAAACAACATAGGCTGAATGGAGAAAATTGGCCTTACCTGCTGCAAAAGTTCTGCCTCTGTTGAAAATGGAGACCATTCTAGCAGAATGGAGAGACTGGATATAAAATGTTCTCGGTCTTGCAATGTCTCAAACTTGCTAACTGATGCCTTAAACTCGTAATCCAACTGAATATTCATAAGGCAACTCGATTAGATAGAGAAAAACAAGGTATATTTACATGTGTAAGAGACAGAGACTCACAATGGGAACAACTATTCGATCATGGCCAGTACGTGTCAGGTATGTGTAAGAAAGGAGCCCAATACTTTGTGTCCATGTTCTAGTCAGAAGGGGAAAAAACAATCAGCACCTTCTCTTGTTTAGAAAGCAAACAAAATGATTAATCGAGGGAACCAGAAAGGTAAAAACAATCAAACGTACACTCGTATTTACTGTTTCTGTAATCCCCCAAAATATTAGGATTGACAAATGAAAAATAATTGGATAGAAAAATGTTAGAACATCAGCACATAGGTTAACCAACAATGGCCACTCACTGGTTCTTCAAATGGCGGCTGAAAACAATGACATCTGCCCCAAGTCTCATTGTGCTGGTCTTGAAACCATTTCCATCTAAGAATCATAACGAAGAATGAGAAACAGAATCATAGCTTAAGATCACTGTCGCAAAATCATAACTAAAGATATGTATTGCACAATCATAACTAGAGATATGTGTTGCAGAATCATAACTAAAGATATTAGTACAAAGAATGAGAAGAAAGATCCATACATCTTCCAATGGCTAAATCCGATTTCTTATCTGAGAATCCAAAACCCATGCAATGCCGCATTGCCTGAGGATTCATCCCACCACCATCATCTGAAAATTTTATGCAAAGATGATTAGAAAAGTATTCCTTTGGCATGCCACCGTGAAATGGTGTGGAACTTAAACAAATAGATGTCATGCAAAAGTACCTTTAACTAGCAATGCTGTTGTACCATCCCTTGGATTCGTGATTTTATCTACAATGACAAAAGTGGCCCCATTTTGGATCTATAGGGTGATGAAGATACAGAGCACAAAACATATCAATAAATTGTCATTCAGAACTTTTAAGATGATCTACTAATATTTAGGGCACACTTCCACCTCAATGAAATAAATGACAAAATAAAGTCAGAAAGTGAGGCACTTGGGTTCCGCAAGGGACAAGCTCTCGATCAAGAATATTCTTATATGAGTGTATCAAGTATTTTAAGATTCAAGACATTTAAGACGTGTAGAAACAAACGTTCAAAAGAATCTTATTAAAACATTTGCAGAATGAAAAATCAGGTAGTCAAATCAAAACATTGAGCACATCAAAAGAAAGGTCATACCTCATCAACAGCATTGTCAAGCAGTTCTGCAACAGCTGCAGGTAGAGAGAACCAGATAAGAAGTCTTGTTAAAACAACTGAATAATGTTTGACAGCCACATACAAAAAAAGAGAAAATTATGATTGTTTAGGCATAACATACCGCCAAAAGCCCATTTATGCGAAGTAGCATTGGAGTGAAGGAACATAGGGTGCACATGAAGATAATTTTTTCCAGCTGTGAAACATATCTCAAGAACCATAAGCAAAACGCTTCCAGATATATAGAGAATCAAACCATAGGAAACAATGTTTTCTGGCGTGTATTACTCGAAACATTATAACCTCCAGAGATATAAAAAACCAACTCATCCAAGCAAAGAGTAAGAAAAAGTAAATGACAAGTGATTATAAGCAAATATTGCATACTTGGCTGCTGAGACTGTGAAGTCAATTCATCATTGTAGTTTCCAGCTTTCCAGAATTGCCTACAAACAGGAGCTGGACAAATGGTGGATGAAGAAGTGACGCCGGCATCTTCAGGTGGCGTCCGGACCTGATCAACCACACTAGTGCTACTCTGACCACCGACTGATCCTCTATTTTCTTCTGAATCTTGAGGTAGAGCATTTCCTTTGGAACCATGGCTTCTAGGTGAATTGCTCTGAAGCATAGGACGGTGTTCGGGTTTAATAACCATAGCATCATGAGAAACGTTTATACTTCCGTTGTAGCTCATCTTTGTTTATCTGGAACGACGAAAAATAACAAACGAATTTCAGAGATTATCACAATCCAGATGCAGAATTCGTATGTGACCTAAGAAATTCCTCAAAAAAACTCGCTATGTGACTTAGAAGAGATTCAGGTTTTGTGTCGTACACAATTTATAGCAATCCAAGTACTGAACTCAGAAAAAATGACCTAGAAATTAAAATCACAAAGGTCGAGAGAGAGAGAAGATCTTCGCTACTAAGGATTTTAGTATACCTGAAAATTATTCACATGCAAATCGAGTTTTACTTATCCATCGTGTCCACAATGTGCGCGATATAATTAGAGCAGAAGAAGAAGAAGATAGTCAAATAGTGATGGAGATTGACGGTACTCTTAGGGCTTCTCTCGTTATAAAGATTACTACTACTCCGGCTTCACTTCGACATGGCAATCCTTGTGGATTTTTCTCACGGAGTTGAGAGAACGACGGCGATGAAACCAGACAGTACAGTCGAGGAGTGAGGTGTCGAATCGCTGCCGGGACAATGTGCCGGTCAAAGCAAAGCCGAGAGAGAGGAAGAAAGGAATCAAAATCGGAGAGAGAGAGAGACGAATCGGGAGTGGCGGAGAGACGAATCGGACGCGGCGGAGAGAGATATCGACGAAGAGTAGTCAGAAAGGAGAGTGGGTATAATTGGAGAGGAGAGGAGAGGAGAGGAGAGGGGAGGGTTTGTGACTTCTTGCGGAAAGAGGAGTTGGGGAAGATGGTGATGAAACAATGTGGGACCCTCCAAAATTATTTGTTTTCTAACAATATTTTATGCTACTCCCAAGAGAAAAAAAAACCCAAAAACAGAATAGTAAATTTAGAGTAGAGAAATACGCCAAAAAAAAAAAAAAAGTAGAGAAGTAAAAAAAAAATAATAGGAAGATCATTTTGCATGGGATTAATATTTTCATGGAGTAAAAAGGAGATGGATTTTTGATTCATGAATAGTAGTATCTCCATTTGACACATATGTGTATACTCGTCGTTTCTTCTTTTTACTATGGTGAGTTTCGATGTATGCAAAGTTGGACTTTTAGAAGAAGACCATAAGAGGAGAAAAAAATTGTTTTATACACGGTCTTCTACAAACGTTTTAAACGTTCGTCTAGGCGGTGATTAGGCGTTAGACCTCTATAAACCGTAACGATTATCGTTTTTATCGTCTAAAATATTATGGTATTATAATAATGAAATAATATAAATTTTTACATATATAAATTGTAAAAATGTTATATATTTGGCTATAAAATAATGAATAGAAATATAATATAAATTTTGTTAGTTATAAATTATGGTTTTTTATATATTTATCATATATATCTAATATATTATGTATTTTTTTTAAAACGTTTAAACCGCTTATTAAATCGCCTAGGCTCCGATTAGACGTTTTAGACACTAGGCATTGGGTCACCGTTTGCTTAAGATCTAGCGCTTTCTTGAACATTGCATTTTCATATAACATGTAACCGAAAGATCGTAAGCCTATATTTGATTTGTTAGAGCTTAGGATTGGTGATGTGTGTCAACAACATACACATTGTTTACATCAATAGTTGTGTTTTATGATATCACTAGTTAAATTTGTCGTATGTTTAAGTAAAGTAGGGTGGTGGTCAAAAGTCCTCAAGTTCAAAGCTATCAGTTTCTTTCACCATTTATCCAAAAGAAAAAGCAAGGTCGTTAGGTCCATATTGTCGAAAACTGTTGGATTTTTGCTCTCTTTAGTTCTCTGTTTTTGTGAAACAAGAAGAAGCGTAGAGAGATATTGACTACATTTTGTTATTGGCTCTCAAAGATGATTTTTACATCATCACATACAACATTTTATAGTAGTTTCTCTACTTACTACACAAGACTTTTGAGTCTCAGAATAACTAGCCTCATAGCCATAATTGTTCTAGATTTAGAAAGAAACAACTCAAGACTAAATCACACCAACACAACAACAACTTATTTGACTTATTGAACCTTGTCTTTTTTTCTCTTCCATGTTGGTTTTGCTAAAATGGTTTGTTTATCTGTTTTGCAAGATTAATCAAAGGTTTAATTCCAAACAAAAACTTTATTTTTTCCGAATGTACTAGTTGTCAGGGAATGGGAATCGGATTTATTTCGTTCACAAAGTTTAATATGAAAAATTACATTACTAATAATGTTTGGTTCTACACTTCTACTATATGACTCATTTTTGGTGGTGTCCACCAAATAACATGTTTGCGCTGGATTTTAGTGATCCAGAAATGAATGATTTTTATTTGATTGAGACTCGAGCATAAGTTCTGAGGGTTTCTTTGAGAAGATTTGTGTGTACGTTCTAAATTTTGGAATGTCCTCTTTTATTGTTCTCCTTTTATTGTATAGATAATTGACCCTAGTTTAATTTACACACATAGTGGGTACAACCACGTAGGAGGTTTTTGCAGGATCAAAAGGACAAAAGATAAATGTTTAAAAACAAGGATGTATAAACAAATGAGAAACTTTATTGATAAGAACACTCAAAAGATTACAACAAATATTCTTATGTTTTCTCTCACACTTGGCTTGGTTTATAACGTCTACCCAAGCCTCTATTTATATTACAATCTCTAAAGAATATTACAAAACATATTTCCTTAGATATTCTTTACCTAACTCACACGTGATACTTATGCCTTACCTAACTCACACTCACACGTTATTTCTATTCTTTATTTTACAACCACACACGTAATATACTTTACTTTATTTGATGACATTTGTCTGTCAATAGCATTTTTCGACGATATGACATAACTTCGATAGCATTTTATGTGGTGCATCAATTTTTTTTTGGAAAAGAGTGTGCTTGGCATGGCCAAATGATAATGTGTTATTGTAAACTACTGGTGGGAAAGATGATGCGTCTAAGAGCGAAGGCTTTCAGAACGAGAATAAGAAAATCATACATGTCTTCTAAATTTTTCAAAACGTTTATAACTTACTTTTATCTCCATAATTTTTTTTTTTTATCGTTGGAGAGAAATAGTTAATCTGACCGATCATGTATTATGTGCACTAAGTAAATATGTACGTGGAAGTCTCTTTGGTCTAATGGTTTGACCAACGGTTTACTAAGGGTTCTACATCCGGAGGTCTGGGTCCGATTCTCAGATAATGCAATTTATTAACAAATATGCAGATTAACGGAGGTAAACTTATAAGAGATCTTTAGCGTTGTGCAATTAGAGCTGTTCTCTGTGATTTCACGCATTAAATGTAGAATGTGTCCATCATGAGCATGGGGAAAGAAGTGTCGCATGTCGTAAATTTAATAAGATCGGAGTGAATTGTCTGTGATAGAATCGTTTTTATAATTTGTAGTAATTAATAAATTTAGACGTTTAAAAAAAAGAAGTAAATATGTATATGTGGTGGATAAGTAAATGATCTTGTACTTTGTAGACAATAAATATGTATAGACACAGTATTCTATCTTGAACTAACTTTCAAAATGTAGATACAATAATTCGAAAATATATGGAGAGCAATAAATAAAATAATATATATAATATTCTTTATTGTTGGTTGCACGCCATGTTCGAAAACGCGGCAAATAGGCCCGATTCCACGGCGAGTAGGTGCTCGGCGGCAAGAGTCCGAGGGGATTTTGATCTGTTCGGATAAGAAATCAGATTCTTTAAAAAAAAATCATTTTTTCACCATTTTATGTTCAAAATCGATATCAAGTTGATGAATATGTCATATTATGTTATAAGAGACAAGAAAACACACAAAAATGAAGAAAAACGTGAAGAAATCGAAGAGATGCGGTGGCTAGGGTTGCAGGGATCGTTTTTTTTTAATCGAACTCGCGTTCTAAACGAAGACTAACTCCCTGCATACCACCAAACCAAGCTAATTAATTGGTTATACTTCCACATAAATAATATATATATATATATATATATACTTATTTCTAATCTTCGAATAATTAATTAGGTGCTAGGTCCGCTACGACCGCCCGATTAACGCCTAGCGAATTTTTAAACATTGGTTGCACGTATACCACCGAATAAAGATAAGAAGAAAAATAAAAAAGGAAATGAGGGGTATAATGGTTTTTCTATTGAGTTTTGTGGTAGGTGAGAAAATATGAATGAAAAAGTCGCAAATAAAAAATAATTTGGTTGAGAAAGTGGTAGATTTGATAAAAAAATAATTTTAGATATATTTGTTATTATATAGAATTTCGGAATATTATTGACTATCAATTTATCATTTAAATTTACAAAAATATCCAATTTTTTTTTCACATGTCGTTTTCAGCTATTAAATACCCCACTTACTTCTTCTCATCTTTAGTTATATCTCTCTCGTGAATCATTTTTATAGAAACACGTAATCAATTATCTTGCCAGCGTGTCGTACAACTCAGCAAATCATTAACATTGACTAATAGCATCCGCATCGGTGATACCGATGCGGTATCAGTTGAATAAACAAATATTAAAAACACACTCTCTCTTTCTTTTACTCAATTTTATACCTTCTCTTTCATCCTTTTACTCAACTTTTATTAATTTTATACTCTCTTTAAATATAAAAATATTAAAAACATTTGATACACTCTCTCTTTCTCTTTTCAAAAATATCAAAAGTATCAACTAATTGATACCCTCTCTCCAAAAATATCAACTATCTCTTCTCTTTACTCAAATTTTATTAATTTTATATTTCAATACACCCCACTATTTCAACCAAAAACACTCTCTTTCTTCCTTTAACTCAAATTTTAATAATTTTATATTTAATGATACCCACATTGTATCACCATTACTCGTGTTCTAACCGGTTAAGGTCAATATCGTTTTTGGCACAAAAGAAATTAATTCAGATTGGAAATTTGCTTACTAGGGTCGTCGAGGTTGATCACTGCATCGACATTAAAATAACGATAATCGCCGTTGTGGTTACAATGCTGGTCCTGAATAATGTGTTGGGTCTTAGTACATTTTTGACATATTAGAACCTATTATACACTAAGAGATTTGTCTTCCGATTCACATTCAAATGAAGATATAAAAACATTAGGAAACAGAGAAATTGTAACCAAACGTGTACAAAACAGACTTAATTATTCAACTAAGAGGGAAGGGAACAAAGTTTGTTTTTCATGCACTAAGTTTTCTCACGAAACTTGATCTGGATATTGCACTTGGGCGATCGAGGAACCATTAGCAGATCTTTGGTGATACGAGACTTTTCCTTGTCGTCCATTGCAGAAGCACGTACTTTGACGAGCTCAAGACATGTCAGTTTCTCTAGGAAATGTTTTATTTGCTCCAACTCTTCAGTTGTTCCTCCATACTGAGTAATCTTCAATACTTTCACGGGACATGACGGTCCATATTCTCGTACACATCTATTAGCTTGCAATGGACCCTGAAACAAGAGGGAAGATTATATAGAGATCTGAGTTTGTCCAATAAACTTTTGGGGGTTTCAGTTTATACCTTAATGACGAGAGTCCGTAGATTCGGAGATTTGTTTAGAAGTGTTGGAAAATATTTCCAATCGTAGAAATCTAAATCAGTTGTAATAGATAAACGAAAGAGTTTGCTGTACACTGGGATTGCTTCACGATAACAATAGAACATCTGAAACAAAATAAAAATCAACTAGTCAATATACATATCTTACAGAGAAAAAAAAAGAAAGAGAAGAGATTGTTCTTTACCTTTGAAGTGTCAACAGATGATAACTCCAAGACCTCTACATTTCTTAACCCCTTGATCAGATTTGTTGGATTGCTACCAAAAGCTTGACGAAGATCAAGCTTGGCTTCGACAAGGGACTCAAGATTCACAAATGGATAGTGTCTTGGAACCAAATCAGAGTATTCTAAGTAGGCAACATTCGGAGCATCGAAAGTCATGTCCCAAAAATCAAAACGATTGGTACAGATAAGAGCAAGCTGCTTAAGGGTCGATGAGGACACTGTGCGACAATGTTTTGGAAGTTGCCAGCAGTCACCGCAAATGGTCAGCTTCTCAAGCAGAGGGCAAGCAGAAAGAAGCTTTCCCAAAACACAATAACTACTATTATAGAAATAAACCGAATCAAGAAAGAGAGTCTTAAGTGATGGAAGATAAACATCCTCAGGAACCATAGCATCAAATCCTTTTGCTAGCTTCAGCTCAACTAATGTCTTGCAAGTGAAGATCTCAAGAGGTACTAACATTGTTTCTTCACGAGCGATTACTTCTATATCAAGATTTACGACACAGCCACGTTTCAGCACGGCAATCATCCAGCGGGTAGCATGACCCGAGTCGATACTCTTTCGACATTTTATGGAAGCATTCCTAATGGGGAAATTGCCTGACACAGCCAATACTCTATCCACAAAATCGACGAAACTTTGTCCACAACCCACTTCTTCAAGATCATCGTCCAAATGAAGATTGGGCCTGAAGGCAAACAGATTACGCCATCGATTTGAGACGACGGATGTTAAAGCAGACTCTTTTATCGGAAGGGTAGATAGAATGTGGCAAATAATCTCGTCTGATAGATCGCTGATCCTATCCATCCTTTATTCTAAAAGGCAGCAATTCCTAATGAATCTGAATCCAGTGTGTTTAATCTCCAGTATCAACCAACAAAGTCGATATTCAATCAGCCACTACAAAAAAAAAAAAAAAAAACAGAAAAAGGAAAGAGATTTGGACAAACCCATCAGCTAAAAATCAATGGAAACTAAGATAAGATAAAGTATCCTGCTTTACAACGAATTCTCGCCCAGAGCCATAGCTCAAATCATACAATCAAAACTTTCGCAGTCCATAATTCAATGCAAAATACCAACCAAATCAATCGGATGGGATGCGAAGAAACAAAGATCCAATCAGTCATACGAGAGCAGAAAACTAACCAGAACGAGGGGGAGTGCTGGGGATGGACCGGGGAGGGGAGGACGAATCGTGCCTCTTTCTAGGGATTTTGGCAATTTTTTTATTTATTTATGAAGAAATAGGTATCCATAATATCTTCTATATATATATATATATATATATATATATATATATATATTAAACGAAAAACCCTTTTTGGTCATCACCATTATTTTTTTTTTAATTTTTAATTTATTAAATTTGATTATGTCCAAAAAACTTATTTTGATTACTCTAACTTTTCATCTTAGAGCATCTGCTTAGTGATACAATATGGATATTATTAAATATAAAATTATTAAAACACATACTTTCTCTTTATTTTACTCAACTTTATACCTTCTCTTTCATCATTTTACTCAACTTTTATTAATTTTATACTTTCTTTAAATATAATATTATTAAAAACACACTCTTTCTCTCTTCAAAAATATTAAAAATATCAACTATTTGATACTCTCTCTCCAAAAATACCCACTATCTTTTCTCTTTATTCAAATTTTATTAATTTTATATTTCAATACATTTCATTATTTCAATCAAAAACACTCTCTTTCTTCTTTTTACTCAAATTTTAATAATTTTATATTTAATGATACCCACATTATATCACCGCTACTTATGCTCTTAGAGCATGTTTATGGATGAATTTTTGTGGGTTTCTTTAAATATAAAATTATTTAAATTTGAGTAAAAGTAAGAAAAAGAGTGTTTTTAGTTGAAATAATGGGGTATATTGAAATATAAAATTAATAAAATTTGACTAGAAAGAGGAGATTATGGGTATTTTTGGAGATAGAGTATCTTTAGATAGAAACTTTTGAAAAAAGAGTTGGGTATGTTTAAATATAAAATTAATAAAAATTGAATAAAAAGATGAAAAAGAAGGTATAAAGTTGAGTAAAAGATGAAAGAGAATGTATAAAATTGAATAAAAGGAAGAGAAAGTGTGTTTTTAATAATTTTATATTTAAAGAAACTCACAAAATCTCACCGATAAACATGGTCTTAGTCTCCTCCTCTTTTATATATCTATTGCATAAGTAACCATATTCTGTTGACTCCCCCTTAATCCCAAATGACAAGTCACTATTCCAAGACTGTTGATGGCAGACCAACCCGCACAGTTTTTCTAGCCGTCAGTCCCATCAACTCTTGAGAACCAATCAAACCCACTTGCTTCTTTGTACTTTTGCAAAGGGTTAAATCATCTTCTTGTTAACTTAACAACTCTTCTCCAGCAAGCTTCCCAACTTGCGCAGAGCTCTTGGTTCGAGGTCCCACCTGGTACCGTTGACTTTAAAAATGGCAACATTCAACTATAGATTAGCCCCATTTTCTTCAGCGCGAAAGATCAAACAAGAAACCAAATTTTACCTGAATCCAAAGTGTCGCCATCACTCCGCAGGAAGACCAGATTTCTTTATTGATCGCCATTGATTTGAAGCAGGGACGACACACCGACGCGTGCCTGCAGGTAGTCAAGCCCACATCAGAATCCGAGCCACATTTGCTACAAATCGCCATTGTTGGATCTCTCGAGGAAGAAAAAGGCAAATCGAAAATTTTAGGGCTTGGATCTAAAGATTTTTTGGGCTTTTCCGCAGCTGCGTTTCGCGTAATAAACACGAAGCCTCGAACCGACCTTTTCTTTTGGGCCCTGAGAATTAGGCCGTTTCAGATTTTATGGGCTTTTTTAGAACTTTGTTTCGGTTAGTGCCCGAGCCCAATTGTTTTTCTTCGGCCCTCCAATAAAACAAACATTGCTTTTGTTTTTTTTTTTTGCCTTTTTGGTAAAGCCATTTGCTCAAGAATCATAAACCCATTGCGTAAGAACATACACATTACTTCCGCTTTGGATTATGTGGTGACTCTGGAAAAGTCGAAACGAAATCGTTTTCAATCGGAATATTATTTTTGGAGAAGATACTTATCAGCGAGCAATCGATGATGTGTCCGAATGGATCTCCATTCTTACTGAAAATGATGAAAACATTGATACACAAGCTATGCCAAAGAATAAACAAGTTGAGTGAAAACCACCAATACGTGATTGAGTCAAATGTAACTACGACGCATCATATCGGGAAGGTAACCAATATTCATGTTTGGGTTGGATAATTAGGAACTGCAATGGTACGTTTCTTGAAGCTGGCATGGGCAAATTTTAGGGTCATGAAACAGGAATGTACAACTCTTTTGTGGGCTATACAATGTGCTTAGTCTTTAGATTATCGTAAGATTGAATTTGAAGGAGATAGTCTCAATCTCAACTGAATCTTTAATAACGATGTCATCAATTTGAAGCTTCAACCTTATGTTACAATGATCAACGCATGGAAACCGAGAATTTACTACATCAACTTCAACCACACGAAACGTACAACAAACGAATGTGCTGATAATTTATCAAAGCACTCTATACTTTCTCCATATTCATAGTGTATATTTAATGTTTGTCCATCTTTTCTACAAACTCTTGTTAACAACGATATTCATTTAATGATATAAATGATTTTGGCTGGCCCAAAAAAAAAAACCATACACATTTTATAACTTACATCTATAAAATTAGAAGATCTGATTTTTAGAAAAGAGTTGACAAAATTGTCCTTTTCAAGATGATTAAAAACAAACAAAAAAACCAATGTTATTCAAGATACTCCGAGGTTATCTTTCAAAAATTATTTTGATAAACAAATTTTTATTTTTATTTTGTTTTAAATAAAAGTTCGAAAAAACCGTAATAGACCTATTTGAGATGAGCCGGACTTTGGAAAATAAATCCGAATATTTTTTGGACCGGACCGCGGCAAACATAAATATATGCAAGTTTTGCGGGTTTTAGGACGAGTCGGACTAGTCCAATTGAGATGCCTAGGCCTAGACGAAGAAGAAAGGGACCACACTACTCTTCTTCTAACTCATTAGTTAGTTTGCTTAAGAAACCATACACATTTTATAACTTACATCTTAATTGAGAAATCCTAATTGAGAAACATCAAGGCCTCTTCCTCTGTGAACTTCTCTTTTAACTGAGGATCGAGCGAGCGATCTAGAGTGTATGATTTATAATGTTCCCATACCTATCCCAACAAAATCCAAGGAAATATGATTATGAGTGTGTTTTATATATTCTTCCGACTTAAACATGGAAATAAAGCTTACTTGTAGAGTATAAAACCGAGCTAGTTCCTTGCGTGAACGCATTGTTTTTCTTCCCAGTTGCTATCTCGATGATAAGAACTTCGAATGCGTAAAACGTCAGCTTTCTCTGTTAATTGTCCTTTGATAAGATATTCCGGAGCCAAATAACCGCTACAGCTCCCAAAAAATACACCACCAAATTCCAAAACTTTATAAAATGAAATGGTTGGTGTTAAAGAAGAACCAATCTGGGAGGTACACACTCACAGTGTTCCAGCAATTCCAGTATTGGTTTGCGTTTTGTCTGAGCCCATGGAACGTGCAAGTCCAAAATCCGCTATTTTGGGACTTAGGTTTTGATCAAGGAGAATATTGCTGGTTTTGATGTCTCTATGGATGATTTTTACTTCAGATCCTCTGGGAAGATATTCTAGACCTTCAATAAAACAAACATTGCTTTTTTTTTTTTGGTAAACCCATTGCTTAAGAACGTAAAAACATGGGTGAATTAGGAAAGTAGGCACCTTTTGAAAAGTAATTTGCCAAATAGACAGTTTACTATTTATAATTGTCAAAATATGCACATTTTTACTATTACACTATTTATAATTAGTAAAATAGGTTGTTCTCACCATTCATGATGTACATGTATATGGTGTACACACTGTTCTTGGTGGATGATATGGTGTACACACTGTCCACGGTGGTCACAACGCATACAGGTGTACACACTGTTCATGATAGATACTATTCACGACAGATACTATTCATGGTGTACACACTGTTCACGGTTTATGGTGTATACACTATTAATGGTGTACACTGTTCAAGGTTCATGGTGTACACAGTGTTTACGGTTCACGGTGCACACACTGTTCATAACCGTGAACAGTGTGGGCACCATGAATAGTATCTGTCGTGAATAGTATCTATCATGAACAGTGTGTACACCTGTATTGTTGTGAACAATGTACACCATGAATAGTATCCATCGTGAATAGCATCCACTGTGAACAGTGTGTCCACCATAGCATCCACCATGAACAGTGTGTACACCATATTACATGTACATCATGAATAGTGAGAACTGCCTATTTACAATTATAAATAGTATAATAGTGAAAATGTGCCTATTTCGACAATTATAAATAGTAAATTGCCTATTTGACAAATTATGTAAGTTAAAAGTGTCTATTTGACCAATTTTTCCTAAAAACATTGCTTAAGAACCATACACATTTTATAACTTACATCTATGTAATTGGCTTATTCAAAATTTATTTTGGTAAATATTTATTTATTTTTTTTAAAAAAAATTTGTTTTAAATAAAAGTTCTAAAAAAACGTAATAGGCTTATTTGAGATGAACCGAACTTTGGAAAATAGACCCGCATATTTTTTGGACCGGACCGCGGCAAACATAAAAGTATATGCGAATTTTGCGGGTTTTGAGACGTGCCGTCCTAGTCCAATTGAGATGCCTAGACCGAGACGAAGAATAAAAGGACCACACTACTCTTCCTTTAACTCATTAGTTAGTTTGCTTAAGAACCATACACATTTTATAACTTATCTATGTAATGTAAGTTATTAGATTTGTATAAGAGAGTTGACAAAATTCGATGATTAACCCAAAAAAAGAAGAAGCCAATGTACAGATTTTGTAGAAGAGAGTTGACACAAAAAGCATTATAAAAATCCTAATTAAGAAACTTATAACAATAATATATCAGACTCTAGGTTCCTCATCTGGCATTAGAACACTTGCACTCAAGAACGGAGGCTGTTTTGGAGAATCAAATTTACAATCTTTGTTCTTTAACATGAATACTATCTCAGACATCGACGGTCTTAATTCTACTGAAGATTGAACACACAACAATCCAATTCCAAGAACCTTCAAGGCCTCTTCCTCTGTGAACTTCCCTTTTAACCGAGGATCGACCGAGCCATCTAGAGTGTCTGATTTATAGTGTTCCCATACCTATCCCAACAACATCCAAGGAAATATGACTATGATTTATATATTCTTCTGACTTAAACATGGAAACAAAGGTTACTTACAGAGTATAAAACCGAGCTAGTTCCTTGCGTGAATGCATTGTTTTTCTTTCCAGTTGCTATCTCGATGATAAGAACTCCGAATGCGTAAACATCAGCTTTCTCTGTTAATTGGCCTTTGATAAGATATTCCGGAGCCAAATAACCGCTACAGATCCCGAAAAACACCATCAAACTCCAAAACTTTATAAAATGAAATGGTTGGTGTTAAAGAAGAACCAATCTGGGAGGTATACACTCACAGTGTTCCAGCAATTCCAGTATTGGTTTGCGTTTTGTCTGAGCCCATGGAACGTGCAAGTCCAAAATCCGCTATTTTGGGACTTAGGTTTTGATCAAGGAGAATATTGCTGGTTTTGATGTCTCTATGGATGATTTTTACTTCAGATCCTCTGTGAAGATATTCTAGACCTTCTGATATTCCTATAATGATGTTATACCGTTGCTTCCAGCTCAGTATATGGACTGTATTCTTCACTGCAATATCCGATTCATCAGAATAACAGAGACGGATTCCATAAGTCGGTTTGTTTATAGAACTTCTTGCAACTTACCAAAAAGGATTTGATCGAGGCTTCTATTATGAACATATTCATAAACAAGAAGACTTTTAGGACCTTCGATGCTGCAACCAAGTAGTCTCACAAGGCTCTTGTGTTGAACTCCGCTGATCAAATTCACTTCGTTGAAGAACTGATCCGCCCATTCCCGTGTGTTAAAGAAGAGCTTTTTGACTGCAACGGTTCTGCCATCTGGAAGAATCCCTTTGTATACAGAACCAGCCCCTCCTTGGCCTAGTTTCATCGAGTCATGGAAAGACTCGGTCGCCTTCTCAAGCATCTCGTATTTGAAAGTTGAACACGATGGAATTTGAGCTAAAACAGAAGAAGATAACAAATCAGAAACAAGCAACCTCATATTCATAGCTTCCTGGTCTAAGATAGTTTAGTCACAAATACCTTTTCTTTTCCTTGAAAACCTTCGGTAACTTATAAAGGCACCAAGAGAAGCAAGAACGGACAACGAAACCACACCAATCGCTACATTCATAACATCCTGATCACTCAAATCCGGCAAAAACGATGATCTTATAAAGCTTCTCTGATCTGCACAAGTAACAAACAAAATCTTGATGCATGTACAAAACCTCAAGACCATGACTCTAATGATCACAACATTCATAGTTAGTCCCATACCATCGTCGGGTTTATGTTCTGCAGAATCATCAAAAAACTTTTGTGTAGAATACTTCAAGTAACACCCTGTAAAGAAAGCTCTAGCTTCATGACCATCACAAAACCTCAAGCTCGATCTCGCATTAACCAAACACTCTCGACACGAATTCTCATCAAGTGTTTGCCAACACTGAGCCAATGCATACACCACAGGGTTCCCACCACCAGCACTAATCACCGAAGCTGCACCAAACCCTCCATTTTTCACAGCCTTTAAGGTAACATTCACAAAAGCTTCATCAAGATCTTTCCAAAACTCTCCAATCCCTGATCCTGTTTCCTCTTCGCATTTAGCTCGATCGTATCTAGAATCAACAAACTCCTCCGAGAAATCATGGTTATCGAAACGTAAGAAGCAGGAATCAGTGTGGATTCGACCGAAGTTCGGACTTGATCCCGAGCTCAAACACGTCCTCTCTAGCTCCGATTTGCTCTCGTTGAAACAATGGCGACAATCGGAAACGGAGAGATCTTCACGGCACTGTAAGAAGACATAGATTGGTGGAGATACATCTTTGATTGAAGAATCAACCCAAAGCTTGTGTTGAGTTATGAAATCGTTCATCGAAGACATTGCTCTGAGGAAATCAACGTGACGGCTAGGGTTTACAGGTTGTTGATCTAGAGGTTGACAAGTGAGAAGAGATTTCGAAGAAGAACCCAGTGTCGATAATAGTATAAAGAATGAAACCCAGAAGAGGAATTGAGAGATCGGAGTACAAAATTGCATCAGAAAACGGGGAATCTCCGACACGGCGGCGAGTGATCATGAATCGTTGAAAAGGAGAAAATTTTCCATATGCAGATCTGCAATTTCTGGGTAAAGTGATCGAGAATAACATCGATGAACTTAGCTTCTTTTCAAATCCCTCAGTTTCTTCTTCGTCTTCTTCGCCCTCCAACTCCGCCGTGTCTCTCTCTCTCTCTCTCTCTCTCTCTCTCTCTTTACCCAACGGCGGGTGGAAAGGGTAAGAAGATGGGTTCTCGAGATGAGGAAGAATCGAAGAAGAAGAATCAATCTCTCTGTAATTCTGGTTCATCTTGAGCTTTGACAGATTCAAAAAAAATCTCTGTTTTCAATTTGAGAAGAGACAGAGAGATTTTGCTTCTCTTGTGCTTGCCTTTGCCTTAATTTAGAGGATTAACTGTCTAATTGAGCTCGAATGACTAAATTTAGTACCTTGATTAATCTAGAAGCAGATTTTTGTTTCTTGAAGGGGACACGTGTCAGCAGAAAAGGTAACTTTTGTCCTGACTTGATTGTGATTGATGTGGTTTATTTACATTTACGAAAAATTACAATTGCTAAAAAAATTATAAGTGGATTTTGGCTTACAAATTAGTCACATAACGACATTTTTAGACGAAAATGTCATTACTTTCCGTCTGGTACCATTACAATTAATGCTCTGCATTAAATGTTTCTGCTTTATGTCATATCTGAGAACACATATACACTGTCGAGAACGCACGTACACTGTCGAGAACGCATGTACACTGTGTTTTATGTATGTACACTATCAAATACATGCATTAAATGTTTCGGCTTTATGTCATATATGAGAACACACATACACTATTATCGTGTGCTTCAATGAACATACACTATCAAACACGAAACTCGTTCATCTATAATTGAAAGTACAAGAATAGTAAACATATATCATATACACTCAAGATATAATAGGTATTTAGGTGTATGTACATATCTATGTACAATAGATATTATATTTATGTGTATGTACAACTAAACATATATTACGTATATATGTACACATACACATACGTATACGCTTGTGAATATATATTTGTACGTACAACTAAATATATATTACGTACATATGTATATGTACACATATATATACACTTGTGAATATATGTACACACATTTATATGTACGTGTACGTACATATAAATATAATTGTATATATGACATGTATATATATACATATAACATATTATATGGATGTTTATAAATACATGTATAATACATTTATTTGTAAAATAAAAAAATGTAATGAAAATGAATATCAAATTGTAAAGAAAAATAAATTATAATAGAAACTGACAAATAAATTATTTTTATTAAATTGTAATATGAATTTATAAGATAATAAGAAATAGAAGATGTAGTAAAAATAAAAATACAAAAAAAATAAATGCAGGAAAGTGGGACAAGATAGAGGAGAGACGGGAGAGGGAGAAGAGAGAAGAGAGAGGAGAGAGGAAAAAATGTTTTGAGGTCAATTTTGTTTGTTTACTATCTATTTGTGATTTTTTTGTAGATAGTTTCAAAACTATAATTTTTCTGTAATTGAAAGTGGTTTTGTATGACTTTTCTGCAAAAATCTCTATTTATTATCACATGATTTTTTTGGGTTCAAGAACCAATTTTTTTGTTTCATAATGTTATACTAGCGTTTTGTTTTACCATCTTGTAAATTTATTAGGCATAATAAATAATTCATTAACAATACATTCCCAACGTAATTGAGTAGTAATCAATTTAACCATTTGTAGTCGCATTCTGTTCAATTAAGCAACTCTTCTTCTTCCCTTTGTTGCGTGAGCGTCTCATACAAAGGAACATTTCGAGTTTCCTTTAGCCAAAGATTAGCCACACCGCTCAACATCGACACAATGCCAAACACCGCAAAGGATACTATCGGGTTTTCTCTTCCCAACGCGACCAGCCACGGCGCTACAGCCGCACCTAACACAAAAGCTTGACGTAAAAGTGAAACCGCAAAGTTCCTCATGTTTGTAGGGAACAACTCGATGCAATAGATGTACAAAACTTTGTAAGCCATCTCTGATGACATAAACCCTACAGCCTCCACCACAAGCTGCATCCATTTAGTGATGGTTGACAAGCGGCGAAGCGAGAACATCCCGCAGAGTAAGCACGGAGTCCGGCAATGAATGAGAAACTCGAGAAGAGTGGAAGGCGGTTCATGGTTCCTAGGAGAAATGTTCCTATGAAGACCGCGAGAATCTCCATGAGTGCGTTGATAGCAACGGATATATAAAGGTTGAAACTGAGATTCTCCGCGTTTAGTTGAATCCCATAATAAACAAAGCCAGTACCAAATCCAGCAATCAAACCATTACAACTCTTTTAACCGCCCATTTTGTCTTCCAAAGATTCTCTGACGCCCTTATACCGTCCCGTGCGGAAAAGGGATTCACGAGGTTGAGATCCGTTGGAAGTTTTTTCCTGTTGAGCCATGCGAGTTTCTCCAAGACCTCAATGGCTTCTTTGTTGCGTCCTTTGACTAGAAGCCAGCGAGGAGACTCGACGATAAAAGGGAACGTAAGAATGGCATAGCCGAGAGGAAGATACGACACTAGTCGATAAAGCTTTCTCCATGATTTCTTCTCTACGTAAGCCATGAGTGGTAGAGAAAGAAACCCTAATGCGAAGAAGAAGAAACCGTATTGCCCTGCTTGTCCTCGCCATTTTTTACCCACGACCTCGGTCCTCGGTCGCGAGTACAACGCAACAAGTTCCAATTCCCGACCTGAAAACACCGTTTGTGAAACGCAAGAACGCATAAACCCAAATGTTTGGAGAGAATGAGATCATAAAAGCCGTGACGAAGGCCAATATACACGAGAGAAACAATGTCTTTTTCCGACCAAGCCATGAATCAGCATGGTATCCATAGACACCGGAACCTGTTGAAGTCAGAAAATCACCCGTGAGAATCATGTAAGATCTTATCAAAATTGAACTAATAGTTTCTCATCCATTGCAATGTTATTAAAATTAGCCTAGCTATATAATCATATTAATTAATCAACAAAAAAATCATAGAAAATGATTATAAAAAAGTGCTAACAGTTATAAAGAAGAGATGAATTGGCCTCTCCAAGATAGAAAACTAGAAAGAAGAGATGCATATGAACAACAAAAATTTATGTCACATTGAAAATTTCTGTCACGAAAAATTCGGGGTACTAGAAAAAATTAGGCTCTATGAGGTTGCACACCTTCAAAACCAAACATGAATTTCTTGTAATGTATGAGAAATCAGTTTTATAAAAGTTGATTAATCTTACCAAAGAGAGAGCCAATGAAGAAGAGGGTGGAGGGAAGAGCAACAAGAAACTTGTGTTGACATATGAGATTCCACTCAGCAACAATAGTGCTTTCGTTTCCGCCAATCCACTCCCATTCTCCAGTTGACAATCCACACAAGGACGAGCGTTCCACTTCCTTGTGGGTTGCTACAAACCTCGCACCGGGCTGAGCGTCGGAATATATGGATATAAGACTGGTTTGCGCATCAAAGACCAAAGGAATAGAAACCAAGAGAGCTTGCATGATCTCAGCGAATCCGAGTGGTCCTATGTGTTGCTCCATGACCTCGTCGACAGTGAGTTAGGTTCATACTTTGTGTTAGGTTCTTCTTGTTGCCTTGTTGCCTTGTTGCCTTGTTGCTTGTTCATTTGATGTGTTTGATATCATGATCTCTTGAGACTCTTGTTTGAAAGTATCCATTTTGTGTTTTTGTTTTTTTTGGAAAGAGTCTTCTTGTTTAAAATTTTTAGGTTTGATATGGGTTTTAAGTATATATCAATTATCAGATTTATCCACATAGTCGGGAATGTTGTGTATTTTTTTTTCTAAAATATATCGGGCTATAAAAATTTCTTTAGTGGTAGTCAAACTTTTCTTTTAATTTGGTTTAATCTTTAAGTCAAAACTTTATAGTCAAGCTTTTACTATCGTATATAGACAAATTTTTACTGTTAATATGTGACAAAGGTAAAGTTTGACTAAAACATTAAACCAAATTTCTTTTTAAAATTACTATCACATATAAACAAATTAACCATGAACTGGAAAATTATTCATAATGAGGAAATCAATAATATATCATATTTGAAATTTCAAAACTTTTCTAAACTAACTTTTTTGAAATGCAAATGTTATTAAATTACCCTGATGAAAGTAATAAAATGAGTGAACCAAAAATAAAACAGATCTCTTCGTAACTACGAAACAAATCTCTTTGTAACTACAAATTTTTCATAAAATTTAAGCAAACTTCGTTTGTGCCTTAAAAAACAAAAGGTTATTAATATAATAACGAAAATAGTACGTGCATACAGTATAATGAAACACTATTGGATTTTTTTTTCCTTTTCAAAAGTGTGATTCATTATGAAACCCAACAAAAGTAGAACATTTTTAATTTGTAATGTGAAGCATTGTTATGACTATGGTTCACAAACATAGCCTCGCGTAGATTGTTGGACTCTTATGATTTAAACTTTTCTTGAGTCAGTGTATTTTAGATATATAGACAGACTATTCAGATGATTGACTTACAAAAATACTGAATACTAAGACTTTGATGGTTCAGTCAGGTTATATTATGGATTTATGCTTCTCTTTTCATAATCGCAGGCATTTAGTTATGCGGTTTCATCTTAACAATGTATTCATTTATTTATTTCAACATTACGGCGTACGTACCAAAAGAACATGACAAGTTAGATTTACGTTTATCTTCTAAAAGACAATTAAGTTATGTTTGTTCCGTATACAAATTTCAGTTGATAATATATTTGACATAAGTTTCTTTTTGAAGGGATTTTGTTCTTGGCCAATGATACGGTTAGGAAGATTCAGGAGGAGGTGAGGCAGTGATTTTTAGCAAGAAATGTGGAGAGACAGAATGATTCAAACCCTGAAGGTTCAGTGGTTAACCCGAATCACAACTGGAAAGCTCCTCCTCATTCATGGATCAAATGCAACATCGGTGTATCGTGAGATAAAACATTTAAAGAAACTGGTGGTGCTTGGGTGTTAAAGGGATTTCAGTATTGAGGATGCAAAGATGATATGCCTGATGTGGGCTTTGGGAAGTATCAAATCTCATAGGTATAACAAAGTGATTTTTGAACTTGAAGATGCAACTTTGGTGGGAGCAACAACAAGGCCGATTGCATGGCCTTCTTTTGGATACCAATCCGAGGCGATTACAGATGTTTTAAGGTCTTTTGAAGATTGGAAATTGGAGAATGTATCAAGAAAAGCTAATAGAGGAGCTTTTCTCATTGCATAAAGTGTGACTCGAGACTTTCGTACTCAGTCTTATGTGGTCATAGGTTATCTTTTTTGCTACGAGATGTCTTTGTTAGTGAGAAAGTCATGTCCTCTGTTGTTTGCTTTTGAATGCTCATGTGTTTGGAGCTTTTTTGAGATTTGCGGTTAGCTTGAGTAACATTTTTGGGTCGCTCCTAATTATGCTTACTAATTGTATCAGTTTGTACTTGTTGTAAGTGTAGGAGAACCCAATGGTGCAACACAAATAATCGAATCAACAGAAAGTATTCAAGACACACAAAAACCTTTCATTAACACCGATGTAGCACTGCTACAAGCAACTCTTGTTGCATGAAATTACACACTCTTACAGAGTTGGGATAAAACTCTTAACCTAGTCTACCCGTGAACGCACAACATCTTACAGACCAAGATTTGTGTTCTACACCAGTTCCTAATCTACCCAGACAAAACATAATGCATTTTTTCTCACACACTCTTTGTTCTTGAGTTCTTATGCACGCATACTCTCTCAATCTCTCTCCTGATTTTTTCAAGAAGAACTACTTACGAAAACCTCCTCAGGTAGTGACGTTATATTGGTTCCCCACTAACTAATATTTCTGAAGAGGCATGTTTCGGACCAGCGGACAATCCACTGTTCTTGTGCAGAGAAACACTATTTCACCTATCACTTCACTTTGTGCAACGCGCCAACTTACGCTTTTTGCCTTTTGCATAAGGTCACTTCCTTGTTAGTTGAACCAACCTTCTGCACGATCTCTCCCACTTGCGTTCTCATGGTTCAAGACACACGTGACATTCACACGTGTGATGTTGATTTCACATGTGTGACGCTGACTTCAGCTTCGCTCATCTTCTGTGTAGCACATACATTCTTCCACCTTCTTTGATCTTCAGTTGCTATCTTTGATGTATCTACACTTTGGTGTTTAAACTTAATTTTAATAGAAACATATGACAAAAAAAATAAAATATACATATTGTTGCAAAAGTCAATTTAAACGGCTGCGCACACAGATTAGGTTTGCAGTTTTATTTTATGTGGATCCCACTGTCACTATGCATGTACAGTAACTTACTTTTTATCGCTATAAATAGAGAGGTTTCGATTGATTTGTAAAACATAATTCAATACTTCAGAATACAAAAACCTCTCTCGATCTTCTTCATTATATTTTTCAGTATACTATTCCCAGCGGGTATAAATTTTTTGTCTTTATCTTTATATACCGAAATGATAAATTCTCATTTTTTTTATAACACGTTATCAGCACGATCAGTCTAAAATTTCAAATTTTATATGTATACTTGTTATACCCTATGGTGTGCGGACTACTGTCCCCATAATTAATTATTTATTTATTTATGTGGTTGTTTATACACCATAATTTATTTATTTACTATTTATGGTCGGTTGAACCGCCTGAAAATTTATTTATCTCTGTGGCTGCTGTACGCACCATAATTTATTTATTTACTGTTTATGGTCGGTTGAACCGCCTGAAAATTTATTTATCACTGTGGCTGCTTTATGCACCATAATTTATTTATTTAGCGTTTATGGTCAGTTTAACCACCAGAAATTTTATATGTTGCTTTAATTATTTATTTACAATTCTAAGATGGATGACTTTGTCACCATAACCCTGTTATTAATTTACTGTTTATTTTATGTATAGTATATATAATATTTAACCACCTATATCTAAAATTAATATTTGAACTGGTAAATTTATCTGATTGATTATCAAATATTTTCAGATTAATTTTTCTTTCTCATCCGATTTTACAACGGTCATAAAGAAAATTTTCAAAATTTTTTTCAAATTTTTTCACTTTAAAAACGGCTAGCTAACGACTATGAACAATGTTTTTCATCTATAAATACACCCATAATTCACTCTTTCAAAATCATTCAAACATTTTATCTTCTTCAAAGAATTTTTTTTTAGTTCTCACTTTTGTAAGAAAAATGTTTCGCTTGTTTTTGATTTTTATTTTCGGTTTAATTTTTACCGCTATTTATGGTTTCTACGCTGGGGAATTTACTCGCCAAAAGTTTACCATGAATATCAGTTTACTCTTTTTTGCTTTAATGTTATTTATAATTGATGTTATGATTAATGTATATGGTTTCTAAAATAATGTTATATTTCTAATAAAATATCTTTTGATTTTATTTTTAGAAATAAATGGCAAACATCGAAAAGCTTAAGATCCCAGCTCTCAAAGTCACTCGTAAAAATTATATCGGATGGTCCACTGATGTTGAACTTTACCTAGATTCTCAGTCTATATTAGATACTATTAAAGCAGAAATAGTATCACCTGCCCCTGCAAAGGCAAGGGCGGTAATGTTTTTGAGAAAACATCTTGATGAAAATCTAAAGCATGATTATGCTAATACAAAAGACCTTATATAACTGTGGAAAGCTCTAAAAGAAAGGTTTGACAACCAAAGGGCAATCACTCTCCCACATGCTCTTGATGAGTGGTCAAAATTGAGGTTCCTCGATTTTGACATGGTGGATATTTATAATTCTGCAATGTTAAGAATTGATTCCCAGTTGGAATATTGTGGTAAGCCTGTGACTGAAGCAGAGATACCTGAAAAAACTTACCTAACGTTCCACAAGGAACACTTTGTTCTTGCAGAACAATACATGAATTGCAAGTTCAAGAGATTTTCCGAGCTGATTGTGGTACTCATGTTGGCCGAGAAGAATAATCAGTTTCTCATCAAAAACCACAAAGCTCGACCTGCAGGAACCATTGCAATCCCTGAAGTGAATGCAATGGATGGTAAAACAGATGCATGATATCGAGGGAGAGGAGGTCAAACCTATCGGGGTCGTGGTCGACGATTTAATCGTGGTCGTGGGAGATCCTATAATCCACAAAGACGGTCATTCAAATGGGTCCGGCTTGAGCAAAATTCCAAAGGGAAAGAAAAGAAAGGCAATGTCACCCAGAAGCGTGAAGGCGTTTGCCATAGATGTGGATCCAAAGGCCATTGGTTTCGAGTGTGTCGAATTCCTATACACCTTTGCAAATTGTACCAAGAATCTATTAAAGGCAAAGGAAAGGAGGTGAATCTTATGGAACACCTTGAAGGTGATACACATCTCGACGCCTCAGATTTTGAGGATGATACTAAAATGACCAACCTTGTGGAAGAATAAGATGCTTGTAATGAGACTACTGAATAGTCTCTGCTTATGTCATATATATATATATATAATATTATGCTTTTCCGTTGTTAAGAAAAGTAATATATATATAATATTATGCTTTTCCGTTGTTAAGAAAAGTAATGTTGTTTTAGCAACAATTTAATATATAATTATAGTGTGTTTATTTTAATCAATGAAATTTATTCTCTTTTTGTTAATGTTTATCTTGATTACAGAAACGGACAGCAAAATAAACGGAATGATATCCAAAGAAAATATTAGAGAAATTTGCATACCAGATAGTGGAACAACGCACACTATACTGAGACATAGAAAATATTTCTCTGATTTAAAACCAACGAGAATCGTTGTGAATACAATATCGGGTCCTGCAAACCTGATTGAAGGAACTGGTAAAGCCAACTTTACGTTGCCTAATGGAACAAGGTTTTCCATAAGTAATGCTTTATTTTCTCCGAATTTCCAAAGAAATTTGTTGAGTTTTAATGACATATACCTTCAAGGTTTTGACACTCAGTCTGCAACTGAGAATGGAAAGAAGTATATGTTCTTTACTTCTAATAAATCAGGAGAAAAGCAAATTTTAGAGAAAATACCAAAGTTACCTTCTGGTTTGCATCATACATATATAAATGCGGTAGAATCGCATCTGGCAATCAAACGAAATCCAGAAGATTTCACATTATGGCATGATCGCCTCGGTCATCCGGGAAATTCAATGATGCGAAAGATCATAGAGAACTCACATGGTCACCCACTGAAAATCAGGAGATATATCATGGGAAAGGAAAGACATGTGTTGCGTGTTCTCTTGGAAAATTGATCATAAGGCCATCCCCAACAAAAGTTGATAAAGAATCACCAAAATTTCTTGAACGAATTCAAGGCGATATTTGTGGACCAATACATCCACCATGTGGACCCTTCCACTATTTTATGGTATTAATTGACGCATCCAGTAGATGGTCACATGTTTGTTAATTATCGTCTCGAAACTTGGCGTTTGCAAGATTTCTGACTCAGATTATAAAACTGAGAGCTCAGTTTTCGGATTATCCAATTAAGAAGGTCAGATTGGATAACGCTGGTGAATTCACATCTCAGGCATTTAATGATTATTGTATAGTAATGGGAATTGATGTTGAACATCATGTAGCTCATGTTCATACACAAAATGGTTTGGCCGAATCATTAATTAAACGTCTGCAATTAATTGCAAGACCGTTGATCATGAGATCAAAACTCCCACCTTCTGTATGGGGACATGCTATTTTACATGCAGCAGCACTTATTCGAGTAAGACCAAGTGCATATCATAAATACTCCCCATTACAACTAGTATTTGGTCATGAACCAAATATCTCTCATCTAAGGATTTTTGGCTGTGTGATATATGTGCCTGTAGCACCCCCGCAATGTACAAAGATGGGACCACAAAGAAGGTTAGGGATATATGTTGGTTATGATTCCCCATCCATTATAAGATACTTAGAACCTCAAACTGGTGATGTCTTTACGGCATGGTTTGCCGACTGCCATTTTGATTAAAAAGAATTTCCAGTTCTAGGGAGAGAAAACAAATAAGTAGGAAAAGAAATAAAGTGGAGTGTGCCAACTTTATTACACCTTGATCCCCCTACGAAACAATCGGAACTGGAAGTTCGACGAATTATGCATTTGCAGAGTATAGCAAATCAGTTACCAGATGCTTTTGCATATACTAAGACGGTACTAAGTCACATATTCCAGCTGCAAATGTTCCTGCTCGAATTCAGATTCCAGAAGAATCTGGAAAAACAAATGATACACAAGAGTCTAGGACACGCCTGAAGCGTGGAAGACCTGTTGGTTCTAAGGATAAAAACCCTAGAAAGCGAAGGGAAATTGAAAAGGTTGATGTTCCCAAAGTAACTGAAAATACTTTGGAAGAATCATATCAAGAAACGAATGATGATGTGGAACATCATGAACCTCAAGAAAACCATAAGATCTCTATCAAGTACATTCATAATGGAAAAGTTTGGAATCGAAATGAGATGGTTGTTGTGGATGACATTTTCTCGTATCTTGTGTCGAAATAAATAAATAAAGAAAACGAAGATCCAGAACCTCAATCCGTGTATGAATGTAAAAGGAGGGATGACTGGAGAAAATGGAAAGAGGCTATCCAAGCCGAACTTGATTCGTTGAACAAACGAAGTGTATTCGGACCAATTGTACTTACACCTGTAGATGTAAGACCAGTTGGATATAAATGGGTCTTTGTTCGAAAACGAAATTACGAGATACAAAACTCGTCTTGTGGCTCAAGGTGTTTCTCAAAGACCTGGGATAGATTATGAGGAAACATATTCTCCCGGCATGGATGCAATAACATTTAGATTCCTGATGAGTCTAGCGGCTTGCGAAAACCTAGAGATGCGTCTCATGGATGTTGTTACTGCTTATCTGTATGGATCATTAGATACCGATATCTATATGAGAATTCCTGATGGATTTAAAATGTCAGAAACATTAAGTTTCAAACCCAAAGAGTTATGTGCAATCAAATTGCAAAGATCATTATATGGACTAAAGCAATCTGGACGTATGTGCTATAATCGTCTCTGTGAACATTTAACAAAGGAAAGATACGTAAACAATCAAATATGTCCATGTGCTTTCATCAAGAAAACAACATCTGGATTTGTGATTATTGCGGTCTATGTTGATGATCTAAATATAATTGGAACTCAGGAAGAAATACAGAAAGCATCAGAATATTTAAAAGGAGAATTTGAGATGAAAGATCTCGGACAGACAAAGTACTGTCTTGGTTTACAAATCGAGCATTCTCAAAAAAGTATATTTGTACATATACCAAAAAAGTGTTAAAACGATTTAACATGGATAAGGCAAATCCATTGAGTACTATGGTCGTTAGGTCACTTCAAATCGAAAATGACCCATTTCGACCACCTGAAGAAAATGAGGATATACTTGGTCCTGAAGTACCGTATCTAAGTGCAATCGGAGCCCTCATGTATCTTGCAAATTGTACTCGACCTGATATATCATTTGATGTTAATCTTTTGGCAAGATTTAGCTCTTCTCCTACAAGAAGACATTCGAATGGGGTTAAACACGTCTTCCGATATCTTCAAGGGACGATTGATTTAGGATTGTTTTATCCTAAAAATTCAAATGGCAAAATGATTGGTTTTGCAGATGCAGGATATTTGTCAGATCCGCACAAAGCGAGATCACAAACAGGATATGTTTTCACGGTCGGAGGCACCGCTATATCATGGCGTTCCCAGAAGCAAACGCTTGTAGCTACTTCATCTAATCATGCTGAACTTATCGCACTCCATGAAGCAAGTAGAGAATGCGTATGGCTAAGGTCAACATGTCAACACATCCGATCCTGCAGTGGATTACTTGTAAACATGGAACCAACAATCTTATATGAAGATAATGCTGCATGCGTCGCCCAGACGAAGGAAGGATATATTAAAAGTGATAGAACCAAACATATCCCTCCAAAGTTCTTCTCATACACCCAAGAGCTTGAGAAGAATAAAGACATTGAAATGAGATATGTCCGATCGTGCGACAATGCTGCAGATCTCTTCACAAAATCACTACCAACCTCGGTGTTCAAGAAGCATATGACATTGGAATGCGTCATCAAAGAGATCTATAAGCTTGATCATTCGAGGGGGAGCTTGCGTGGTTGCATTCTTTTTGTCCTTCTATGGTTTTTCCCAATAGGTTTTCCTAGAAAAGTTTTTAATGAGGCAACGGAAGACAAACACAATAGATATAGTGACATTGGTCTCCAAGGGGAGTGTTGCAAAATTCAATTTAAACGGCTGCGCACACAGATTAGGTTCGCAGTTTTATTTTATGTGGACCCTACTGTTACTATGCATGCACAGTAACTTACTTTTTATCGCCTATTAATAGAGAGATTTCGATTGATTCGTAAAACATAATTCAATACTTCAGAATACAAAAATCTCTCTCGATCTTCTTCATTATATTTTTCAGTATATTATTTCCAGCGGGTATAAATTTTTTGTCTTTATTTTTATATACCGAAATGATAAATTCCCATTCTTTTTATAACATATATATATATATATATATATATATATATATATTTGACATGTACTTTAACAAAAAAAACTTACATATAAGACGTATTCTAGAAGTGAACCGAACTTTTGAAAAGTTATAAAAATTGTGAATATATTAATGACTTTTTCTCTTTGCATTGATGTTACTATAACCTAAAGTACTAATAAAAAGCATGTGGAAAAGATTTTCTTCACATTTTAATTGACTCGTTTTTTTTTGTTTTTGCTTCCATGATTTTGGAGCTGTTAGGCGTGAAGCCATCGTATTGGCATTCTTTTTGATAAAATTGATGGATTCTTTAAACTTTTCGTGTTTTGGTGTTAAGTCCTCTCACGATTGACTAGAAGATCTTACGAAATATAACGGATGCTTCTCCGCAACTTTTGAAGATTTTATTATCTCTATAGATTTTGTCCAAAAGGGATTCACAAATCACACCATATGGTCACCAATCAAAAAACTGAAATAAAATTAAAATTATGATAATATACAGCATAGTATCCCCTTTGTCGCAAATGAAAATCTTGTTAACCAAATATAACTAAAAAATAAGAGGATAATAGTACATTACTTGGCAGTAAGATGAAGACAAATCAATTTTGAATATCTGCAAACATATAAAATTTTAATTTCCAAATTTGAAAATCTTACATATCTTCAAGTTCGGAGATGGTTTCTCTCAATTTGTTCATACTCATGCTCAACATAGATACTCATAATTATTATTTCTAACTAAGAGCACCTCCATCCATGGTTTGTAAGAGAATTTCTACAAATATATTAGAAAAATAAATAGTAATACAATATTGTATAACTTTCTTAAAATTAAAAAACATACCATCAAAAATTTCTTAAACAACATATTCTACAATTTTCTTTCTCCATTTTTTAGAACCCCATAATTATTTATTAATATTTCTTATAATTAAATATTATACTTTTGTAACAACCTCCCAATGGAGGTGGTATTGTTGTATATATCCACCTATTTAGTTAATTAGCATGCTATTTTATATCAACATGGAGGTGGTCTTGTTGTATATATCCACCTATTTAGTTAATTAGCATGCTATTTTATATCAATATATGATGTAAACTTTCGTTCAAATTAGCGCATAAGTAATTTCATCGGAAATACGTAATAATATTTATTTTGGTATATAAAATGAAAATGAGTAAAGAGATAACTATAGAATGAAATAAAAGTCGTCGAGGCTTATTCTCTTTTCATTTAGGGATTTTTTTTTTGTTTGGCCCTTATTTTTAAGGATCTCATGATACATTTTATTTCTAAAATATAACCAAAATATCTCTCAGTTCACATCGACATAAGCTATTATATTATGCATGCTTCTAAATAATTTGAGACCACATCTTGTTAGTCCCACCCCTCCTCACAATTAGTTGTAGAAGATATTGAATTTAAGACAATAAGGGATCCACCCCCAAATACTTTATCAATTTTTTGTTATTGTCTCTAGATTTTGTCCAAAAGCAAATCGGATTCACAAATCACACAATGGTCCACTAAACAGAGTGCCTTTATTACATTTTAAAAAAAACAATTTAATAAAAAGGACTCAACTGAAAACGATGATATCAATTAAAAAAATGCCCCTTTCGTCATGCTATCTTCCATATTCAAGTTTAATAGCCTAAAACAAAAGAAATATCATAGAAAATGATTTCTTTTTAAAAAGTAGATTTTGGTCAGTCTTAGTGGTCATTTAGAAATATAAAAGTATCTTTTTGTGTGATTATGATCAAATCCACTAAATTAATCGGTTGACTTAGACGACTAATAATTATAATAATAAATTAAGTGATTTTCCGCGTAAAACGCGGATGAAATAGTTTTTAATTTTCTATGTATCAAATTAACTAGATAAACTTTGTTTCACAGTTAAACATTATCAATAGGGTTCGATTAAAATTGTAATTCTCTTAGATATTCATTTTCTACCTCTAAATTTACTAAATGAAATTTTTTTTATGTGTTATATTTTATGTACCTCATGTTCTTCCACTATTTTTAATTCTTATTTTTCTGAAAAAACAAAACAAAGATAATTAAAATGAATATGATTTGAAGTATATTTTGTATTAGAATGAAGAAATTAGTAAAACAATTATTTTCAAGCTTTTAAAGATGTTGAAGACAACATTCAAAAGAGATTAAGTCATTACACATTATTTATTAAATTCATTAAATAGAGAACAAACAATAAAATATAAAATAAATATAGGAAAAGAGAAGTTTAGTTCAAAAAATATATTTATGTGTATAAGATCTTAAAAATAAATATAAAGATAGAAATATGAATTTGACAAACTTCACCACAAATACATATGTATATAATATATAAATTATGTTAAGAGAATTTTTTGATCAATTAATATTATTTTTAATATCTCACCATGTGCAATAACACGAATATATATAATACTTTAGTATCTTTTTTTAAAGATGTTACCTATTTCATATATATTTTTTAAAAATATCTTAATCAATATCTCATTATCTTCTTAGTCTTTAAGATCACAAGTATATTTTTTAATCTATTTGTGATTTATTAATTAAAATCAAATTATAGTTAATTTTGTATTTATGAGTAGTTTCGTTTGATATGGACTAAATTTCGGGAAAAATAAACATTATTCTTATTAGTTTCGTGGATTATGGATGAAGCATATATAGATGACATCATTTTAAGGAACCTTATCAACGTATAGGAAGTTTTTTTTTTTGTACTTTAAAATTTTCATAATATTATTTTGTCTTGAAAAAAAATTTGATCATAATATTTGTTTTCTCCTGAACTTGAACTATTTTTATTTTATGATGAAAAGATTTAATTGTGTTGATTAATGATAGGTTTATATTTTTTAAAGAGAATACGTAAAAAAAAATATTGTATGAATATAACTCAATTATTTTAAATTATCAAGTGTGTTTATTGTTATTAGTGTAACTTTATAACAAATTATTAATTGATTTGCTGTAATAAGGGACAATGACATTAATTTTGAAATCTTATTTTTTAATTTGAATTTATAATCACAATAGTAACTTGTCGTTTGGTCTTCTTCTTTTTTGGCCAAATCTTTCTTTAAATTTGTTTAAATTAAATTGATCTCTATTTTAAAAAAAAAAATTCCATCAATAAATATTTGTAAAAAAAATTTCATGACAATCAAAATTTTAAAAAATAAGAAATAATTAGTTTCTTACCATGTCTTAATTTTTTCTAACCATATCATATTTTATTTGGGAAAGTGAACGTGGAGATGACACATAAACATTTTCTCACAAACCACATCCCAAATAATATCCAAATAATATATAAGAGATATTTTCAAAAATAATTAAATTGAAATATAATGAAAAGCAGATAATCGGTGATTATTTCCTCAAAAAAAAAAAGAAGGATAATTGGTGATCAATAATGAAACATTCAATTAATTAATTTCAATGTTCATCGGTTTATTAACATTGATAAATTAAATACATAACTTATATACATATTGACCAAAAAAAAAATCTTATATAAAGTAGTCCACCGGTTTATTAGTGAAATTAGAAGGAAAGTTCCAGGTCACGAGGGAGTAGTCGCTGTCGGATCAAAAGAAACAGACCAAACAAAGATCTTTGAAATCTTAAAAAAAAGATTCGGTGGTGCCCAAAGATTTTGACCATCAAGACACAAAATCTTACATTTTGTATTGATTTTGTTTTTCTGACACACAACAATCACACTTGACCCCAATCAAAGATTTCGTTTCCTCTTCAAAGATCTTACCAGCGTCAAAGATCCCATCTTTCGTATCTCTCTTTCTCTTTACTCAAACCCCACCTCTCTCCTCTCTCTCTCTCTTCATATTTATATCACGTAACCTAACTTTTCCTCCTTCTTCTTCCTCTATCACATTGATTTCTGGGATTATTCTTTGTCATTTAAATCCAAAGCTTCACTCTGTTTTCTTCTGAGTTATAACAAGAATGGCGGTCGGTGAGGTTATGAGGATGGAGGTTCCCGCCGGTGGAGATTTGACTGTTACTTCTCCGGAGTTACATGTTCTCGCCGTTGATGATAGCATCGTGGACCGTAAAGTCATCGAGAGGTTGCTTCGAATCTCTTCTTGTAAAGGTAAAAATCAATCTCTCTGTCTCTCCTCTGTTTTTTTACTGATGAAAATCTCTGTTTTCGCTTATGATCTTGAATCTGTTTCTTTGGGTTTTTGTTTCTTGTAGTGACGACTGTAGAGAGTGGAGCTAGGGCTTTACAGTATCTTGGCTTAGATGGAGACAAAGGAGTTTCAAATCTTAAGGTAAAGAAAGAGAGACCTTTGAAATTTCTGCTCTTGATTCTTTGTCTTTATGAGTTTTAGAAAGAAAGATTTAAGACTTTTTATTTATTAAGTTGTTTGTTTTGGTAGTAAGATAAGATGTGATTTATGTTGAAGTGTTTTGATAAACAATTCTGTGTCTTTGTTTATAACAGGATTTGAAGGTGAATTTGATAGTGACGGATTACTCAATGCCAGGACTAACAGGATACGATCTCCTCAAGAAGATTAAGGTATTATAATATAAACAATTTTTTTTTTTTTTTAATATACCAATCTGAGAAAACTTTATCAAAGCTTAAGTAGTGCTTACGCAAACTCAATTGCATATGTGCAGGAATCTTCTGCATTTAGAGAAATACCAGTAGTGATTATGTCATCTGAGAACATTTTACCTCGCATAGAACAGTAAGTGATTGTGCAATGTTTAAAAAGACAAATGTTAAATCATATTTTTGTCTAGACTGATCCTAAACCAGTAAGTGCCTTATCTTCTTTTTTTTGTTCTTCTTCTATTCAGATGTTTGAAGGAAGGAGCAGAGGATTTTCTGTTAAAACCAGTGAAACTAGCAGACGTAAAGCGAATAAAACAGCTTATATTGAGTAATGAAGCAGAGGAATGCAAAAACTTAAGCCATTCTAACAAGAGAAAGCTTGAAGAAGAAGACATTGATTCATCATCATCATCAAGTCATGATGATTCTTCTGTCAAGGACATTCCATCTTCAAAAAGGATAAAATCAGAATCTGAAAACCGTTCTTCTCTACTTTGAAAATGTATAATAGAGCCAAAGACCTTAGCTAACATGTTATGTTAATATTTATCATCTAAGTTGTTGTTCATTAGTTTTGGTTTTGGGGTAATACAAAGACAGTGTTTGAGAGAGTCTCATGTTTCTGTTTTAGCAACCAAAGAAACAAAAAAAAAGAGTAGAACCAAAAGATTGTTTAGCCTAATTTTCCTCGTGTAAATCCTTCAAATCTTGCCATGCAAGCTTTGGATGCTCTTCTCTTGGTAGTCTTGGTCTATCATCAACCGAGCTTGAACTATCTTTGTAAGTGAGTTTGCAGACTGACCATTTTGAAGGGGGAGCGAGGTCAAACTCTTCTACTTTCCAGCCTGTCCTTGAGAATACACTTTGGTTACCTATGTCATTGTCTCTGATTTTTGAGACTTCGCCATTGATTCTCCATCTCTTCGTCTTATCACACAATGAGAACTTCTGGTTCAGTTGTTCACGATTAGACGAAGAGTTTTTCACAAAGTAATACCACTCCTTATCCTTGTAGTATGGATTTCTTTCATGATCAAGCAACCACGGCTCCTTGGAATAGACCTTGGTGTCTTTTATGAAGCATATAAATCCAGAGCAACGGGTCTTTGGTGCTAGATACAAAGTGAGGAGTTCTTTATCTGTCGGGTTGAATCGGAATCCGTAAGTAAACAAGTGTGGTTGGACATTCTGACTAGAACTCAAATCATCTTGTATTTGCTTCAACGCATCCCACTTAAGGCTTGGATGTTCTTTCCCGGAGAGCCTTGGTCTGTCATAATACTCATTCCAATCTGTGTAAAAGAGACGGCAAAGAAACCACTCATCAGAATCCGGAAGCTTGAACTCCTCCATTGTCCAATCCGTCATCCCCACGTAATTGTTACTCCTGTTACACACGTAGAAAACGAGTGTTGATTTCCATCCAATAACCCTTCTCTCCTCGTTACCGTCTTTAACGATTTCCTCTGTATATCGCTTCCACCACCCGTTTGCTAATGAACTCTTTTCCTTCATGAGTCTTTTGTGACCGTTAGGGCTTTTTTGCACAAAATAATACCACTGGTGCTCACCAAAACACGGATCTCTCTCATGCGGAAGTAACCACGGGTCATGGTCATACAAATCCATGGTTTTGATGAAGCAAATGAAATCCGGAGAACGTATCTTCCGCGTAAGGTACTCTGTCACCAGTTCTTCATCGGTTGGGTTAAATCGAAAACCCTTGGTAAACACGGCTGACATTTTTCTGGCTCGAAGAAGATTCTACAGAAACAAAAACAAAAGAGAAAAGCAAGTCATCTTCTGCAACTCTCGGCCTCCATTTCTGAGACCAACATCAAACCCTAGCTTTTACAAAACTGTTATCAAAAAGACTCTACAAGAAAACCAATCAAGAATAGGGATCATGGCTGAAAAATTATCTGAATCAATGATCAGTGACTTCTTCTTGCAGTGAACAGAGTCCAGAAAACGTGAAAGTTTAACAGAGATGAATGCTCGAAGAAGATTCTACTTGGAAAACCGATAACGAATTGGAATCGTCGTGATGAATGCATGAAGAAGAGGAAACTTGAATAACACAGATAAATGGTCGAGAACTTACCTGAATCAGTGATCGATGATTTCCACGAAAATCTAGTAGCGATGTTTGCTCCAATAAAAATCCTACAAGAAACCCGATAAAGAACTGGAGTCGTGGTGATAAATGCTTGAAGAAGAAGAAACGAGAATGATTGTCACGAACTTACCTGAATCAATAATCAACGATCTCTTCTAGCATCGAACAGAGTCCAAATAAGATGAAATTCTTAGTGACGATGTTTGCTCGAACAAGATTCTACACGAAAACCGATGAAGAATTGGAATCGTGGTGATGAATGCTTGGAGAAGAAGAAGAAACATGAAGAACAGAGATAAATGGTCGAGAACTTACCTGAGCTAATAATCAATGATTTCTTCTAGCATCGAACAGACTCCAAACGAAGTGAATCTGACAGAGATGATTGCTTGAAGAAGAAGTTTCTACAGGAATTGGAATCGTGGTGATGAATTCTCGAACAAGAAACTCAAATAATGTTGAGACGAGATCAGTGGTCAGATGATTACCTGAATCAATAATGATCTCGAACAGAGTACTCTCGTCAAAGCAAGAAAGTGAATCTTTGGACTCTGTTCTCAGTTTCTTGCTCACAACTGATAAGCAACGAAAAGTTGTTTTATAATTCCAAAACAAATTCTTTTAAAATTTAATTGTGCCGCCGCCAAGTTCACTATTACGATAGTTATATATATATATATATATATATATATATATATATATATATATATATATATATATATATATATATTTTTATTTAAAATATAATTTTAGTAATATCATCGTAACTGTTAAATGTAACTAAAATTCTGAGCAAAATTTAATCGAAGATTATACAAATGGGTTTGGACGGAGCCGAAAATAACTTACAACATAGCAGAGTACATCGTTCATCTTTCTATTTAGAGCCGACCTTTTTGTAGCTATCACGTAAGTATTTGTTTCTGTACATTAAGCTATAAAATTCCGTAAAGCGACTTCAATTGCTTTATAGTCTAATATAAAATTCCGTAAAGCGACTTCAATTGCTTTATAGTCTAAGTCTTGGATTTTCTTCCATGCAGCACCAAAACGTTTTGTATGAGTCCCAGTCCGAAAAAGATTATGGACCAAATATCAAGAATTTACTTGTTTATTAAATGATCAAGATTCACTGGTAAACCAAATTGATTTTTTTCTTAAAAAAAAACAAAAGTATCGTGGATATATATATATTGGTATAAAACAACACGTTGCATCAAGTAATTTGATCAATCATACGTTTATCAATCAGTCATACATTCTGATGCTGCATTAACGTAAAATACTCATAATTAAGATCTGTCATTGTTTTTCTTGTTTAAACAAGTGATTTCTTGATATTTGGCCATCATCTGCACGTAAGATCCGAACTTGAGACCAAAGACAGAACCTTCTTCCCGAAATGAATTTTTGAAATCAAGTGAAATATCACCACTATATTTGTTTGCCATTGGATTTTAGTATTATCTTATCGACATTGTTTTTGTGAAAAATAAATATTATCTTATCGATATTGTAACCCAAAAGTTACCTTTCTTTCTCCTTCCCTAAAAAACCTAATGAATCTTAATCGGCCACTATTTTTACTAGGGGTGGACATTTGGATGTTTGGTTGGATTCGATATGGTTATTTTGGATTTTCAGATTGAGGGATAAATATACCATTTGAATAATTATAATTTTTAGATCGGGATCAGATCGGTTTTATTCGGGTTCGGTGTGGATCTTGTGTTGTTCATAGGATCCATGACTTAACCAAAATCTTATTGGATTCAGATCAGATTCAATATTATCTGAACCCAAACAAATTTGTAATGTACTTGTAAACGTAAATAAAACTCTTTTTTTGGGGTCAAAAGTGGGATTTTCATTAGATTAAACCGGGTGCCAACCGGTGTGGTTCGATACAGAAATTAAAGCTGATTTCGCTAGTGTGTCAGCTTCAGCATTAAGAGCCCTTTGGACATATCCAAAAGCTTTGATTTGTAAATCTAGAGAAAGGGGTTCAAATCCTGTAGAATATCGTAGATCTCTATGTTTTGATATCTTGTATTGATGAGTTTGATGAGAGATTGTGAGTCCGAGTAGACATGAAAACGCTGTAAATTTTCTTTCTTCGCATGGAAGAGGGCTTCCCGTATTGCTAGAGCCTCGGCCATCAAGGGCGAGTTGATGTGATTCAACGTTTTTGTCCCTTGGAATAGGAGCCAATCGGAACTATCTCTAAAGATCCATCCGACGCCTGCAGTGTGTGTTTCTTTGATCCAAGCAGCATCTGTGTGGCACCGAAGGTAAGTATCTGTCAGTTCAGATTCCCAGTTCATTGGGGATGGATTGTGAATGGAATCGGTTGATTGGGCTTGAAGCCATTCTCGAGCATCCTGTGTTGCTTTAAGGGCGGTTTCTTCGGCCGTGAAAGTACGGTTGGAGAAGATTTTGTTGTTTCGAGCTAGCCAGAGATTCCAAACGATCTAGGGGGAAATTGGGCCAGAGGCGATTCCAGTAGGTGGTAGGCAGATCTGTTGCTTTGATTCTGCTATTCCGCTTGCCATGTCAAGCTAGGCGAGAGGGTTGACCGGCATCTTTAGTGGTGCTAGCTTCCAGACATCTTGGGCGAAATTGCAGTGGAAAAGGAGGTGTATTGTGGTTTCGATCTCTCCACATCTGATACAGTGGGACTGGTTCATAAGGCCTCATGTTGCTAGCTGAGCCCCAACATGTAGAGCATCAGTCATTGTTTTCCATAAGAAAGTTTTAGCTTCGGTGATGTATTAATTGCCCAGATCTCTTTATTCTAGTTGAAAGCTTGTGATGGTAGTGTCCCATCTATCTCAGATTCCTCCTTAGCTTTGTGATAGCCAAATTTTGCTTGGTAAATACCTGACGAATGGCGAAACCACACAAATCTATCTTCAGCTCCCAGCAGACTGGGTTTCAGGCCTAGGATGTTGCTTTCCCATTCAAGTAGATGGGTTCGGATTTGCTCAATATTCCATTCCCTTGTGCCAGGATTGAGTAGGTCAGAGACTAGCATTTTATCTTGTTTTGCTGTAGGTAGTTCAAACGGTTGGAGTGGCTTTGAGAGTGATAACCATGGGGCTCTCCAGATGTTGGTGGAATGGCCATTGCCAATGGCTTCTCAATTATAATGCCTCTCCAACCATGGGAGGCTGAACTGGGTGCATAACAGTCAATGAAAGCATTAGAGGTACAATATTTACCTCGTAGATCCTCCAGTTGAGCTTTGCTATGAGGGCATCATTGAAAGCCCTGATGTCCCTAAAGCCAACACCACCAATGGCTTTACTTTGGTTAGTTTCTCCCAAGCCACCCAATATTTTTTTTTTTATCTATGTTAGTGTCCCACCAGAACCTTGTGAGGACTGATTGGATCCTTTTGCAGAGGCTTATTGGCACTTTGAAGCATGAGAGGGTGTAAGCTGGTATTGCAGTTAGCACATACTTTAGCAGGGTCATTTTCCCAGCTGTGGATAGAAATTTTGTGGACCAGCTCAGTGTCTTTTGGCGGATTTTATCCACTAGAAGACTGAAAAGATCTTTTTTCGGTGACCAAAATGCTCAGGGAATCCCAGGTACTTACCTACACCTCCTTCTCTTAAGATACCAAGATCTGAGTGTACTCTAGTCCTTATTTCAAGGGGAGTTTTAGAGGAGAAAATGATAGCTGATTTTTGAGTGTTGATCTTCTGACCTGAAGCTGCTTCATATTGCTTGAGTATAGCTAGTAGTGTCTGACAGTTGTTCTTGTTGGATTTGCAGAAGAACATAGTATCATCTGCGAAGAGTAGGTGGTTCAGATGGGGGCTATGCTTTGCCACTTGAATGCCAGATAAGCTTCCATTCTCTTGAGCTATTTTACATAAACTAGATAACACTCCGCTGCATAGAATGAACAGATAGGGGGATAGAGGGTCGCCTTGTCTTATTCCCCTTGTTGGTATGATGTTGCCTTTGACTATGCCATTGAGTAAGAAAGAGTAGGAGACTGTAGATACGCATTGCATGATCCAATTAACCCATGTAGCATGAAACCCGAGTATTTCCAAGACATCTGAAATGAAGTCCCATTCTAGTTTGTCAAAGGCTTTGCTCATATATGTTTTTACAGCCATAGAGCATATTTTCTGTGCTTTTGAGGACTTGAGGAAATGTAGAACTTCGTGTGTGATGAGCACAATGTCTGAGATTGCTCTGCCTTTCACAAAGGCAAATTGATTTTCTGATTTCAAGTCTTGTAGCACTAGTTGGAGCCTTTTAGCTAGGATTTTGGAGATGATTTTGTAGTACACATTACATAGTGCAATGAGCCTGTAGTCTGACACCAACTTGGGGCTTTTGATTTTTGGGATTAGCCGTATGTTGGTTCTGTTGATTGATCTTGGTATGTATCCGTGAGGTGAAAAAGCTTTGAATTGCTATGATCATTGCAGGTCCAACTGTTTGCCAGTTTGAGTGGAAAAAGCTTGCTGAGAAACCATCTGGTCCCGGAGCTTTATCGGCATGGATGGAGAATAATGCTGCCTTGATCTATTTTGGAGAAGGGATCTGAATCAGTGTTGAGTTTGTCTCCTCAGATATTGATGATGAGTGGAGAGCCCTTGCAACAATTTATGTTCTTCCTCCTTCTTGTGAAGTGAAGAGGGTTTTGAAGTAGGAGATGGTTTCTTGAATTTGGTCTTCTTCATAGTATGCTTCTCCTTCTTCAGTTTCTATAACAAAGATTTTATTTATAACTCTTCTGTTTCTGATACTCGCATGGAAATAACCTGTGTTTCTGTCTCCCACGTTGAGCCAAAGTTGTCTACTTCTTTGCTTCCAAAAGAATTCTTCTGCTTTGTATGCTGCAGCTAGGTCTGAGTTGTTGGATTGAGTGAGGTTTTCCTGTGTAGAGGTGCTTTCCATAGCTTCCTCTAGTTCTTTCTTCTTTTTAATGATGAGAACTTGACTATTCCTCCGTTGTTCTCTGTTCCACAGGATAATTTCACGTCTACAGCTGATCCTTTCTTCCACTGTCAAGTTTGGGTCTGAGCTCCATGTATCTGTGATAAGCTTTTTACCTCTTTATTGTTGCTTAATCTTCTGTCGTATCTAAACAGGCCTTTGGTTTTCTGTAGTTTGGTGGAGAAGTAGGAGACAATGGACCTGTGGTCCGATCCTTAAAACCTCAGAAACTCACATCTTGCTGCAGGGAACATTTCCATCCAGGTACAGTTAGGCATCGCTCTATCCAATCTGCATAGAATTGTGTGATGATATCTCACTCCTCTCCAGGAGAGGTAGTTTCCAGAATGTTGTAGATCGTATAGGTCACATTCAGACAGGAAGGATCTGAAATCCACAAAGGACCATTCTGGTCTAATTTTCCTCATGTCTTCTCTGTGTTGTCAATGATCTCGTTGAAGTCTCCTGTTAGATACCAGGGAGCATTAAGGGTTTGAGAGATTGTGGTGAGCTTCGACCAGACATCCCTTCTCTTTGGTATATCTGGGTTTCCATAAACAAAAGTTGAGTAGAACATCTTCCCCAGAAAACAGATCTTGGTATCAATAAAGTTTTGGTTTGATTCCAGCACTTCTAATTCTATTTCTTGCTTCCATGAGGGGAGACTAGATAGTTTGAAACATAACCAAGCCAACTAAGTGAGTTATTGACAAATGCATCAGGGTTTTTTTTGTTTCACATAGAAATAAGATATCTGGGAAGATTGTAGATCTTATTTTTTTTTATACGCTGGATTGTTATGGGATTCCCCAAACCACAACAATTCCAGCTTAGCGAGGTGGAGGATTTGGAAAATCCAAATCCAACCTCTCTTTTACTATTTTGGAGATAACATGAATGATAACTTGTCTGGGCAGATCCATATGTCCTGATGGGATGTTTTTTGTTTGTTGTGCAATATTTCTTAGACCAGAGGAGCCTGGTAAATCTCTTTGAGGGTTCTCTTCATTTAGAGGGATATCACATTGGGTAGGAGTTCTTCTTCTAGGGGATCCTTGAAGCTGGCAGATGTTCCTCTTTCTTGAGCTTGCACCTGGTAAGGCTAGAGGGCTATTGTTTCCAGGTTTTTTTGTTGGTGGCCGACCTCTACGCTTCTTTTGTGTGGCCTTTTTATTGTTTTGTGCCTTCTACTACTAGTTAAGGTAGATCTTGTGAGGGTTCAACAGTGATGGGGTCTTGCCTGAGCAGACTAGTAAGGTAGGATGCTTCTGCTGCTTCCCGGATGCCTATTGCAGTAGTTTCCATAAGGTTTCTAGTTTCTCCCTTTATACTGTAGCTCTTCTTGCTGCGCTTTCTGCAGGGTCAGGGCAATATTGGTATTGCACAGTCACTTCCTTGAGTTCTTTCATTATTTCCTCAATGCTGGAAATAAGGGAATTTTGTTGAGGGGAGGTCTCCATTTCCAGGTTTCTCTCAAGAGCTGGTCTTCTGCTCCTTGAGGATTCAGTAGATTCCAATCTGTTGTTCAAACCAGTAGTCACTTTTACCCTCTAGAGTGGTTGAGTAGGCCTATGGGTTGAAGAGGATTCCCTATTGATCGCTTGCTGGCTTAGATGTGTTCTTCCTCCTCTTGAGGTATATTCTAGACTTCTTTCTCTTCTGTAGTGGTGTGAGTCAGAGTTTCTCCTTCCATCAGAATAAGCTTCTTGGTGCTTTGTCTTTTGAGGCCCATAGCGATCCTTGTTGTCTGGTTTCCCTCTCTGTTTGTTTTTGTAGGAGGCTATTTCTCCAAAAGGTTGGCCATATCTGTCCCATCTATGGGAGAAATCATTGTCAGGTTCAGGAGATTTGATGGATCTTTGAGTTAGGAGATTTGATGGATCTTTGAGTACCTATGGGCTGCAGAGGAGAGTGTCTTCTGGTGTATTGTGGCGAGGGGTCCCTCCTCTTGTAGGTGATGGGGTCTTTCTTTCCTGGACAATCTTTTTCTTCATGTGATAGTAGTTGACATTTGTTGCAGTGCTTTTCTAGCCTTTCATACTCCAGGTGAACCAGACATTCAACTCCTTTAGAGAACTCAATAATAGTTTCTTTTATCAAAGGTTGTAATCCATTGATAGTCACCCTTATCTTTGCTGTGGATTTGGTTATCAGGTGCCTGTCAAAAGCTCCAAGGGCTTTCCTTATGTCAGTAAGCATCTCCTCTTTCCAGTAGTGAAGAGGGAGTCCCTTGAATTGGATCCATAAAGATATCTGAGATGGGAAGGTAGGGTCAATGAAAGGCTCCCATTTCTGCAGGATGAACATCCAGTTTGCAAAGTGGTAAGGCCTGTTATCAAGAACTTTTTGCATATCTTCTTCATAATCGGATCTGAACTGAAACATCCATGTCCAAGGTCGGATCCAGTGGCCCTTCCACATAGGTTCCATCTCTTTGGCATGAAGGGTATCATGGACTAAAGACGTTGTGCCTTGGGATCTGTAGTATCTAGCTCTGGAGCTTTGATCCTTTTGCGTGGTGGTGACTCATCATATAGTTCAATGTATTTTCCTTTTTCAGCTGAGGTGTAGCGGCGATCCATGCTGAAGTTTTCCGTTTAGCTAGGTGTGTTGTGATTTGCTTCTTGCTGTGTTAGAAGTTCTTCACTAGTGTGAGAAGGTTCTTTCAGTTGGGTTTAAACCTTCTGATGAGAAAAGTTCTCCTCTGATTAAACAGAGGGAAAGGAACTATGAAGGGCTCCATGGTTGCCATGCTTGTAATCTGTCATCATATAGGTTGTTTCCCGGTGGCTGGTGTTCATCTTGTCGGTCGTAGCGTGCTCATGTGAGCAGCTCCGGTGAGGGAGCGTCTCCAAGGTTACTAACACCGCCGGACAAAGTGGTTGAAAAGGGGGATTTGAAATTTTTGCTAAAGAAGGAAAGGGTTTGTGAAAAAACTGTTGGTCATAGTTGACTAAAATATTTAACTAGCGGTTAAAGATTTTTGTTCGAGAGTGTGCTTGGGAGAGAATCACGAGTGTAGATTTTTATATTAGGACTTCGTAAATAATGCTCTATTATAATAAAACTCTAGTGATTATGTAATGAGAACAAGATTCAAAATCAAAATGAGCCAAAACCACTTGCATTTATAACTAAAAGAGAACATAAGTCTGAATAACCATAGAAGAAAAAATAAAACTGAAATGTCTTATGGATCGAATAATGAAATTATGCAACAAAGGTAAGTATAAGATATTGTCTATATGCTTGGTTTTCTTCAGGTTTGATTTCGGTTATCGGATAGAATCTGAACTGTACCAGACACCAAACTAATTCAATATGATAACCAATCGATTATTTGACAAAAACCAAAACCAACCGAAACCGGCTACTTAGGATCGGATGCGGGTTTGGATTTCGGATTCGGATAATATACCCACCCCTAATTTTTAGTCTTATATTCATCTATATCTAATCTCTTGTCTTTTGGCAGAACCTATTACTATTAGATGGGCATTCGGATATTCGAATCGGTCCTGTTTAGTTCTTCTAGATTTCGAATAGAAAAGTATGGGATCCATGTTGGAACCAGCAAATTTTGGTTCATATCATTTCGGATATGTTTTAGTTTATATTAGATATTTTTGTCCCAAATACCAAAAAATGGCTCAATTTTAGTATAATTAGTTAGACCCAACAAAAACTCTTGAAATATATTGCAAAACTGCAAAAAATAAGAAATAAACCAAATATAAAGGATTAATTTGTAAGATAGGCAAACAAATTAATAATTAAAAAACTAGCTAAAATTGATTTATGTGGCAAAACTATAGTCACTAAAATTAGGGTAATTGATTAGTTTTTAAATTATAGAATTTTTGTTGGTTATCCTTGCTAATTTTCCAAATATAAATGGCAAAACACTTGCTTAGAAAACGGCGATTTTCTTGTTTCTTCATATTTTTTTTGTTAGTCCTACGAAATTGTAGAAGGAATATATACAGAACCTATACGTACCTATGTGAAAAAACTATAGTTAGCTAGGTAACTCTATTTGTTGTTTAAACACGAAAAGTAAACCACAGAGACAAAGCACAGTCTGTGCTATAATCATCTGAGGAAGTCAATTCCATGACACGAAGACTGACATGTTCGGTCATCAAAAGCAACGTGGGTTCGTGAGGGAAACCTGCTTCCATAAAAAGCTCGTTTAGTTCTTCTTTGCAGCTAAGTCCTTCATCTTCTATGAAGTCCTCCGCGAGCCACGTAATCGGGAATGTTCGGACAGAATCATCCGTGTTATCACGCCACGTGGCCATGGTTGCACAAGCTTTGATTGTGCCAGCATCTGAGGCCGTAGGATTGCTGTCGATTTCATGCCTGAAATATAATTCGCCTCCCATAACGAAAAAGCGATCTGCTCTTTAGGGTTTTTGTTTTATTATTTTGCTAAAGATTTTTTTGTTGCAGTGTTGAATGGAAGAATTAATATATATGGGGTACATATTTATAAATTAAGGTGTATTAGTTTTTGTGTAGGACTAGGATCTTTTAAAGCCGAGATTAGATTTCGTTCATTTATTTGACTAATATGCCCTTTTCCTGGGATTGGTTAGATAGTTTTATATTTTATTTTTCCTCTTTTTAATTACACGATTGTTCAGATAGTTTTTTTTTTCTCTTTGAAAAATGGATCCTTGGATAGTTTAAACACAAAATAGAATTAAAAACGTAAAGTAAAGAAGGTTTCCATCGTTACAATGAACTAAATATGTGATCATTGGTACGTAAAAGGGATGTATTCAGTTTAGTATTTGAGAGGATTTGAAACAATTTGTATTGAGTTTTGGGTGATTTGTCTAAAATACTATAAAATCTCATTTAAAACCATGTGATTTATTTATACACTAGGTAAAGGACCCGTGCGTTGCACGGGTTTGTCATTTGAATTTGTGTTTGTAAAGAAAATAAACTAAATTTTTGTGTAATATATAGAATAAAATGTGGGCTAAATTATTAATTGGTATAATTTTTTTAAAGGAGTGAGTAAAAAAATGACTTACATTGATTTAGATTGTGTACCCATGTCTGAAGTTTAACTAAATTCAGTCGCACATCAGGTTCATCTGTAAGTACCTTTGTGATCATAGCAATTTGGTCATCATTCATGATACTTCGATTTCGTTTGCTCATTGATTTTTCTGTGTACTCGGTTTTTTTTATACGTGGTGTTGTTGTTTATTGTCACGATTGAGATTTCAAGTTTATGCAATGTCTGTGCTTCTAATATAAGTATAGATTAGTATATTTCTTTTTCCCAATTGCATTAGGTAACTAAATGTTTTACTTTTATCCAGTAAAATAGCATATTTCGTTTGTTAGTAGGATAGTGACTAAATTTTTTCTTGGCTAAACTTATAATTTAATCTTAAACAATGATATTTTTATTTTTCATCATTAGCAATAATAATCTAATGAAGAACTTCTCTGGACCTATTCTATTTTCCTTCTTTACTTTATCCATTCCAGTTTTCTTTTGTTTTGACGGTGAAGAATTCCTTTATTATTGAAATTGAATTTTAAATTTGTTTTAAACAAAAATTGATATGAAAGGAACTTAAGTATATATCTTAATATATAGTGATGAATAATATATATATATATATATGATTATTATCTTTCGATTATCCTTTTATTTTATGTTACTATTAATTCGAGATCAAATATCTAATTTTATTTTAAAGATTAAGTTATTTTTTAAGATGATTTAGAAATATAGTGGCCCTCAGAAATTTAATTTATGCTATTTCCTTTTTTTTAATAAAAAACCTCATTAATATAAAAAATCCAAGAGCAAACGACAAACAAATAAAATCACTAAGGTCAAAATGAAAGATCAATTCAGCCTTCAATTCGTGGTTTCTTTCGAACAACTCCAGTTGATTCTTCCTGCTCTTCACAATCTTCACGTTTGCTTCCACTAATCTTGTCATCCGTACTTGTCTAAACATAAAGTCAAAAGCCATGAGTTAAAATTAAATAATATAATAAAACGGTATATACCTTGCAAAAGAGTATAGAAAGATATTTTACCTTCAAATGGTCGAGAATATCTGAAGCTGTGAAAGTTTGATATGATGACTCAAAATCTTTTTTCTTAATCTTAACCTCAAACAAATAAGTTTCTCCTACGATTGATTGCACACTTGTGGGAATCTGTTCCAATCCTTGTTCATCAGAGTTATTCTTGATCTGTGTTAACAAATATTGTTTAACAGTGTAACGAAATATTTGTCGATATAAATAAAATATACATAAATTTTGGGGGAAAAATATTATATAGACAAAATATAAATAATTCTTACGTCTTCGGCCGTTGTTCCAGTGATCTTTGAAGCAGCTTCATCAAATAAAACAAAAGTTGCAGAGTCGTTTCCGTCATCAACTATTACTTCAATTCTAAAGCTGAAAAATAATAGTTATTTTTTAGTTAGTTTGTATCCATATATATATGAACAGTAAAATAAATTTAAAATATATTGAAATATACCTCAAAACTCCAACCGATTGTGATTTACCACATTTGTTGCACATTAGTGAAGATGTTGACTTAAACAATTTTGTTGAGCAAGTTGAGCATGAGATGTAATTCCAACCACTACGTAATACAATATTAGTAATAGTTGCTTTACATGCAAATAATTTGTCCTGCGTTTAGTAAATTTAAAAATATGTTAGGAATATGAAAATATAAAAAGGTTTAGTAAGAGATGCTGAAAATTAAGTTGTTTTAAAAAAAACGTAGTTGTATAACCTGAGGTTCTTCAGATGAGATAAATTCCCAAATATCATTAATTGAATGTTGAACTTCAAGACGTCTATTATTCGTTGAATGATGTTCAATTAAATGGCCAAGATTGACTGAACAACCACCATCGTACTTGAAACTAATTGAATACAATAAATAATTAGTTTAGATCTTAATTAGGATAAACAAAAAAAAAGAACCTAATATAAAAGATACCTTTTTCGAAACGCAATAACAGAATCAAAATCTTGATTCAAATAGAATTTAGTCGCAAATGATGTCGACAAACGAATTGCACATTCAAATATCTTAATCAAAACACTTGTCATGATTAGAACGGTGTTGTCACTTTTAATCCCACGATATTTTTCTTCAAATTGTTCTGCTTCCTCTGCCCATATCGTTGCTGGTATTTCAATTCCACTGTATATTGATAACAAACAACCCTAAAATATTAAAACTCAGGAAAATAATATATTAATAGATGCATCTAACTAACACATGTATATAGTCGTTGGTCAGCGTGTGAGGAAAAAAAAAAAGCAGATGATAACAATATTGAAAGGAATAAATCATACCTTTCTAACAATAAAGTCAAAGTAACTCTTCTAACCGTTGATGTATTGTGCGTAACCATTGATGTATTGTGCGTACGTACATCAGCTTTTTCCATCTCTTTAATATATCCGATTGCATCTATAAAAAAAAATTGTTAGACATATATAATCAAACATATATATTTAAATCTAAAAGTTAGAAATATACCGTATAAATCATATGTCATATCTTCTAGTTTGGCAAAATTCTCATAATTTTGAAATCGAAATTTCTCAACAGATATTTGACAAAACTGTTGTTCCATGCGAGCAACTGTTGCTCTTTCATTGAATCTTATCAGAAATTTGTGGTCGGAAACTCGGTAGCTTTTATTGCAATCTTGCAAATTGAAATTGCAAATTTCAATAAGATTTCCTTCACATAATTGATTTCCAAATTTTGCAAAAAACGAATGATGCACAGAGCCTTGAATAGTATTGTCCTGCATTAAAATAAATTTAAATTGTAGTTAGACATTAATCAAGAAGTTAGTAATAAATTAAGACTTTTATTGATATAAAATACAAATACGCTAACCTTTTCATCAAGTAATAGAAAGTCTATTCCTATAAGCTCATTATTTTTCTTGAAATTTCTCGCCTCCCACTTTCTGATAAGACGTACTACAGTACGACGATAAAAACGTTTTTATTTAACTGGTCTAAAGTTAAATAACTGATGTTTTCCTTGGGTTGAGTAGTCATTATTTCGGTGATGATTATTGAAGTTAGAAATTGTTTGGTGTGAAGATTAAGAAAACACAAAAGCTTCTTATATAAAGTAAAAATATTATAATCCTTAAAGATTTAGGAATGTAAACCAAAATCTATTTGGGAATTTTTTTATAGGTATATCAATTTCTTTCCAACTTCTACCTAATTTATTATGATTAAACGTATAATTTTTTTTGGCAGTAAAAGATATTATCTTATTCGCTGTGTTATATTGGTCTCACGTGGATTATATTTGTTTCTTGTGATACACGTAAATCTTAGTAAACGTGAAGGAAAAGAAAATGGTTGTAGGGAAAGAAAAACCAAAACCAAGACATATAATGAAAACAAAAATTTAAAGGATTAAATAATGTTTATCAACTAATTATTTTTTAAATTTATTAATTAAATATTTATTGATAATTTTGGATATATGTTGATATTTATATAATAAGATTAGAATATGTTGATATTTATTTAATAAGATTAGATAAACACAAATCTATAATTTTTTTTTTAAAAAAGATCTGAATGACACATGTCAAATTATGATTGTAATATATATTTACACGTGTCAAAATCTGGTTAACCGACTTAACACGTGGCACGATCTTGTTAATTACCCTGTTTGACGCATCAAACTTTATATAATAAGATATATATATATATATATATATAACTAAGAAACACCTCAAAATCAAAAGAAATATCCTAAAATCCATTACTCAAAATATTTTCAATAACATACGATTTTAAAAGATATTTTAAAATCATAAGTTCAAAAAGATTTTAAAAGACTTTTCAAAATTCATGTTTGAATAGCATATGACTAGATTTTTAGACCTGCATCAAATGCGGGATTAGAATATATATTATATAAATGAAAATTGGATAGAACCAAGATCAAATGGTATATTTCTCATAGATAAATATATTTTATCTTACAATATGCATGACACTTAAATTGAATCTAAGCATTTTTAATGTCAATTAATCGAATTCATTTGAGATTATGGATTCTTTCAAAAAACGTGATCCTGTTGTTTATCAACGACAGCTTCTCAATGGCTTGAAAATTTTTAAGAACAGCTGGTTGTAAGCACTGAATTGGAAGACTTTTTATCTGTTGAAACTGCTACAATTGAGGAGAACCCCGAGTTCGATAGATTGTTCGAGGAGATCTACGACAGAATCCTTTCCATTTTTGAAAGGAGGGATGAACCCATCATGGAAGTCCGAGTTGGGGCTGAGCCTTCCGAATGATAATGCTTTGTTTCATTGGAAAAACCAACGCAAATCTCATATTGAATTTCTATCGCTCTACTTCTAAGGATAGATAGAGAGAGAGTTACTTTATGAAATTCTCTCCTTTATAAAGAAGCGCAAGTCGGCCCCAGAACAAAGCCACTAAAATTAGGGTAATTGATTAGTTTTTAAATTATATAATTTTTGTTGGTTATCCTTGCTAATTTTCCAAATATAAATGGCAAAACACTTGCTTAGAAAACGGCGATTTTCTTGTTTCTTCATATTTTTTTTGTTAGTCCTACGAAATTGTAGAAGGAATATATACAGAACCTATACGTACCTATGTGAAAAAACTATAGTTAGCTAGGTAACTCTATTTGTTGTTTAAATTCCCGAATCATGATTTAAATTTGGCTTGATAAGGGTTTTGGTCTGTATAGAAAGATGTCTCTGTGTCCTTAGAAATCTTCAAACAAACTAAGTTAATTAAAAAAAGAAAAAGAAAAAACATCATGCTTGACAAAGCCATAGAACATAAAATAAATCTACAATAGCAAAACTTTAAGCAATTTTTTTCTTTTGTCAACAATCTTGAAAACTTTTTTAGAAAAACTAGTATGATTGATTACCGCGTCTAATCGATGTCTTCATTGATCTTCATCACGTGGCAACTCGAAACGACACAATGGACAGAAGTGACTGGTCGCAAACCAGTCTACAATACACTCATCGTCAAACTCATGGCCGCAAGGTAAAATCACAAGTCTTGCTCCATTCTTAAACTCCTCCAAACAAATTGTGCACTTGTCACCCAAGAGAGTGCTAGTCTTGTTGTATACTTTCCTGGTTAGGGACTTCACCACGAGCTTGCTTGCGGGTCTAGTTGTGGTCTCACCATGAGCTTCAATCTGATTAAAGTCATCAAGGTAATGAGGAGGAAGACGAACACGAAAAGTAAACCACAGAGACAAAGCACAGTCTGTCCTATAATCATCTGAGGAAGTCAATTCCATGACACGAAGACTGACATGTTCGGTCATCAAAAGCAACGTGGGTTCGTGAGGGAAACCTGCTTCCATAAAAAGCTCGTTTAGTTCTTCTTTGCAGCTAAGTCCTTCATCTTCTATGAAGTCCTCCGCGAGCCACGTAATCGGGAATGTTCGGACAGAATCATCCGTGTTATCACGCCACGTGGCCATGGTTGCACAAGCTTTGATTGTGCCAGCATCTGAGGCCGTAGGATTGCTGTCGATTTCATGCCTGAAATATAATTCGCCTCCCATAACGAAAAAGCGATCTGCTCTTTAGGGTTTTTGTTTTATTTTTTTGCTAAAGATTTTTTTGTTGCAGTGTTGAATGGAAGAATTAATATATATGGGGTACATATTTATAAATTAAGGTGTATTAGTTTTTGTGTAGGACTAGGATCTTTGAAAACCGAGATTAGATTTCGTTCATTTATTTGACTAATATGCCCTTTTCCTGGGATTGGTTAGATAGTTTTATATTTTATTTTTCCTCTTTTTAATTACACGATTGTTCATATAGTTTTTTTTTTCTCTTTGAAAAATGGATCTTTAGATAGTTTATCCAACACAAAGTAGAATTAAAAACGTAAAGTAAAGAAGGTTTCCATCGTTACAATGAACTAAATATGTGATCATTGGTATGTAAAAGGGATGTATTCAGTTTAGTATTTGAGAGGGTTGAAACGATTTGTATTGAGTTTTGGGTGATTTGTCTAAAATACTATAAAATCTCATTTCAAACCATGTGATTTATATATATATATATATAACTAAGAAACACCTCAAAATCAAAAGAAATATCCTAAAATCCATTACTCAAAATATTTTCAATAACATACGATTTTAAAAGATATTTTAAAATCACAAGTTCAATAAGATTTTAAAACACTTTTCAAAATTCATGTTTGAATAGCATATGACTAGATTTTTAGACTTGCATCAAATGCGGGATTAGAATATATATTATATAAATGAAAATTGGATAGAACCAAGATCAAATGGTATATTTCTCATAGATAAATATATTTTTATCTTACAATATGCATGACACTTAAATTGAATCTAAGCATTTTTAATGTCAATTAATCGAATTCATTTGAGATTATGGATTCTTTCAAAAAACGTGATCCTGTTGTTTATCAACGACAGCTTCTCAATGGCTTGAGAAATTTTAAGAACAGCCGGTTGTAAGCACTGAATTGAAAGACTTTTTATCTGTTGAAACTGCTACAATTGAGGAGAACCCCGAGTTCGATAGATTGTTCGAGGAGATCTACGACAGAATCCTTTCCATTTTTGAAAGGAGGGATGAACCCATCATGGAAGTCCGAGTTGGGGCTGAGCCTTCCGAATGATAATGCTTTGTTTCATTGGAAAAACCAACGCAAATCTCATATTGAATTTCTATCGCTCTACTTCTAAGGATAGATAGAGAGAGAGTTACTTTATGAAATTCTCTCCTTTATAAAGAAGCGCAAGTCGGCCCCCAGAACAAAGCCACTAAAATTAGGGTAATTGATTAGTTTTTAAATTATAAAATTTTTGTTGGTTATCCTTACTAATTTTCCAAATATAAATGGCAAAACACTTGCTTAGAAAACGGCGATTTTCTTGTTTCTTCGTATTTTTTGTTAGTCCTACGAAATTGTAGAAGGAATATATACAGAACCTATACGTACCTATGTGAAAAAACTATAGTTAGCTAGGTAACTCTATTTGTTGTTTAAATTCCCGAATCATGATTTAAATTTGGCTTGATAAGGGTTTTGGTCTGTATAGAAAGATGTCTCTGTGTCCTTAGAAATCTTCAAACAAACTAAGTTAATTAAAAAAAGAAAAAGAAAAAACATCATGCTTGACAAAGCCATAGAACATAAAATAAATCTACAATAGCAAAACTTTAAGCAATTTTTTTCTTTTGTCAACAATCTTGAAAACTTTTTTAGAAAAACTAGTATGATTGATTACCGCGTCTAATCGATGTCTTCATTGATCTTCATCACGTGGCAACTCGAAACGACACAATGGACAGAAGTGACTGGTCGCAAACCAGTCTACAATACACTCATCGTCAAACTCATGGCCGCAAGGTAAAATCACAAGTCTTGCTCCATTCTTAAACTCCTCCAAACAAATTGTGCACTTGTCACCCAAGAGAGTGCTAGTCTTGTTGTATACTTTCCTGGTTAGGGACTTCACCACGAGCTTGCTTGCGGGTCTAGTTGTGGTCTCACCATGAGCTTCAATCTGATTAAAGTCATCAAGGTAATGAGGAGGAAGACGAACACGAAAAGTAAACCACAGAGACAAAGCACAGTCTGTGCTATAATCATCTGAGGAAGTCAATTCCATGACACGAAGACTGACATGTTCGGTCATCAAAAGCAACGTGGGTTCGTGAGGGAAACCTGCTTCCATAAAAAGCTCGTTTAGTTCTTCTTTGCAGCTAAGTCCTTCATCTTCTATGAAGTCCTCCGCGAGCCACGTAATCGGGAATGTTCGGACAGAATCATCCGTGTTATCACGCCACGTGGCCATGGTTGCACAAGCTTTGATTGTGCCAGCATCTGAGGCCGTAGGATTGCTGTCGATTTCATGCCTGAAATATAATTCGCCTCCCATAACGAAAAAGCGATCTGCTCTTTAGGGTTTTTGTTTTATTTTTTTGCTAAAGATTTTTTTTGTTGCAGTGTTGAATGGAAGAATTAATATATATGGGGTACATATTTATAAATTAAGGTGTATTAGTTTTTGTGTAGGACTAGGATCTTTGAAAACCGAGATTAGATTTCGTTCATTTATTTGACTAATATGCCCTTTTCCTGGGATTGGTTAGATAGTTTTATATTTTATTTTTCCTCTTTTTAATTACACGATTGTTCAGATAGTTTTTTTTTTCTCTTTGAAAAATGGATCCTTGGATAGTTTATCCAACACAAAGTAGAATTAAAAACGTAAAGTAAAGAAGGTTTCCATCGTTACAATGAACTAAATATGTGATCATTGGTACGTAAAAGGGATGTATTCAGTTTAGTATTTGAGAGGATTTGAAACGATTTGTATTGAGTTTTGGGTGATTTGTCTAAAATACTATAAAATCTCATTTCAAACCATGTGATTTATATATATATATATATATATATATATATAACTAAGAAACACCTCAAAATCAAAAGAAATATCCTAAAATCCATTACTCAAAATATTTTCAATAACATACGATTTTAAAAGATATTTTAAAATCACAAGTTCAATAAGATTTTAAAACACTTTTCAAAATTCATGTTTGAATAGCATATGACTAGATTTTTAGACCTGCATCAAATGCGGGATTAGAATATATATTATATAAATGAAAATTGGATAGAACCAAGATCAAATGGTATATTTCTCATAGATAAATATATTTTTATCTTACAATATGCATGACACTTAAATTGAATCTAAGCATTTTTAATGTCAATTAATCGAATTCATTTGAGATTATGGATTCTTTCAAAAAACGTGATCCTGTTGTTTATCAACGACAGCTTCTCAATGGCTTGAGAAATTTTAAGAACAGCCGGTTGTAAGCACTGAATTGGAAGACTTTTTATCTGTTGAAACTGCTACAATTGAGGAGAACCCCGAGTTCGATAGATTGTTCGAGGAGATCTACGACAGAATCCTTTCCATTTTTGAAAGGAGGGATGAACCCATCATGGAAGTCCGAGTTGGGGCTGAGCCTTCCGAATGATAATGCTTTGTTTCATTGGAAAAACCAACGCAAATCTCATATTGAATTTCTATCGCTCTACTTCTAAGGATAGATAGAGAGAGAGTTACTTTATGAAATTCTCTCCTTTATAAAGAAGCGCAAGTCGGCCCCCAGAACAAAGCCACTAAAATTAGGGTAATTGATTAGTTTTTAAATTATAAAATTTTTGTTGGTTATCCTTACTAATTTTCCAAATATAAATGGCAAAACACTTGCTTAGAAAACGGCGATTTTCTTGTTTCTTCGTATTTTTTGTTAGTCCTACGAAATTGTAGAAGGAATATATACAGAACCTATACGTACCTATGTGAAAAAACTATAGTTAGCTAGGTAACTCTATTTGTTGTTTAAATTCCCGAATCATGATTTAAATTTGGCTTGATAAGGGTTTTGGTCTGTATAGAAAGATGTCTCTGTGTCCTTAGAAATCTTCAAACAAACTAAGTTAATTAAAAAAAGAAAAAGAAAAAACATCATGCTTGACAAAGCCATAGAACATAAAATAAATCTACAATAGCAAAACTTTAAGCAATTTTTTTCTTTTGTCAACAATCTTGAAAACTTTTTTAGAAAAACTAGTATGATTGATTACCGCGTCTAATCGATGTCTTCATTGATCTTCATCACGTGGCAACTCGAAACGACACAATGGACAGAAGTGACTGGTCGCAAACCAGTCTACAATACACTCATCGTCAAACTCATGGCCGCAAGGTAAAATCACAAGTCTTGCTCCATTCTTAAACTCCTCCAAACAAATTGTGCACTTGTCACCCAAGAGAGTGCTAGTCTTGTTGTATACTTTCCTGGTTAGGGACTTCACCACGAGCTTGCTTGCGGGTCTAGTTGTGGTCTCACCATGAGCTTCAATCTGATTAAAGTCATCAAGGTAATGAGGAGGAAGACGAACACGGAAAGTAAACCACAGAGACAAAGCACAGTCTGTGCTATAATCATCTGAGGAAGTCAATTCCATGACACGAAGACTGACATGTTCGGTCATCAAAAGCAACGTGGGTTCGTGAGGGAAACCTGCTTCCATAAAAAGCTCGTTTAGTTCTTCTTTGCAGCTAAGTCCTTCATCTTCTATGAAGTCCTCCGCGAGCCACGTAATCGGGAATGTTCGGACAGAATCATCCGTGTTATCACGCCACGTGGCCATGGTTGCACAAGCTTTGATTGTGCCAGCATCTGAGGCCGTAGGATTGCTGTCGATTTCATGCCTGAAATATAATTCGCCTCCCATAACGAAAAAGCGATCTGCTCTTTAGGGTTTTTGTTTTATTTTTTTGCTAAAGATTTTTTTTGTTGCAGTGTTGAATGGAAGAATTAATATATATGGGGTACATATTTATAAATTAAGGTGTATTAGTTTTTGTGTAGGACTAGGATCTTTGAAAACCGAGATTAGATTTCGTTCATTTATTTGACTAATATGCCCTTTTTCTGGGATTGGTTAGATAGTTTTATATTTTATTTTTCCTCTTTTTAATTACACGATTGTTCAGATAGTTTTTTTTTTCTCTTTGAAAAATGGATCGTTGGATAATTTATCCAACACAAAGTAGAATTAAAAACGTAAAGTAAAGAAGGTTTCCATCGTTACAATGAACTAAATATGTGATCATTGGTACGTAAAAGGGATGTATTCAGTTTAGTATTTGAGAGGATTTGAAACGATTTGTATTGAGTTTTGGGTGATTTGTCTAAAATACTATAAAATCTCATTTCAAACCATGTGATTTATATATATATATATATAACTAAGAAACACCTCAAAATCAAAAGAAATATCCTAAAATCCATTACTCAAAATATTTTCAATAACATACGATTTTAAAAGATATTTTAAAATCACAAGTTCAATAAGATTTTAAAACACTTTTCAAAATTCATGTTTGAATAGCATATGACTAGATTTTTAGACCTGCATCAAATGCGGGATTAGAATATATATTATATAAATGAAAATTGGATAGAACCAAGATCAAATGGTATATTTCTCATAGATAAATATATTTTTATCTTACAATATGCATGACACTTAAATTGAATCTAAGCATTTTTAATGTCAATTAATCGAATTCATTTGAGATTATGGATTCTTTCAAAAAACGTGATCCTGTTGTTTATCAACGACAGCTTCTCAATGGCTTGAGAAATTTTAAGAACAGCCTGTTGTAAGCACTGAATTGGAAGACTTTTTATCTGTTGAAACTGCTACAATTGAGGAGAACCCCGAGTTCGATAGATTGTTCGAGGAGATCTACGACAGAATCCTTTCCATTTTTGAAAGGAGGGATGAACCCATCATGGAAGTCCGAGTTGGGGCTGAGCCTTCCGAATGATAATGCTTTGTTTCATTGGAAAAACCAACGCAAATCTCATATTGAATTTCTATCGCTCTACTTCTAAGGATAGATAGAGAGAGAGTTACTTTATGAAATTCTCTCCTTTATAAAGAAGCGCAAGTCGGCCCCCAGAACAAAGCCACTAAAATTAGGGTAATTGATTAGTTTTTAAATTATAAAATTTTTGTTGGTTATCCTTACTAATTTTCCAAATATAAATGGCAAAACACTTGCTTAGAAAACGGCGATTTTCTTGTTTCTTCGTATTTTTTGTTAGTCCTACGAAATTGTAGAAGGAATATATACAGAACCTATACGTACCTATGTGAAAAAACTATAGTTAGCTAGGTAACTCTATTTGTTGTTTAAATTCCCGAATCATGATTTAAATTTGGCTTGATAAGGGTTTTGGTCTGTATAGAAAGATGTCTCTGTGTCCTTAGAAATCTTCAAACAAACTAAGTTAATTAAAAAAAGAAAAAGAAAAAACATCATGCTTGACAAAGCCATAGAACATAAAATAAATCTACAATAGCAAAACTTTAAGCAATTTTTTTCTTTTGTCAACAATCTTGAAAACTTTTTTAGAAAAACTAGTATGATTGATTACCGCGTCTAATCGATGTCTTCATTGATCTTCATCACGTGGCAACTCGAAACGACACAATGGACAGAAGTGACTGGTCGCAAACCAGTCTACAATACACTCATCGTCAAACTCATGGCCGCAAGGTAAAATCACAAGTCTTGCTCCATTCTTAAACTCCTCCAAACAAATTGTGCACTTGTCACCCAAGAGAGTGCTAGTCTTGTTGTATACTTTCCTGGTTAGGGACTTCACCACGAGCTTGCTTGCGGGTCTAGTTGTGGTCTCACCATGAGCTTCAATCTGATTAAAGTCATCAAGGTAATGAGGAGGAAGACGAACACGGAAAGTAAACCACAGAGACAAAGCACAGTCTGTGCTATAATCATCTGAGGAAGTCAATTCCATGACACGAAGACTGACATGTTCGGTCATCAAAAGCAACGTGGGTTCGTGAGGGAAACCTGCTTCCATAAAAAGCTCGTTTAGTTCTTCTTTGCAGCTAAGTCCTTCATCTTCTATGAAGTCCTCCGCGAGCCACGTAATCGGGAATGTTCGGACAGAATCATCCGTGTTATCACGCCACGTGGCCATGGTTGCACAAGCTTTGATTGTGCCAGCATCTGAGGCCGTAGGATTGCTGTCGATTTCATGCCTGAAATATAATTCGCCTCCCATAACGAAAAAGCGATCTGCTCTTTAGGGTTTTTGTTTTATTTTTTTGCTAAAGATTTTTTTTGTTGCAGTGTTGAATGGAAGAATTAATATATATGGGGTACATATTTATAAATTAAGGTGTATTAGTTTTTGTGTAGGACTAGGATCTTTGAAAACCGAGATTAGATTTCGTTCATTTATTTGACTAATATGCCCTTTTTCTGGGATTGGTTAGATAGTTTTATATTTTATTTTTCCTCTTTTTAATTACACGATTGTTCAGATAGTTTTTTTTTTCTCTTTGAAAAATGGATCGTTGGATAATTTATCCAACACAAAGTAGAATTAAAAACGTAAAGTAAAGAAGGTTTCCATCGTTACAATGAACTAAATATGTGATCATTGGTACGTAAAAGGGATGTATTCAGTTTAGTATTTGAGAGGATTTGAAACGATTTGTATTGAGTTTTGGGTGATTTGTCTAAAATACTATAAAATCTCATTTCAAACCATGTGATTTATATATATATATATATAACTAAGAAACACCTCAAAATCAAAAGAAATATCCTAAAATCCATTACTCAAAATATTTTCAATAACATACGATTTTAAAAGATATTTTAAAATCACAAGTTCAATAAGATTTTAAAACACTTTTCAAAATTCATGTTTGAATAGCATATGACTAGATTTTTAGACCTGCATCAAATGCGGGATTAGAATATATATTATATAAATGAAAATTGGATAGAACCAAGATCAAATGGTATATTTCTCATAGATAAATATATTTTTATCTTACAATATGCATGACACTTAAATTGAATCTAAGCATTTTTAATGTCAATTAATCGAATTCATTTGAGATTATGGATTATTTCAAAAAACGTGATCCTGTTGTTTATCAACGACAGCTTCTCAATGGCTTGAGAAATTTTAAGAACAGCCGGTTGTAAGCACTGAATTGGAAGACTTTTTATCTGTTGAAACTGCTACAATTGAGGAGAACCCCGAGTTCGATAGATTGTTCGAGGAGATCTACGACAGAATCCTTTCCATTTTTGAAAGGAGGGATGAACCCATCATGGAAGTCCGAGTTGGGGCTGAGCCTTCCGAATGATAATGCTTTGTTTCATTGGAAAAACCAACGCAAATCTCATATTGAATTTCTATCGCTCTACTTCTAAGGATAGATAGAGAGAGAGTTACTTTATGAAATTCTCTCCTTTATAAAGAAGCGCAAGTCGGCCCCCAGAACAAAGCCACTAAAATTAGGGTAATTGATTAGTTTTTAAATTATAAAATTTTTGTTGGTTATCCTTACTAATTTTCCAAATATAAATGGCAAAACACTTGCTTAGAAAACGGCGATTTTCTTGTTTCTTCGTATTTTTTGTTAGTCCTACGAAATTGTAGAAGGAATATATACAGAACCTATACGTACCTATGTGAAAAAACTATAGTTAGCTAGGTAACTCTATTTGTTGTTTAAATTCCCGAATCATGATTTAAATTTGGCTTGATAAGGGTTTTGGTCTGTATAGAAAGATGTCTCTGTGTCCTTAGAAATCTTCAAACAAACTAAGTTAATTAAAAAAAGAAAAAGAAAAAACATCATGCTTGACAAAGCCATAGAACATAAAATAAATCTACAATAGCAAAACTTTAAGCAATTTTTTTCTTTTGTCAACAATCTTGAAAACTTTTTTAGAAAAACTAGTATGATTGATTACCGCGTCTAATCGATGTCTTCATTGATCTTCATCACGTGGCAACTCGAAACGACACAATGGACAGAAGTGACTGGTCGCAAACCAGTCTACAATACACTCATCGTCAAACTCATGGCCGCAAGGTAAAATCACAAGTCTTGCTCCATTCTTAAACTCCTCCAAACAAATTGTGCACTTGTCACCCAAGAGAGTGCTAGTCTTGTTGTATACTTTCCTGGTTAGGGACTTCACCACGAGCTTGCTTGCGGGTCTAGTTGTGGTCTCACCATGAGCTTCAATCTGATTAAAGTCATCAAGGTAATGAGGAGGAAGACGAACACGAAAAGTAAACCACAGAGACAAAGCACAGTCTGTGCTATAATCATCTGAGGAAGTCAATTCCATGACACGAAGACTGACATGTTCGGTCATCAAAAGCAACGTGGGTTCGTGAGGGAAACCTGCTTCCATAAAAAGCTCGTTTAGTTCTTCTTTGCAGCTAAGTCCTTCATCTTCTATGAAGTCCTCCGCGAGCCACGTAATCGGGAATGTTCGGACAGAATCATCCGTGTTATCACGCCACGTGGCCATGGTTGCACAAGCTTTGATTGTGCCAGCATCTGAGGCCGTAGGATTGCTGTCGATTTCATGCCTGAAATATAATTCGCCTCCCATAACGAAAAAGCGATCTGCTCTTTAGGGTTTTTGTTTTATTTTTTTGCTAAAGATTTTTTTGTTGCAGTGTTGAATGGAAGAATTAATATATATGGGGTACATATTTATAAATTAAGGTGTATTAGTTTTTGTGTAGGACTAGGATCTTTGAAAGCCGAGATTAGATTTCGTTCATTTATTTGACTAATATGCTCTTTTCCTGGTTAGATAGTTTTATATTTTATTTTTCCTCTTTTTAATTACACGATTGTTCAGATAGTTTTTTTTTTCTCTTTGAAAAATGGATCGTTGGATAATTTATCCAACACAAAGTAGAATTAAAAACGTAAAGTAAAGAAGGTTTCCATCGTTACAATGAACTAAATATGTGATCATTGGTACGTAAAAGGGATGTATTCAGTTTAGTATTTGAGAGGATTTGAAACGATTTGTATTGAGTTTTGGGTGATTTGTCTAAAATACTATAAAATCTCATTTCAAACCATGTGATTTATATATATATATATATAACTAAGAAACACCTCAAAATCAAAAGAAATATCCTAAAATCCATTACTCAAAATATTTTCAATAACATACGATTTTAAAAGATATTTTAAAATCACAAGTTCAATAAGATTTTAAAACACTTTTCAAAATTCATGTTTGAATAGCATATGACTAGATTTTTAGACCTGCATCAAATGCGGGATTAGAATATATATTATATAAATGAAAATTGGATAGAACCAAGATCAAATGGTATATTTCTCATAGATAAATATATTTTTATCTTACAATATGCATGACACTTAAATTGAATCTAAGCATTTTTAATGTCAATTAATCGAATTCATTTGAGATTATGGATTCTTTCAAAAAACGTGATCCTGTTGTTTATCAACGACAGCTTCTCAATGGCTTGAGAAATTTTAAGAACAGCCGGTTGTAAGCACTGAATTGGAAGACTTTTTATCTGTTGAAACTGCTACAATTGAGGAGAACCCCGAGTTCGATAGATTGTTCGAGGAGATCTACGACAGAATCCTTTCCATTTTTGAAAGGAGGGATGAACCCATCATGGAAGTCCGAGTTGGGGCTGAGCCTTCCGAATGATAATGCTTTGTTTCATTGGAAAAACCAACGCAAATCTCATATTGAATTTCTATCGCTCTACTTCTAAGGATAGATAGAGAGAGAGTTACTTTATGAAATTCTCTCCTTTATAAAGAAGCGCAAGTCGGCCCCAGAACAAAGCCACTAAAATTAGGGCAATTGATTAGTTTTTAAATTATATAATTTTTGTTGGTTATCCTTGCTAATTTTCCAAATATAAATGGCAAAACACTTGCTTAGAAAACGGCGATTTTCTTGTTTCTTCATATTTTTTTTGTTAGTCCTACGAAATTGTAGAAGGAATATATACAGAACCTATACGTACCTATGTGAAAAAACTATAGTTAGCTAGGTAACTCTATTTGTTGTTTAAACACGAAAAGTAAACCACAGAGACAAAGCACAGTCTGTGCTATAATCATCTGAGGAAGTCAATTCCATGACACGAAGACTGACATGTTCGGTCATCAAAAGCAACGTGGGTTCGTGAGGGAAACCTGCTTCCATAAAAAGCTCGTTTAGTTCTTCTTTGCAGCTAAGTCCTTCATCTTCTATGAAGTCCTCCGCGAGCCACGTAATCGGGAATGTTCGGACAGAATCATCCGTGTTATCACGCCACGTGGCCATGGTTGCACAAGCTTTGATTGTGCCAGCATCTGAGGCCGTAGGATTGCTGTCGATTTCATGCCTGAAATATAATTCGCCTCCCATAACGAAAAAGCGATCTGCTCTTTAGGGTTTTTGTTTTATTTTTTTGCTAAAGATTTTTTTGTTGCAGTGTTGAATGGAAGAATTAATATATATGGGGTACATATTTATAAATTAAGGTGTATTAGTTTTTGTGTAGGACTAGGATCTTTGAAAACCGAGATTAGATTTCGTTCATTTATTTGACTAATATGCCCTTTTCCTCGGATTGGTTAGATAGTTTTATATTTTATTTTTCCTCTTTTTAATTACACGATTGTTCAGATAGTTTTTTTTTTCTCTTTGAAAAATGGATCCTTGGATAGTTTATCCAACACAAAGTAGAATTAAAAACGTAAAGTAAAGAAGGTTTCCATCGTTACAATGAACTAAATATGTGATCATTGGTACGTAAAAGGGATGTATTCAGTTTAGTATTTGAGAGGATTTGAAACGATTTGTATTGAGTTTTGGGTGATTTGTCTAAAATACTATAAAATCTCATTTCAAACCATGTGATTTATTTATACATATATATATATATATATAACTAAGAAACACCTCAAAATCACAAGAAATATCCTAAAATCCATTACTCAAAATATTTTCAATAACATACGATTTTAAAAGATATTTTAAAATCACAAGTTCAATAAGATTTTAAAAAACTTTTCAAAATTCATGTTTGAATAGCATATGACTAGATTTTTAGACCTGCAACAAATTCGGGATTAGAATATATATTATATAAATGAAAATTTTGGTTCATATAAGTTCGGATATGTTTCAGTTTATATTGGATATTTTTGTCCCAAATACCAAAACATGGCTCAATTTTAGTATAATTAGTTAAACCCAACAAAACTTCTTGAAATATATTGCAAAACTACAAAAAATAAGAAATAAACCAAATATAAATGGTTAATTTGTAAGATAGGCAAAAAAAATTAATAATTAAAAAAACTAGCTAAAATTGATTTATGTGGCAAAACTATAGACGTTCGTTGGGCTTCCCTCTTCGGGAGCCTACGTCCCGGCGTTTTTGTGAAATAAACCCCTCTGGCCGAAGACTAGTGGTAGGTGGATGATATATCATGGTTTTAACCAGTTTTTGCCCATGATATAAGTCCTTTTTATAGAGTCTTTTGGTATTTGTCGAGTATTTTCCAGTGTTTATAGGTTTATTGACGTTTTGAGCATAATTGGAGACTTTGGATCATTTTGGAGCATTGTGGAAAGAGTAGCCGAAGTTATCAACGCGGAGTCGAAGTTTCTATCTTGCGTCGATCGACGCAAGGTCCGACGAGAAGAAAAAGTGCAGAAACGTCAGAAGTTTGGCACTCGTTGAAGAGTTTTTCACCGACGGATCGAGTTGTAACTTTGCCACAAGCTAGAGCATTGAATTATCTTTCATCTGGAAGAAATTTGAGGACTTTCCAACGGTGCGATCGAAAGTTATGCAAGTTTTAATGAAGAAATGTCAGTCTGTCCTTAACCGACCGGTTCGCCGGAAAAAAAAGAAATTGCAGTTTTTCCTATTTTGACTTGGTTTTGTCATAGTGATTGAACCAAAAACGTGATTAGACCTATTTATTCTAGTTTTTAGCCATTGTTTAGGATAGATCTTGTTTTCTATTGAGATTTAGAGAGACATTGTTCTTGAGAGATTTCAAACCCTACTTTATCTCTTTCTCTATCTTTTTATGCAATTCTATTAATCTATGATGTTTGTTTCAATCACCATGTCTGAGTAGTTTGCTTGTTAGGTTTTGGGAATTCAAGGGTTTGATGAGAAATTGTTAGGATTGAAACTCTGTTAGGATTTATCTACTTGTTCTTCATCTAGATTGCTTTAACTCTGATTTTAGGATTGATCAACTGAAATTGGAAACCTTAGGTTGCTTTAATAGATGCGAGAATGTTATTAACAACCTGATCTAGTATTAGATGAGCAAAATTATCTATTCGCAAAGAGATTTGGTTTAGGAAATTTGTGAACAATCGAACTTGAACTTAATGCTTGTCTTTATTCACTGAATTTGCAAAGAGATTTAGAATTTAGGGATTTAGTCATAGATAATCTCTGCAACGAGAGTTGATTGATTTTACAATTGTGTTTGAGTTCTAGAACTGTGCTTAATCAAATTCTGACAGACTTTTATCCTTGATTTCGATTCATTCCTGAGAATTACCCATAGCTTAACTCTTTTGTCTCATTGATTACTAAAATCTGAATCATAATTTGCTTTCTTTGCTTTGCTATTTTCTTTATTTTAACTCATTATTACTTAGCATAATTTGAATTCATTAGTTGATTGTGTGATTCGATTCCCTATGGATTCGACCCCTAAGTACTACAACGACTTCTTAATTTGAGAGAGTAACTCAGGGAAATTTGAGCATATCAAATTTTGGCGCCGCTGCCAGGGAATTGATTTCACCATTCGATTTTTGATTTTGGAGTTTTGTCTAAGTTTTTGTTTTTGTTTTAAGTGTTTCAGGTAAAAAAAAAAAAAAAAATTTTACGAGACGAGGAAAATCAATGCGTCGATTGACACACACTGGTTGTGTCGATCGACGCACCACACCATGCACCAGGTAAGTTCTCGTTCTTTTCGATTGGTTTTTTCCTTTTATATTCTTTCACTAACTTCGGGTTTAATAATATTGGGGACAGTGTTTAAGTCTGGGGGAGGTAGTTGCTAACTTTGTTTTTGTTTTTTGTTTTTTGTTTTTTGTTTTTGAGTCAGTCAAAACGTTTTATTGAGTCAAAATAGTCAGTTGGAGACTATGACCCTTCTCTTGGATTTCTGGATTGTCTCTTTCAGTTGTGTGACCATTCTTCCAGGATCGATTTCAGAGACAAACTAATGGGAAATCCTAGGACTGACCGGTTAACTGGAGACGTCTGTTACTTTCACTATAATCCGCCAAGTTCGAGCTATTGCACGGTCTTCTTTGTGATTGATGTTCATAGGGCTTAACTCCTCATTCATACCCGACAAGTGCAACTTCTGTTTAAAGTAATGGTACTCCTCTCCCTCTATTCATCGAAAAAAGAAAAAAAAAAAGAAAAAAATTGTTTGGGGTGAGATGATAGTTCTTGAGTACAAGATTAGGAAACAAAATTCCAGTGAGTCAGTACTCTTGAAGTGATCACCCAGAGTTCAAAAGCAGTAGTCTGAGGCCCTTAGAACGGATGTAGAGGACGTGCTATCTCATGACCCTGTCTCCTCACAAGGAACAACACTAGTGAAAGCGCTGCCTTGAGTCTCAACATTCAAAGAAAAGAGAGTGAAAATCAAATAAGTCTGGGGGAGAGAAAGAGTACCAAGTGTATATGGTTGATTGTCATGGTATAGTATGAGAATGAGTCTAGAAGGTTCTTGGCATTGAGATCATTGAGACCCAGCAATGAAGACTAACAGATTGTGTTGTGAAGTCGTGGATGAATCTGGAAAACTGCGAATGTCTGTGGAGAAGTACATGGTGGTCTGATTTTGGGTTGGTTCTGCATTATGTGGATTACTAGATTATAAGAGTCAGTTCAGTGCTCCAAGGGAAGGTAAGTTTCTGCGTTTTCAAACCTCTTTCACATTCTTAGTTTATGTTTTGCTTGAGGACAAGCAAAGGCTAAGTCTGGGGGAGTTGATATATCATGGTTTTAACCAGTTTTTGACCATGATATAAGTCCTTTTTATACAGTCTTTTGGTATTTGTCGAGTATTTTCCCGTGTTTGTAGGTTTATTGACGTTTTGAGCATAATTGGAGACTTTGGATCATTTTGGAGCATTGTGGAAAGAGTAGCCGAAGTTATCAACGCGGAGTCGAAGTTTCTATCTTGCGTCGATCGACGCAAGGTCTGACGAGAAGAAAAAGTGCAGAAACGTCAGAAGTTTGGCACTCGTTGAAGAGTTTTTCACCGACGGATCGAGTTGTAACTTTGCCACAAGCTAGAGCATTGAATTATCTTTCAAATGGAAGAAATGTGATGTCTTTCCAACGGTGCGATCGGAAGTTATGCAAGTTTTAATGAAGACATGTCAGTCTGTCCTTAACCGACCGGTTCGCCGGAAAAAAAGCAATTGCAGTTTTTCCTATTTTGACTTGGTTTTGTCATAGTGATTGAACCAAAAACGTGATTAGACCTATTTATTCTAGTTTTTAGCCATTGTTTAGGATAGATCTTGTTTTCTATTGAGACTTAGAGAGACATTGTTCTTGAGAAATTTCAAACCCTACTTTATCTCTTTCTCTATCTTTTTATGCAATTCTATTCATCTATGATGTTTGTTTCAATCACCATGTCTGAGTAGTTTGCTTGTTAGGTTTTGGGAATTCAAGGGTTTGATGAGAAATTGTTAGGATTAAAACTCTGTTAGGATTTATCTACTTGTTCTTCACCTTAGGTTGCTTTAATAGATGCGAGAATGTTATTAACAACCTGATCTAGTATTAGATGAGCAAAATTATCTATTCGCAAAGAGATTTGGTTTAGGAAATTTGTGAACAATCGACTTGAACTTAATGCTTGTCTTTATTCACTGAATTTGCAAAGAGATTTGGAATTTAGGGATTTAGTCATAGATAATCTCTGCAACGAGAGTTGATTGATTTTACAATTGTGTTTGAGTTCTAGAACTGTGCTTAATCAAATTCTGACAGACTTTTATCCTTGATTTCGATTCATTCCTGAGAATTACCCATAGCCTAACTCTTTTGTCTCATTGATTACTAGAATCTGAATCATAATTTGCTTTCTTTGCTTTGCTATTTTCTTTATTTTAACTCATTATTACTTAGCATAATTTGAATTCATTAGTTGATTGTGTGATTCGATTCCCTGTGGATTCGACCCCTAAGTACTACAACGACTTCTTAATTTGAGAGAGTAGCTCTGGGAAATTTGAGCATATCAAATTTTGGCGTCGCTGCCGGGGAATTGATTTCACCATTCGATTTTTGATTTTAGAGTTTTGTCTAAGTTTTTTTTTTGGTTTAAGTGTTTCAGGTAAAAAAAAAAAAAAAAAATTGACGAGACGAGGAAAATCAATGCGTCGATTGACACACACTGGTTGTGTCGATCGACGCACCACAACCTGCACCAGGTAAGTTCTCTTTTTTTCAATTGGTGTTTTCCTTTTATATTCTTTCACCAACTTCGGGTTTAATAATACTGGGGACAGTGTTGTTTAAGTCTGGGGGAGGTAGTTGCTAACTTTGTTTTTGTTTTTTGTTTTTGAGTCAGTCAAAACGTTTTATTGAGTCAAAATAGTCAGTTGGAGACTATGACCCTTCTCTTGGATTTCTGGATTGTCTCTTTCAGTTGTGTGACCATTCTTCCAGGATCGATTTCAGAGACAAACTAATGGGAAATCCTAGGACTGACCGGTTAACTGGAGACGTCTGTTACTTCCACTATAATCTGCCAAGTTCAAGCTATTGCACGGTCTTCTTTGTGATTGATGTTCATAGGGCTTGACTCCTCATTCATACCCGACAAGTGCAACTTCTGTTTAAAGTAATGGTACTCCTCTCCCTCTATTCATCGAAAAAAGAAAAAAGAAAACAAAAAAAAACTGATTGGGGTGAGATGATAGTTCTTGAGTACAAGATTAGGAAACAAAATTCTAGTGAGTCAGTACTCTTGAAGTGATCACCCAGAGTTCAAAAGCAGTAGTCTGAGTCCCTTAAAACGGATGTAAAGGACGAGCGATCTCATGACCCTGTCTCCTCACAAGGAATAACACTAGTGTAAGCGCTGCCTTGAGTCTCAACATTCAAAGAAAAGAGAGTGAAAATCAATTAAGTCCGGGGGAGAGAAAGAGTACCAAGTGTATATGGTTGATTGTCATGGTATAGTTTGAGAATGAGTTTAGAAGGTTCTTGGCATTGAGATCATTGAGACCCAGCAATGAAGACTAACGGTTCTGTTGTGAAGTCGTGGATGAATCTGGAAAACTGCGAATGTCTGTGGAGAAGTACATGGTGGTCTGATTTTGGGTTGGTTTTGCATTATGTGGATTACTAGATTGGAAGAGTCAGTTCAGTGCTCCAAGGGAAGGTAAGTTTCTGCATTTTTAAACTTCTTTCACATTCTTAGTTTATGTTTTGCTTGAGGACAAACAAAGGCTAAGTCTGGGGGAGTTGATAGATCATGGTTTTAACCAGTTTTTGACCATGATATAAGTCTTTTTTATAGAGTCTTTTGGTATTTGTCGAGTATTTTCCAGTGTTTATAGGTTTATTGACGTTTTGAGCATAATTGGAGACTTTGGATCATTTTGGAGCATTTTGGAAAGAGTAGCCGAAGTTATCAACGCGGAGTCGAAGTTCCTATCTTGCGTCGATCGACGCAAGGTCTGACGAGAAGAAAAAGTGCAGAAACGTCAGACGTTTGACACTCGTTGAAGACTTTTCCACCGACGGATCGAGCTGTAACTTTTCCACAAGCCAGAGAATTGAATTATCTTTCATCTGGAAGAAATTTGAGGTCTTTCCAACTGTGCGATCGAAAGTTATGCAAGGTTTAATGAAGAAATGTCAGTCTGTCTTTAACCGACCAGTTAGCCGGAGAAAAAGGAAATTGCAGTTTTTCCTATTTTGACTTAGTTTTGTCATAATGATTGAACCAAAAACGTGATTAGACCTATTTATTCTAGTTTTTAGCCATTGTTTAGGATAGATCTTGTTTTCTATTGAGACTTAGAGAGACATTATTCTTGAGAGATTTCAAACTCTACTTTATCTCTTTCTCTATCTTTTTATGCAATTCTATTCATCTATGATGTTTGTTTCAATCACCCACTACAAGAAATTTGACTATCAATAGCATAACCAGATAGCGTTTTTGATGTTTATGCTATCTTTGATTAAGAAGGAGTTAAAGATAGCGTTTAGTTAGAGAAAAACGCTATCTATGGTTTGAGAGTGAAAAAAAATAAAAACAGGCGGCCAAATTTTTACTTAGGCGGAATTAACAAAAAACGAAAACGCTATAGCGGGAAGAAAAAGCTAATCTCTTTAAAAGAGATTTTTTTTTTGTGTTAGAAAAAAAAAGGAAATTGAAATCTTGCACGATCTCTCTTTGTCTCGATTTCGTCTTTGTCTCGAGATCTCTCTGTGTTCATCACCTTGGCTCCGTTTTTGTCTCGATTTCAGATCTCTTTGTGTTTTTTTCGGATCTCTCTCTCTCTGTTCTTGCATGTTCATCACCTTGGCTCAGTGTTTGTCTCGATTTCGCACCACAATCCGACTCTCAACTGACTGGGTTTGAGTTAATTTTTCAACTAAGAAGCAGAAGCATAAGTAAATTTCATTTCGATTACTTTAAATCGAAGATCTTGATTATGCAGAGAACTGTTGGGTTAAGAAACCGAAGATCTTGATTATGCAGAGAACTGTTGGGATTTGAACAGAACAAAGGAGATCCCCAATTTCAGAAACTATACTCGTTTAAGAAGAACAAATTTAGCTGGTGAGTAATTATTTTTTAGAATCATCTTTGCTTGTTCTCGTTTATTTTGTTCATTTATATGGTTTAATTTGAGTGTATGTGGAGCTGTGGTGTTGTTGTAAGATGGATAAGACATGGGTTTGGCATCCAAGGTATGAAATTGTTTCTTCTTTACAGTACTCTGTCAAGTAAAACTTTGTTGTAGAATTTAATCTACAGAAGTTTTAATGTTTGTTGGTTATAGGGCTAGCCTTAAGTATCATTCAGGAGCAACTAATTTTGTGCATGCATCAGCAACAAGTCTGGGTAACCCAACTGTCATGCTATGTCCCTGCATAGATTGCCGGAATTTGTGTCATCAGGCAACAAATACAGTGGTAGATCATCTAGTGATTAGGGGCATGGATGAGAAATACAAGAGGAAATCGTGTTGGAAAAAGCATGGGGATATTAGAACTGCTAAGCAATCTGAAGATTCGAGGTATGAGTCTGAAGCTTTTGATCTGATTAGGACAGCCTTCGTTGATGGTGATAGTAGCCACAGTGAAGATCATAAAGATGATGTTTGTAGTGAAGAAGAGTCTGAGTTCAGGAAGAAGCTAGAAGATGATGAGACTCCTCTATACCCCAGTTGTCCTAACTACACCAAGATATCTGCAATCATGGGGATTTACAGGATTAAAGTGAAGAGTGGTATGTCAGAGAATTATTTTGATCAGCTGTTGAGGATGGTTCATGAGATGCTTCCTAAGGAAACTGTTCTCCCAAGATCTACAGATGAGATGAAGAAGTTCCTGAAGATGTTTGGGTTTGGATATGACATGATTCATGCATGCACTAACGATTGTATCCTCTACAGGAAGCAGTACGCAGAGCTGGAAAGCTGTCCAAGATGTAATATGTCAAGATGGGAAAGGGATAAGAATACTGGTCAAGAGAAGAAGGGGATTCCAGCAAAGGTTCTAAGGTACTTTATAGACAGATTCAGGAGGATGTTTAGATCCAAAAGAGTGGCTGAAGAGTTGACTTGGCATCACAAAAATGCAAGTTCAGATGGTACAATGAAGCATGCAGTTGACTCATTAACTTGGGCCAATGTGAATGATAAATGGCCTGAGTTTTCTGATGAACCAAGAAACCTCCGCCTCGGTCTTTCCACAGATGGGATGAATCCTTTTGCCCTCCAGAACACCAAGTATAGCACATGGCCAGTTTTATTAGTCAACTACAACATGCATCCAACACTGTGCATGAAGGCAGAGAACATTATGCTCACCCTTTTGATCCCTGGGCCAACTGCACCGAGCAATAACATCGACGTCTACTTGGCTCCGTTGATAGATGATCTACAGGATATGTGGCGTGAAGGTATTGTTGTCTATGACTCGTTTAAAAGGGAGAATTTCACACTGAAGGCAGTGTTACTGTGGAGTATAACTGATTATCCAGGATTAGGGTCATTGGCAGGATGTAAAGTCAAAGGAAAATAGGCGTGTAATGTGTGTGGGAAAGATACACCCTTAGATGGCTGAAATTCAGTCGTAAGCATGTGTATTTGGGCAATAGAAAGAGGCTCAAACCTGATCATCCTTACAGAAGAAGAAAGAAATGGTTTGATAATACTATAGAGAATGGAAGTGCTAGTAGAGTGCAAACTGGAGTTGAGATTTGTGAGATGCTAAAGGACTTCAGAAATGAGTTTGGTAAATCTATAGACAAAAAAGGCAAAAGGAAAAGGAAGGCTGTTTGCGAAGATGAGGAGCTGTCATGTGATGAATATGAAGAAGACAGTGATAATTGGAGGTGGAAGAAAAGGTCCATCCTCTTTGACTTATCTTACTGGAAGGTATGTACTTCCATTTTAAATTTCTAATATACTGTCATATAATTTGTACATTTTGCATATCATTTGTAACTAAGTTCTTCATATTTTTGGTAGGAAATGCCGGTTCGTCATAACATTGATGTCATGCATGTGGAGAAGAACGTTTATGATGTTATCTTGGCTATGTTGATGCAATCTGCTAAGTCAAAAGATGGGTTGAAAGCAAGGAAAGATCTTCAAGATATGGGAATTAGAAAGAAGTTACATATTGAGGAAAGAGGGAAGAGAAGTTTTATGCCTCCAGCTGCTTATTGGTTGAAAAAGGATGAAAAACTGAAGTTTTGCAAGAGGTTAAGTTTATTCAGAGGTCTTGCTGGTTATTCTTCTAATATCTCAAACTGTGTTTCAGTAGATCCTCCTATGATTGGTGGATTGAAGTCCCACGATCATCATGTGCTTCTCCAGAACCTCCTACCAGTTGCTTTGAGAGGATTGCTACTAAATGGTCCTAGGATTGCAATTATTAGACTTTGCAGCTTCTTCAAAAGGTTGTGTCAGAGAGTTGTTGATCCAGAGAAACTGCTATTACTTGAGGCTGAGTGTGTAGAGACATTTTGCCAACTAGAACGATATTTTCCTCCATCCTTGTTTGATATATTGTTCCATCTGCCAATACATCTAGCTAGGGAGGCTCGATTGGGTGGACCTGTTCACTTCAGGTGGATGTACCCTTTTGAAAGGTACTAACATTTTTAATTCCTATGGTTATTGTCTTGGTTGTGCTGTATGCTAGTGATGACTAACATAGTATCTGCTTCTCTGTATGAGCTATAGGTAGATGAAAACACTAAAGGCATATGTAAAGAACTATGCAAGGCCAGAAGCGTGTATGGCTGAAGGGTATGTGGCTGGAGAGTGTATTGCATTCTGTATGGAGTTTCTACAAAGTTCAGTTCCTGTTCAAGAAACAGTAAACCGTAACGAAAATGTTGAGTCCTCTGACCGCATTCTTGAAGGCCGCCCATTCCAGATGGCTGCCCAAGTTGTATTAACTGATAAAGAGAAAGAGATAGCACATCGATATGTTCTAATGAATATGGCATTGATGAATCCATATGTAGAGTAAGTTTATCCCTTGTCTCATTTTGTTAATTATAGTTTTAATCAATGTTTTAAACTAACATTATGATATTGTGTACCAGTATGCATTTAGAAGAACTACAATTAAAGGATGTCAGATGTTCTAAAAGTGCGACTCTTTTATGGAAATTACATACAGAGAGGTTCTCACAATGGGTAAAAGAAAAGGTTAGATCCTGTGTAACAACATATTATTAGTCTCTTTTCCATCTGCTGAGTTAATAACTTTACTTTCTTATATATTGAATTTGTAGATTCCTCCTAGCTCAGAAGATCATTCGGATAAATTGAAATGGTTGGCTTATGGACCAAGGAATGTAGCTCAAACATATAAGGGGATTGTAATTAACGGGCACAGATTTCATACTGAGGACTTAAAGCGGAAGACTCAGAACAGTGGAGTAACTTATGAGGCTTTTACCATGTGTAGGGCTAGTGCCAGAGATAATAAACATATGGCGGACATGGTTGTCTACTATGGAGTAATACAGCAAATCATTTTGCTAGATTACCATAAGTTTGAGATTCCACTATTGAGGTGTAAGTGGGCAAATAAAGGAAATGGTGTAAAAGAAGAAGAAGGATTTACACTTGTGAATCTGAATGTCAACCAATCTGCTTATACCCAAGATCCTTATATTTTGGCTTCGCAGGCAAAACAAGTATTCTATTCTAGAGATGATGATTCTTCAAGTTGGTCTGTAGTGATGAGGGCTCCACCAAGAGGGTATCATGAGCTTGAGACAGAGGAAGAGTTTGTTGTTGCACCCCATTGTTTTCCGGAAAGTGAAGATATGGGGAATGAGACTTCTGATGATGAGAGTTTCTTTGATAGAGAAGATCATGAAGGGTCTTGGTTGTGGATTAATAGGGCTAGGCTTAGTTTTTTAAATCTTTTACGTATATTTGAACATTTAGTTCTGCTTCAGGTGATTGAAAATGACCAAAAAGGTGAAAAAAATCTGTCCTAGACGCAGTAGACGACAACAAGGCATCTCCCCAAAACCTGCAAACTTGGAAACCAGACGTCCTAATGGTGCTGGAACTAAAGTGACTAAGAAGCGTCCTCACATTGAACCAGCTAACACTGCAGAGTACACTTCTAAGATTAATTTTGGAAGAAACAAAGCAGACTATAGAATCAGAAGGAGAAGAGGATAAGCACGACGAAGAGGAAGGAGAAGAAGATAAGCAAAATGAAGCAGGAGGAGAAACGGATAAGCAAAATGAAGCAGGAGGAGAAGAGGATAAGCAAAATGAAGCAGAAGGAGAAGAGGATAAGCAAAATGAAGCAGGAGGAGAAACGGATAAGCAAAATGAAGCAGAGGGAGAAGAGGATAAGCACAATGAAAAGGAAAGAGAAGTGCAACAATCAACTGGAGAAGCGCAGCCACATGAAGAAACTGTGCAACCACCAAAAACTAAGAAAAGGAGAACAAGAGGACCAACTAAGATGCGTGGAGTTGCTAAACACTGATATCTTGTATATTTGCATGGTTTTGATCTTTTATATTTACATGTTTTGATCATTTAGAACATCATTTAAGCATAATTAGGTTGCATAGCATTGCATTTGTATATATCAGGTGTTGGAGAGCACAATTGGCGTAATTGGAGTATTTTGGCGAGCAAAGAAGCAAAGATCCAGAAAATGGTTAGAAGTTGGGTACTTATTGATGTCTTTTCCACCGATGGATCGAGCTTAAAATTTGCCACATGCTAGAGAATCGAGTTAGCTTTCATTTGGAAGAAATTTGAGGTTATTCTAACGGTGCGATCAAAAGTTATTGAAGATTTAGTGAAGACATGTCCGTCTGGCGAGCAAAAGAAGCAAGTGCAGAACTTTAACAAGTGGATCGATCGATCCATAACTGGATCGATCGATCTGATCATCCAGATTTATCCGCGGGATCCTTGGATCGATCCAGCTAGAGGAGGATCGATCGGGCAAAATCTTTAGTAACTGGATCGATCGATCCAGAGGTGGATCGATCGATCCACTTACTAAAGGTTTGGATCGATCGATCCAGTCCTCAAGACAGCACTTTTTGTGACGAAAAATCAGCCACCTACTCCTACTTTATTTGGTCAAAAACGTGTTTCATGGCAAAAAACCTTTATTTTTCAGCCATATATATCTGTATCAACCTCATTATTGAGGAAAACTTAACTTCACTTTACTTTTTCTTGTTCTTGAGTGGAGGAGACTTTTATTTTTGATGGAGGAAGTTTCCCTTCCTCTTGAGTTGGTTTTGATCCAAACTCTTCTTTGATGTTTTGGATGGATTTTCATCTTCATGCAACTCTAGAGAAGGATTCTTCACCTCTATCTTTTATTCTTATGTTTATATATTTTGTTCATATCATGTTTAGCATGTAGTCTTTGTTGGATCATGGATTATGCTAGATTAGGATGCTTTGATAGTTAGATGATGATAATTATGGTTAATCTTTGTTAGATCCTTCACTTAAGTTGTTCTTAATGCTAGTTTTGACTTATCCACTCAAAATCTAGATCTCTAGGCATTTTCATACCCGGAAGGTGTTTGTGGAAATACTTGAACTAAACTTGTTGTGAGCTTGGGTCACATAGCTACTTGACCGTGGTTCTATGAACTCTTGTGACAAAAATGGGAGAATATTAATGCTTGTCTAATCATTGAGATGGAATGCTTGACCGCGGATCTTGAATGTGATTAGGGAAAGAGGTTTTTACCATTGGCGTGGACTAACCTTAAAAATGAATATTCCATTGTCTAGGATAGTGTTTGATTCAACCTTTGACATCATTGTTGATTGTTAACCCATTCTTATGATAGTTAACCTCATGATCCAACGTTTTTATTTTGTTTATCTTCTTTCATTTCATTTTCTTGAATTTCTTATTTTGTTTCATATTGAATCCATGGGTTAGGATGATCCATGGGTGATTAGTTGAAGAGTTAAGGTGTTTTATAGTTAGATTCTTAGACTTCTATGCTTGCTAAGTGTTCTTAATGCTAGATTGAATTTGATCACCTTAATCTAGATCTTAAACCTTCTATAGCATCGAAAGTGTTCATTGAAGGTTTGATCAAACTTAGTATAGCTCTAGCTTGAATAACCAAAGGGATTTGATGTTAGGATTGCTAGATGGTTAATAGACTTGAGCTTAATGTGTGTTTGAGTGAACGAAACCAATGGGAATTGATGTTTAGTTCATGATTGCATAAGGGTTTCTACCTCGGGAGAGGATTGATCTTCATTAGTGTTCTAGACTTATGGAAATTTAGGATTGTTTAAAGTAAGCACCTTGACTTAAAGCTAATTGCCTTGGATCAACCACCATACCCATGTGTTCTCTTTTAGTTAAATTAAGTTAAAACTTGTGTTAATTGCTTAGCTTATTCGAATACTTGGATTCTTAGTGTTGCTATTCTTAACTCCTTGTGGTTCGACCCTATGCTATGCTACAACAACTAGAGTGTGTTGTTAGCTAAGTTTAGGAAAATATAAATACAATTTGACACACATCAAATTTGGCGCCGTTGCCGGGGAGTTTAGCAATAGCCATTAGGATTTGGTACTTGATTAAGACTAAGTGTTTATTTTTCTTTTGATACTAACTTTTCTCTTTAGAAACTCCGTCAAGCTAGCGACGTTAAACGCGCCTCTTGGGACCTCCCAAGTCTATCCATTGTCAAGCTAGTGACACTAAACAAGCATGAATAATGGTCAACAAGCACTCTCCAACAAGCCGTCACACCATCCTTACTCTCTCTTTCTCTCCAAGGTACCACCATTTTTCCTTTGTACATACCATTTTTATTCACTTATTTTTCATTCTCTTGCGTAATGTCTTTCTCTTTGATTTTACTTTCTCACCGAGACGGTGAGAAGTAAGTCCGGGGGAGGGACATTATTTGCTAATGAATCTTTTAATTGTTTTGTTTTTATCTTTGAGTTTCATGCATTGCATTGTATATACGATAAAAACGCAAAAATCATAAAGATTCATTAGCAAGGTTTGGAGTGCCTAGAGTTGTGATAAGTGATGGAGGACCTCACTTCATCAACAAACTCTTTGAGAATCTTCTCAAGAAAAATGGTGTCAAGCACAAGGTGGCAACTCCATACCATCCCCAAACAAGTGGTCAAGTCGAAGTATCCAACCGGGAGATCAAGTCAATTTTGGAGAAGACTGTGGGAACAACAAGGAAGGATTGGTCTACAAAGCTTGATGATGCACTATGGGCTTATCGGACTGCTTACAAAACACCATTGGGCACCACTCCTTTTAACCTTGTCTATGGGAAGGCTTGCCACTTGCCAGTGGAGCTTGAGTATAAAGCATTGTGGGCTGTAAAACTGCTTAATTTCGACATCAAGAGTGCCAAGGAGAAGCGACTTCTCCAACTTCATGAACTTGATGAAATTAGACTTGATGCTTTTGAGAACTCAAGGATTTACAAAGAAAAGACAAAGGCTTTTCATGACAAGAGGATCTTGAAGAGAGAATTCAATGTTGGAGATCAAGTGCTGCTCTTTAACTCTCGGCTGAAACTGTTCCCCGGGAAACTCAAATCAAGGTGGTCGGGTCCTTTCAAAATCAAGGAAGTAAAACCATATGGAGCAGTTGTGCTTTGGAAAAAGGATGGTGGCGATTTCACAGTTAATGGGCAACGGATTAAGCTATACATGGCAGCCATACCTATGGAAGAAAGAACTTCGGTTCCACTCTACGATCCTACACCAGCCTAGTCCCAAAAGAAAAGGAAGTCAAGCTAGAGACTTAAAACAAGCTCACTTGGGAGGAAGTCCCATGTCTATCCTTGTATATATATATATATATATGTGTGTGTGTTTTCTCTATCATTTATGGAATAATTGTTGTTTGATTGTCCGTGTATTATATGTCATTTCAGAAGGGCAATTGCTGGAAAACGATGAGCGACGGTGATTGACGAAGTCCTATGAGCTATGGATCAGGAAAACAAAGCGACCACTACTTCCAATTAAACCAGGTATCTCCACATCTTTGTGTATAAAATGCAATGCAACTTTAACTTATTTTCGGTAACTCCCTCCACAGAGACTGTGTGATATTAGTGTGGGGGAGGTACATAGTACTAATCATGTTTGCTTTTGATGAAACTCATGCATTTAACTCTTGCATTTTCATATTTTGTTTTTCTAAAAAAAAAAAAAAAAAAAATTCAAAAATATAGATTGCATTCATTTGCATTGGGAGAAATTATTGAAAAATGCCTTGTAAAGAGTATATGTCTACATTTCAAAGCAACACCCTAGCTAAGCATATCAAGTAGCTTAAGCATTTCTTGAAAAACTTGTACGTTTCGAGCCTTGAAAACTCCTCTTGAAACTCATTGACTGCTGAAACATACTCTTTGAAGCCAACTCCGGTCTTAATTGAACTAAATGAACTTAATGCTTCTTGCTTATGGTCCTTTAGGTATTAAATCATGGCTATACACACACTTGAGTTTGTCTAACCCATTTTACCAATCTTTTCGACAACTCAAGTGGCACTCCATTCCCTTAACCCTTTCCTCCTTTCAAGCCATCATTATTTGTTGAGTGAGGCCTTTTCTGAAAGCTTTACATGTGCATAATGTTGAGAGTATTGGGAACGACAATGATTGATCTCCATTACTTGCTAGCAATAAGAACAATATTGTCTAGTTTCTAGGATGGGATGGAAGTATTTCGAGCGTTTGATCTTGGGAATGTGAGAAGAAAATGTGTCAACAGGATTAAATAGAACAAAGGATTAGCTCAACGGCTTAAAAAGAACCGAAACCCGAATAAGAAAATAGAATCGAAAAGAAAAGGGGTTGAATTAAAGAAAAGAGCTAAAGAGAATAAAAAAAAAAATTTAATTAGAGATTCCTAGTTGACAATGAGAAGAAAGAAGAGTTCTTGAGTGATTGAGAGATCTATGGGTGAGTAAAGATAAATTTGGCAATGGGAAATAATTTGTTTTATGTTTAAGAAAAGGGTAGAACAATGGAGGTTGAGCATTGTATGCATAAGTTGATCCTTTTCTTAGATATATTATGTGCGATGTCAAAGCTACTAAGTTTTTGAGAGTAAATCACCGAAAAAGATCATTATAGCCTCTTTATTCACTATGCATTCGAGTCTTTTCTTACCGAACCAAATGATTTGGACAAATTGATCATTTGCAAGAATTCACCTATGATTTTGTTAATATATGTGAGAGATTGGCTGATTTGTTGTTTGTGGTTTCATGATGATGAGTGGAGAGGTTAAAGGAGTTATGATAGGTCTTGAGAAGCTAGAGTGAAATAAGAGAGTTGCTCATGCTATTTGCTATGTTTCGTGAGGATGTTGTGTTGAAGTGCTAGAAATGTATATCTTTTGGCTATGAGCTCGCTTGTTCAAACTTCTCTCCCTTGAGTCTTTGAAAGTTTACTTGTGGACAAGTAAAGGACTAGTGTGGGGGAGTTGATATCTTGTATATTTGCATGGTTTTGATCTTTTATATTTACATGTTTTGATCATTTAGAACATCATTTAAGCATAATTAGGTTGCATAGCATTGCATTTGTATATATCAGGTGTTGGAGAGCACAATTGGCGTAATTGGAGTATTTTGGCGAGCAAAGAAGCAAAGATCCAGAAAATGGTTAGAAGTTGGGTACTTATTGATGTCTTTTCCACCGATGGATCGAGCTTAAAATTTGCCACATGCTAGAGAATCGAGTTAGCTTTCATTTGGAAGAAATTTGAGGTTATTCTAACGGTGCGATCAAAAGTTATTGAAGATTTAGTGAAGACATGTCCGTCTGGCGAGCAAAAGAAGCAAGTGCAGAACTTTAACAAGTGGATCGATCGATCCATAACTGGATCGATCGATCTGATCATCCAGATTTATCCGCGGGATCCTTGGATCGATCCAGCTAGAGGAGGATCGATCGGGCAAAATCTTTAGTAACTGGATCGATCGATCCAGAGGTGGATCGATCGATCCACTTACTAAAGGTTTGGATCGATCGATCCAGTCCTCAAGACAGCACTTTTTGTGACGAAAAATCAGCCACCTACTCCTACTTTATTTGGTCAAAAACGTGTTTCATGGCAAAAAACCTTTATTTTTCAGCCATATATATCTGTATCAACCTCATTATTGAGGAAAACTTAACTTCACTTTACTTTTTCTTGTTCTTGAGTGGAGGAGACTTTTATTTTTGATGGAGGAAGTTTCCCTTCCTCTTGAGTTGGTTTTGATCCAAACTCTTCTTTGATGTTTTGGATGGATTTTCATCTTCATGCAACTCTAGAGAAGGATTCTTCACCTCTATCTTTTATTCTTATGTTTATATATTTTGTTCATATCATGTTTAGCATGTAGTCTTTGTTGGATCATGGATTATGCTAGATTAGGATGCTTTGATAGTTAGATGATGATAATTATGGTTAATCTTTGTTAGATCCTTCACTTAAGTTGTTCTTAATGCTAGTTTTGACTTATCCACTCAAAATCTAGATCTCTAGGCATTTTCATACCCGGAAGGTGTTTGTGGAAATACTTGAACTAAACTTGTTGTGAGCTTGGGTCACATAGCTACTTGACCGTGGTTCTATGAACTCTTGTGACAAAAATGGGAGAATATTAATGCTTGTCTAATCATTGAGATGGAATGCTTGACCGCGGATCTTGAATGTGATTAGGGAAAGAGGTTTTTACCATTGGCGTGGACTAACCTTAAAAATGAATATTCCATTGTCTAGGATAGTGTTTGATTCAACCTTTGACATCATTGTTGATTGTTAACCCATTCTTATGATAGTTAACCTCATGATCCAACGTTTTTATTTTGTTTATCTTCTTTCATTTCATTTTCTTGAATTTCTTATTTTGTTTCATATTGAATCCATGGGTTAGGATGATCCATGGGTGATTAGTTGAAGAGTTAAGGTGTTTTATAGTTAGATTCTTAGACTTCTATGCTTGCTAAGTGTTCTTAATGCTAGATTGAATTTGATCACCTTAATCTAGATCTTAAACCTTCTATAGCATCGAAAGTGTTCATTGAAGGTTTGATCAAACTTAGTATAGCTCTAGCTTGAATAACCAAAGGGATTTGATGTTAGGATTGCTAGATGGTTAATAGACTTGAGCTTAATGTGTGTTTGAGTGAACGAAACCAATGGGAATTGATGTTTAGTTCATGATTGCATAAGGGTTTCTACCTCGGGAGAGGATTGATCTTCATTAGTGTTCTAGACTTATGGAAATTTAGGATTGTTTAAAGTAAGCACCTTGACTTAAAGCTAATTGCCTTGGATCAACCACCATACCCATGTGTTCTCTTTTAGTTAAATTAAGTTAAAACTTGTGTTAATTGCTTAGCTTATTCGAATACTTGGATTCTTAGTGTTGCTATTCTTAACTCCTTGTGGTTCGACCCTATGCTATGCTACAACAACTAGAGTGTGTTGTTAGCTAAGTTTAGGAAAATATAAATACAATTTGACACACATCAAACACCATGAAGACAAGGTTGAAGTTGAATGGAATACTATTGGTGAACATGTGGGTAAAGGATCAGTCATGCTTTCATCTTTCCTTGGTCCTCTTGTGAGAGAGCATGTGCCTGTCCTTCTTGATGACTGGAGACACTTGGACCCGTCGATAGCAGACATAATGTGGGATGAATTTCAGGTATCTTCTGATCATATATTTGAAATTATTTATTATCAGATTCTTCAGTAACATACTATTGTTCAACTTTGTCTGACTGTGTAGGGAAGGTTCAATTTAACTGAACAGTGGCAAAAAGATGTTGTCTTCATGCAAATGGGGTGTTTGTGGCGGGCATCTAAGTCTAGGCTTCTCTCTACAATACGAAAATCAAGTAAGAAACATGTTCTGGAACTGAAACCAAGTAACATCCAATCTACTACAGCATGGAAAAATTGGGTGAAGAAGAAGACTGATGAAGCATTTGAGGTTGTGTATTTCCCAGCTCTAATACTAGATTTATGTGGGTTTGTTTTGTTATTCACTGAGGGTTTCTCTATATAGGGTGTAAGTGAAAAGTTTAGGGAACTGAGGAAGGTCCAGATTCCACACACAACCAGCCGTAAAGGAATGATGCGCTTAGCTAATGAAATGGTAGGTTTATGTTAAGATATTTGTGTATTTATTTGACTACCTGATGTGCCTTTGTTATTTGCAGAAGAAAAAAAGTTCAGACCCTAGCAAGGTGACTAGGAGCTTAGTTTGGGTAGCAGGACACACTCATTCATATGGGACATCAGAGATCAGAATTTGCTGATACTATTGTAAGTTATATGTGTAACTTTAACTGGACTTTATGTTTATAATTATAGCTCACACACTAACTCTGTTGATCTATTTGTGTCAGGAACAAATAAAATCCATTAATAGTGAAATGGCGTCTACAGCTAGCAGTACCATCAGAGAGGATGTGATATGCTCAAATTTAACCCTGAGCTACTCTCTCAAATTAAGAGATCCTCGTAGTACTTAGGGATCGAATCCACAGGGAATCAATTTACACAATCAGTTCAAGTATTCAGATTTTGCTAAGCAAGAAATATGTAATGAAAAACAATCAATAAAACAAGCAAGAGATAATGATTTTGGTTTCTAGTAATTCAAGGAAACAAAAGCTAGGCGGTGGGTAATTCTTCAGGTATAATTCGAAACTGAGGATAAAACTACTGCAGGGTTTAATAAGTGCCGTTCTAGAACTCAAACACTAAGGGTAAAGCCAATCAACTTCCGTTGCAGAGACTATCTATACCTAGATCCCTAAATTCCAAATTCCTTTGCGAATTTATTGAATCTAACCAAGCATTAAGTTCAAGTTCAATTGTTCACAAAATCCCTAAGCCAAATTCCTTTGCGAATAGGTGATTTTGCTCATCTAAGACTATGTCCAGTTGTTAATAACACTTCCGTGTCTATTAAAACAACCTAAGATCTAGATACTAGGTGATCAAGCTAGATCTAGCATTAGAAACAATCTAGATGAAGAATCCTAAAGATAAACCCTAGCAGAATTACAATCCTATCAATTTTTCATCAAACCCTAGAATTCCCCACAACCTAACAAGCAAACTACTCACTCATGTTGAATAAAGCAAACATCATGAATATAATAAGTTGCATAAAGAGATAAAGTTAGAGATACAAAGGGTTTTGAAGCTTGCAGTATGAAAACTCTGTAAATCTCTGTAAAAGCTCTCCCTAGCAATATCTCTCAAGTCTCAATGAAAAACTGGATAATAAACATAAAAACCTAAGGGAAAACTATATATAATGTGTAAAAATCGGATTGGGCTTTTTCTGTAAACTTCTGGGCTTTTTGGGCAAAAAATGAAATTCTTCAAGCTTGACATCTTCTAGCCAGACCGACATGTCTTCACTAAAACCTTCATAACTTTCGATCGTACCGTTGGAATTGCCTCCAATTTCTTTCAAATGAAAGCTAACTTGCTGCTCTAGCTTGTGTCAAAATCTCAGCTCGATCCGTCGGTGGGAAGGGCTTCAACGAGTGCCAAACTTCTGACTGTTTGGAACTGTTATTCTCGTCAAACACGTGTCGATCGACAGAGGTTGGTCATGTCGATCGACATAGACCTCTCTGGAATTTCTACTTGTGTCGGGAAGCCCTGTGTCGATCGACAGGAGTAGGTAGTGTCGATCGACACGAGCTCATCTGCTCGATTCCGGCTTGATCTCTTCAGCTCTTCTTTCCTCGATGCTTCAAAACACTCCAAAAGCTTCCATTAAGCTCCAATCAATCTTCAACCTACAAAGACTCTAAAAGACTCGAGAAACACCAAAAAGACTCTATAAAAAGGACTTATATCATGGTTGAAAATGGGTAAAAACCATAATATATCAGGATGCTGTGAGCCAGGTGTTGGGAAGAGACAAACCTGGAAGGCTTAGAGGGATGGGCAGAGGAGTCACTGCAACCAGACTGGCATTCCTTCAGGCGAGAGATGTACATGTGCAGAAGTTAGAAAAAAAACCAAGCTGAATTGGTGAAGAAGGTTGAATCCTTGCAAAACCAAATTCGTGTCGTAGGTCAAGGGAAGAAGGTCAGTATATCTTTAACTAAATGCTTGATGATTCTAATTTTGAATGGTAGTTGATTAGTGTATCTTTAACTCGAGGGAACCATATTTGTGTCTTGGCTCTTCTGTCAACAGCTTGGTGAACTTTCTAGCTCGGAGTTGAATAGTAATGGTAGCCAGTTAGTTCTTAAGTGTCGACTATTGGATTGGTTGTCGGTAGAAGATCTTGTTATCGGTGAAGGAGAGTATTGCACCTGTGAACCAACGTACAAGGTTGGTGGTATTCCTCTTGGTCCTAATGCAGCAGCTGTCATTATCAAGTCTGTAACAAAAAAGGATGCATATGTATGGAGGCCAACAGCTACTGTTGAAAAACTTGGCCAAGCTGTGGGAATGAAAATAGCATGGCAAGCTGATAAGATCATCTTGGGCAAGGAACTAGATTCCCCAACCCCAACTGATCAAAACCAAACTTTTGTTGCATTGGTAATGGTTGGTTTAATTTTCACCTATGATTATGAAACTGTATAAGTTATACATGCTCTGTTCTGATATATACATTGTGTTTGTGACTGACTTAGGCAATACTTGATACAATCATCATCTATGATTGGAATTTGGAGGATGTAGTAGTTGCTGAGGGGTATATGTGTTCAGATGATCCGAAAGAATTGGTCAACAATATTCCTATTGGTCCAGGTGCTGCAATGGTCAAGGTTGTTAAAGTGGTTAAGAAAGATGCTTACATATGGAGACCAACGCCTGACATGTACTTGATTGGTCATGCACTTGAAGAGTATGTTGTTTGGCCTATTAAAAATACATCACCGAAAGCATCATCACCGAAAGCATCATCACATAAATCAGCATCACCAGGGGTATGAAATATGTGTTCTTTTATATGATGTTGTGTCTTGAGTTGTTTGAGATGGTAATTTGAATTTGAATTTTTGTTGTGAGGTGTAGAGTAACAGCTCATCAGGTCAAAAGAAGGAAAAGTGCTCATTGCTGGACTTGGAAAACAGAGGAGAGATCATTGCAGAAGGTAAAGTCCTTTCGTCCAATCCGGAAGACAAAGTTCACTTTGTCACCTTGGGGCCTGATGCTTGCAAGATATTGGTTCAAGTTGTAAAGATTGGAAAGGCTAAAGTATGGAGACCAAATGGGGAAGTTGAATACATTGAAGATGCTTTAGGTACAACTGTTGCATGGCCTAAAGATAAAATTGTTTTTACCTGAGCTTGTGATGAAATTCTTTGAACTTATGTGTTAGTCTTTTAACTCTGAACTTATTGTCTTGTGTTGTTACTTATGAAACTTATGAGAGAGATTTGTTATCTTTGAATTAGTTTGTTGAATAGAGATTTGTTATCTTCGAATTACTAAACATTTTTCTCACCGTTGTTCGAAGCTCAAAACGTATAAGGATTGACGTAAAATTTTACCAAAAATCCAAATTTTAAACTTTAAAAAAAAATTTAAAAAACCTAAGACAAAAACCTTTGACCAAATCAAAACCTAAGACAAACAAAATCTCAAAATCTTGAAAAAAAAAAATCCTTATAACCTAAGACGAAAACAAAAACAAAAACTCTATAACCTAAACAAAATATATAAACCCAAAATCCAAACCCCAAATCTTCAACATTAAGTACAAACTTCTAGTTGTAAATGTAAACACAAACCTTAAACTCTAAACCCCAAGTACAAACTTTAATTGTAATCATTTATATACACAAAAAATTTGATAAATGGTTTTGGTTTTTTAGGGTATAGAGTTTAGGGTTTAGAGTTCCACACTTATATGTTTTGGTTTAGTGTTTAGGGTATAGAGTTTGGTTTAGGGTTTAGGGTATAGAATTTAGGGTTTAGAGTTTCATTTAGATTTTTTTTTTTTTCAATTAACAAAATAAAGTACCAAACTTATTTTTTCAACTAAAACAAATAATTCATAAACTTGTAAATATTAAAACAATATCAATTAGTATAATCTAAATAAAATATGGTAATATAACAAAAACGAGCCAATAAGAAAAGATCACTTGGATCGCTGATGTGGCAAAATCTCAACTGTTGGTTGTTTTTTTGATCTGATTTTTTATCGATCTCTTTAATGTCCAGTTTTCGTCTTTACACGAACAAAACTGAAACACGAACAAAACTGAAACGTCATCTCCCTCCTTCTCAGATCTCCTTCTCTCTCTTTCCCTTCATTATCGATCTCCTTCTCTCTCTCTCTCGCCATCTCAGATCTCCTTCAACCCATCTCTATTTCCTTTAAATCCGTTTCAATCCGTCTCGTCGACGTCGTTTTAAATCAGGTGAATCCCTAAACCCTAATATCTGTAATCTTTCTCACAATCACTCTCTGTATCTCTCTAACAATCACTATCGAAGCTGTTTCTTTTCTTTTCTAAGCCTTAAATAGATAGTCACTGTGAATTCGGGTTTGTATCTCACAATCACTCTCTGTATCTCACAATTATGGTTTCTATCTCACAATCACTCGTTGAATTACTTCTGTTATGCATGCTCTAACATTTGTCTAACTTTTGTGTTTACTTAAGTTGATTGTTCTGTTCTGATCTCACAATTAGGGATTGTATCTGACAAATATTTATATATATTCGTCTAAGTTTTGTGTTTACTTAAGTTGATTTGCCTTTCTGGTTATATTTTGATGTTTCCTCTGTGATTTATTGTTGAGTGTTTAATCTGGTCTCACTTATCGGATCCTTTGTTCCAGGCTCTAAGAAACTCGAGAAGTAGGAGCCTGTAGAAGCAGCCTCCCAAAAGGTTAGGTATTTCTCTTTCTGTGTCCTTCAAAAACACGAGAAAAACAACAGCTAATGCACATCTCTGTCTGCAGGTTCATAATTCCGCGTTTTTTTTTGCTTCAATTCAGGTAATATATCTTGACTCATTTTACTATCACATTAGTTGATCCTTAGCCGTAGCCTGTGATTCTTTTATGACCTTAATGATCTTTTGAAACAGATATCAAGAAATGGAAGCAAGGAAAGTCATAATCTGTGGACTCCCGGCAAAAGGAATCATGCCAAAGCTCCACACACAGCCACCACAAGAAATAGATGATGATCGAGGAAGTGACGTGGTGGAGCTCACACGAGCAGAATATAACACAACTATGGGATACTTGGTACGAGTTGAGGAAGACGAAGAGGACATCGAACCTGAGTTCCGAAGACTTGTCCAAAAGCTCAGAAACGAACTACAAAGAGTTATAAATCAAGAACTCCACTCCGCTGCAATGAATCGACCAAAGAAAGAGCAAGGAGAGTCCTCAAGAAAGAGAGGTAGAAGGTGAATGTCGGGAATGAAACAAATGTTATGTCTTTTATGTTATCTGACGGCAAACGTTTAGGTTTATATTCAATATGGAAAAAATGTTTTGTAAACTTATTTGAATCTATTTTTAATTTATAAAATTTTCTATTTATAGTAAAATGCATTTAAATTAAATTAATTACAGATATATTAGGGTCAAAAAATAATGAAAATATGTTATTGACCAACAAAAATATATAACATTTACGAATTGCTATGTTTACTTTAAAGATGACATTTAACAATTGCTGTATTTATTATATAGATAACAATTATAGAGTGTTATTATATATAATTCATAACAAAAAGAAAACGCTATTGTATAATAAACATAAAACGCTATCTTACAAAAACATACCTTAGCGTTTATTAAAAACGCTATATTAAAAAGATATACCATGGCATTTATGTGAAAAGTTATCTTAAAAATATGTAGAATAGCGTTTAATCAAAACGCTATATTAAAAAAACTATACCGTAGTGTTTATCAAAAACGCTATCTAAAGTCCCAGACTTTTTATCGCGGTCGATGACGTAGCGCTTATAATAACGCTATTGTATGGATACATAGCGTTTTTTTGCCGCAATTAATACCCAATTTTCTTGTAGTGACCATGTCTGAGTAGTTTGCTTGTTAGGTTTTGGGAATTCAAGGGTTTGATGAAAAATTGTTAGGATTGAAACTCTGTTAGGATTTATCTACTTGTTCTTCATCTAGATTGCTTTAACTCTGATTTTAGGATTGATCAACTGAAATTGGAAACCTTAGGTTGCTTTAATAGATTCGAGAGTGTTATTAACAACCTGATCTAGTCTTAGATGAGCAAAATTATCTATTCGCAAAGAGATTTGGTTTAGGAAATTTGTGAACAATCGAACTTGAATTTAATGCTTGTCTTTATTCACTGAATTTGCAAAGAGATTTGGAATTTAGGGATTTAGTCATAGATAATCTCTGCAACGAGAGTTGATTGATTTTACAATTGTGTTTAAGTTCTAGAACTGTGCTTAATCAAATCCTGACAGACTTTTATCCTTGATTTCGATTCATTCCTGAGAATTACCAATAGCCTAACTCATTGATTACTAGAATCTGAATCATAATTTGCTTTCTTTGCTTTGCTATTTTCTTTATTTTAAGTCATTATTACTTAGCATAATTTGAATTCATTAGTTGATTGTGTGATTCGATTCCCTGTGGATTCGACCCCTAAGTACTACAACGACTTCTTAATTTGAGAGAGTAGCTTAGGGAAATTTGAGCATATCAGTGGAACCCTTCAAAAAGAACGAAAGTACAAGAACCGCTTGGCTTATCAACCGCATGGAGTTGTAATATCTCATTGTTTCAATATGCTGACGGCTTTCGTTGTTTATATACGTATTATTCTGTCAATCGAGAAGCCTGGTTTTTCTCTTCTTTTGGAACGAGATTTCACTCTTTGCACTACATACCGAGTCTTTCCTTTGGAGCCAAGTATTTCCTTCGGAGGTTGATAGTACGAGTACTGTGGTGGGTCAAACCAACACAATTGAATTTGTAAGGGTTTTTAATGGAGAGCAGAGATTTCTGAGTTAGAACCACAATAACAAGATGAGATTGCTGTTAAGAGAAAGCTTTATTAGTTTGTCTAGAGTAATTTTGCAGTAAGTTGCCGATCCTCTTCACAGAGGAATTACAAGAGTATATATACAAGTTTTCGTCGGCTCGGCCAAACCCTACAGAGATAAGGAAAGATCCCTAATTTCTCGGGATTTCCTATTATCGAAGTCGGTCGGCTTCGTCTGCGCGGGCTCTGGGCTCGTCCATCTTGGGCTTGACCTCTCCATCTTGTAACTTGGGCCTTGTCACCGTTCGGCTCGCCAATTCGTCATAGCTGGTCTCGGGCTCACCGTTTCTTTCGTATAGCTTGGACTTGGCCCAAATTATGCATGCTTAACTCAGCTCTCCAGTTAAACAATCAAATCGGCTCGCCACTGATTCACTGGCTTAATCAGCTTTCCACTAAGATGTTGATTTAATCAACTCGCCACCAAATTGTTGACTTAGTCAGCTCGTCACTAAAATAACACTTAATTATTTTCAACGTAATTTCAGGCGAAGGGAGTTTTGACCCCAACAAGTACTAGTTAAGTTTCGCCTTTTGAATTTTTTTTTGAAAGTTCTGTTAGGTTCTTATTCTTAGTACCAATCGGCATTGAAAAGTGAGCCTTCGGGGTCAACCCGGCGGCTTCTATGAGGAAGGCGACGCAAAGAAGGCTTGAGGGCTTGTTAAGGAAGACAGCAAGGGCCGACGAAAAAACGTCTGGCTCTTAGAGGTCTCGATTGGTATTTTATACATGGCGGTCGGTAACGTTGAACCCTCTGCCGAGCTTAACCCTGCCCGAGGAACGCCTTTTGATTTGACGGGGGCCAAAGAAATGTCTCCACCAGCTATCAACTTGGAATTTACCATTTGAGGTCGTGTGCGATGCAAGTGACTATGCGGTTGGAGCCGTTTTGGGGCAGCTGCCACCGTTGGAACCAATGAAGCAAATACTTGACCCATCATATCATCCGAAGAAACAGAAAAAGAAGTAGGCATTATTCTCTTTCCTTTCTTTTTCCCCCCATTTTTTGCCCTATCACTTTACTCTCGATCCCTCAGCAATGACCACTAACTGAAAGCGGCCGAGAATGAGTACCTATCCCTTACGGGAATCGAACCCGTGTCTTCGACATGAAAAAACGGTTTGCGGATGCCAGCTTGGCTCCGAATCGTTATGGAGTGACGATGTTGTGTCGGATAACTGAGAAAGGGACAAGGTGTTGTTCTAGGTGTGTGCATTGTGCTGAGGGATTGGGAATACTCGCTCTCTTCTGTGTGTTGATGATAGTGAATGCAGATGAAGATGAATCTGAGGATTCGTTAGGCATGATTCGTTGCATGGTTAGGGATAACAGAAGAAAGTGACACAGAGTCTGATTCATCAGGTCGATGTCGAAGGCAAAGATGTTGAAAAGGAGGATTTGCGAATGAATGTTGGGCTGAGCCATCTCGAATGGCGTGAGCCGCATGGGGGGAGACCCGCACGTACGGTTTTTAGCGGGATCTGGCCGAAAGACCGGCCGGCATCCACCCGACTAGAGGGACTGAGAAATTAATAGAGTACAAAACTTATCTTCAAGCTTTACCTTATTCTGATCGTTCAGAGGGCATTCCCAACTATGGAAAATAAACTCTTATCGACTGACTCTGGCTATAGGGATGTTACAGAATTCCCTGCGATAAATCCTTCCGCTGCTATTGTAGGGGCTTAACCATTTTCGATGGCAGAAGCATTGGATCCCAGAGATGGAATGGGAAATGGAGATGTTGAAGAGGCAGGTTGATTAATTCTGGTTGGAGGGCTACGAACTCCTTCTCATTATCACCTTTGGAAGGCAGGGAGTGTGACAAGACAACATACACGCTTCCCTTTACCCCCATAGGGCCTTCTTTCTCATCAGCCCCTAGTCTTTTAGCGGAATACTGGGCACATATGATGAGAAGTTCTAAACCTTTATTCTGGGTCATCCTTATCGGGAGCATAAAATGGACTTGATACCCCCGAGGAAGGCCTTATCAACATTAGTTAATTCTCCTTCCCGCCCACGGTAGGGATTCTGCTCGTCCTCAAGGGGCGTTGCATCTCCTTGATTCGATCGAGATTTGCCAGGCAGGAAAGTGAAAAAAATGGTTCCCCCAGAGCGGGAAATTCCCTCTATCCATATGAAAGGGCAGGCGGTCGAACCACCGAAAAAGGGATTTACAGTCCCGTGCCCGACCAGCGGAGCAATTGTCACCACTTGCTTTTCGATATTCCTAATACTGAACACGAGCTTCTTGAGTCACCTCTCCCGTAGAAAGAGTTCGTTCGTTCGGCAAGTCCGAACTCTTATGTCAATGACGGCTTTCTACGATGCTAGCAACCGCGTTTGGCCCTTTTCCGCGCTTCTTTCCATTTTCTTACATTGACGCTGAAGGTTTAGTTTAGCCTTTACTTAGAGAGGGGCAGAGCAGTACCACGCAATCCGTTTAGATATGCCGACGGCTTTCGTTGTTTATCCAGCAGTTGAACTTTCGGAATAGAATAGCCGAGAACTGGAGTTCATCCTAAATGCAGCCGTGATCTTATATAGGAAGGCTTAAGAATTATGATTCATTCGTCGGTGACCTCATCGATCAGCTCTAGGGGAAGATCGGACCCTGCAGATCCGCTCTTTTCCTATTCAAAGATCTGGGCTGTTTCCCTTTCGACGATGAAGCTTATCCCCCACCGTCTCACTGGCCGACCTTGACCCCTGTTATTTTGAGGTCATATCTAGTATTCAGAGTTTGCCTCGATTTGGTACCGCTCTCGCGGCCCGCATGCTAATTTTACCCTAAGTTTTTGGGCTTTCTTGGATTCGTTTCCCCAGTAATTCCATTTTGAACTCGGAGACTTTCCATTGGGCTCAGTATCATAATTATCCCAAAAGCCCCCTCTCCTCTTCCTGCTTGTCAATGGGCTCTTTAAACTGCCATCTAATCTCCCAACATGCTCAAGAACCGGAGAGCCAGCCAAGGCGTTCCTCGTCCGCCATAGGGAGCTCTCTCGAATGAATTCTACTGTTTCTGCTTTCGAGATAGAAGAGTAGGCAAATTGATTCCCTACTAAGGTGTAAAACTTTGTGACTAGATCGTCCTGAAAATGGATGCGACGGGAAGAAGTGGCATTTGTAAGTGTTGCTGACTTAACATTTAGGTTTTGGCTTCTCCCCCTAATCCATGATAGATCAAAGCTGTCCGGAATGATCCTGTAGTCATTTGGCCGGCTATTGAAAGAAAAAAACTTGCATCTGCTCTCTCTATTATATAACCGGTCCCATCTCTCTCCAAACCTAACGTGGCTTTCTCTTCTAGAAACGGGGCTTGAAAGAGCTCATTCTTAGCTGTCTCGGGTGAGGACCCCTATTCTTTGGGTTTTGACAAGGAGATCAAGTCCTTTTAAGGTGATCCCGCGAAGCAGGTCTACGGGTGTCCACGATTGTATCCGACTATTGAAGTGAGGCCAACTTCCTGATTGATAGAAAAATACGTATATAAATAAAAAGGCCAGAACCACACGTGCAAGTTTCCCTGCATGTGGCTCATCCGTGCTTTCCGAGGCGCTGCCTGAAGTGAGTTCAGTTTCAGGCACAGACCGTTCAGAATTCACTTTGCCTCCGCGCTCGCCTTCCTTCTAATGATCGAACTGGAGTCTGAGCTACTGAAAAAAGGATGCCTCATGTTCCTTCCTCTCTTCCTCGCAGCGAGGTAAACGCTCTTTCTCGATCAGGAGAAAAGCCTACGGCGATATATCCGAAAGCGCGTCCTTGAAATTCCCCCAAGGAAAATCAAAACCACCTCGACCGGATCAGAGTGAAACAACACACTACAGGAAAACAGACATTTAGCGTCAGCGGAATTCGACGCTAATTCGACGCTAACAGCCCTTAGTGTCGAATTAGCGTCGAAAATGATTTCGACGCTAAACCCTCGACGCTAATAATATTTCGACGCTAAAACGACGCTAATTGTGCGTCGAAACACAATACGACGCTAATTCGACGCTAATAATTCGACGCTAAATCGATGCTAATTAGCGTCGAATTAGCGTCACAGTGTGTCGATGCAACATATCGACGCTAATTCGACGCTAATTAGCATCGATTTAGCGTCGCAGTATTTCGATGCAATAAATCGACGCTAAATCGATGCTATGTAGCGTCGAATTAGCGTCGAAATTGTCGAAAGTGTCGACGCTAATTCGACGCTAAATAGCATCGATTTAGCGTCGATTATGATTTTATTTTTTAAAAAAAAATGAAAATTTTTTTAAAAATATATTAAAAATATTATAAAATATATAAAAAATTAAAAACATTATAAAACAAAATATGCGATACAAATGAAATAAAAATCCTAATCTACTCTTGTTGTTGGGTCCTTAGGTTGATGACATCCTCCCGGATCATCTCTTCGGATTCTTGCTCGAATTGCGTAGGACCGTCAGGTGGAGGAGGCGGTGGAGGAAACTGAAGCCCTTGCAAGGCAGTTGCTAATGTCGGATTATCCACTGCAATGATGTTGAAGAGACTAGTCATCGCCGAAAGGTTAGTCTCTAGCTGCGAAATCCTAGAATTAGCAGTTTCCAACTGCTTGGTCAATTGTGGCTGAGACGGACCCGCGGTGTAAGAATATCGAGCCGACGAACAAGCTGCTGGGACATCTCTGTTGGATCCAACACCCATCGTTTGTCCTCTCTTCTTCGGTGCAACCTATAAAATAAAAATGTTATACAATAAAATTGTAATAAAAAATAATTTTAATTAAATATATTAAGAAAATCTAAAAAATTACCTCTTCGTAAAGTCGATCCAAATCTTGGACACCCATCGTAGACTGCACAGATTCGTCTAGCTCTGCCAGTCGTGCGTTGTACTCGTGGAACGTTCGTTCCGCTTGAGCGGTAACAAACGTCCCATCCTTCCTCCGATGAGTTTTCTCCATCACTTTAACCATCGGAGGAAGATCACCGCCATCAGCCTGTTAAACAAAAATAAACGTAAATAAAACTTAAATATAAATTATATAAATATTTAAAATACAAAGAAATCAAATAAATTACCATATCCAGTCGTACTGTGGCGTACGATGTTTGACCCGCACAATGCTTTGAAGGTCCATCTCCTTCGGCCACAGGCGTGAGACGGGCTACAGAACACTTCCCCGATTTAATCACCGAATGGGGATCCTCCCAGAACTGCACTAAACTCGACCAAACATCGGGATCCATCCCTAGCGGCTTCGCCTCATCGCCTTTCGCGCGCCACGCCTTCTTCAAGTTACCGACGTAACCGTTGAGACGCTTAAGCGCCTTACGCTCGAACTCTGCTCGCACTTCGAACGTACGAGCTTCTTCCCAATGCCACCCTTGCTACAAAAATACGAATAATATTATGAATATATTTAAAATAAAATTTTGTAATAATTAAAAATAAATATTAAAAAAGAATTACCGCCCATGATTCGAACCAAATATCCCGCACATGCTGCGGCGTCCTGCTCCAATTAGCATGGGGCATAGTGAAATAGGCCGCGATGGCCTTAGTGACCGAACGCGATACCTTTTTATCGCTAAACCTGTTAAACAAGAATTTACAATGATCTAATTATAATTTGTAATTAAAATTAAATAACCAATATTAGTAATATTGTAAAAGATATAATCATACCATAATGTACCAGGAGGCCTCATCGGATGGAGAGTCCTAACCCGTGTCTCTCGTCCAGGTTGGCGGAGAAGCTCGGTAATCCGCATCAAGAGAGGCACGTTTGCCGGTGGCGGCTCTTGGTGGTCATCAGAAGGGTCTGCTGCGTCTTCTTCTGTCTGTGTCTCTGGCTCTGGCTGAGGCGGTGGCGGTGGCGGAGCTCGTGGTGCAACACGTGGTGCAACTCGTGATGGACCTCGTGGTGGAGGTCGTGGACGATATGTTGCAGCTTGCGAACCCGACACTGATCCTGATCCTGATCCTGATCCGCGACGACCATCATATCCAGGAATCGTAGCATCCTCGCCAAATAACTGTCCGTAGGAAGGTGGTCGATCCGCCTAGAAAAAAAAAATTAATAAATAAAAATAGAAAACATATAAATTCATAAATAAATATTAAATTTATAAAAATAATTCCTAAAATGCTAAAAAAATTTAAATTTTGTATATAAATATGAACATAATTTGTAAACTTGTTTTGTTATTTTAACTTCAAAAATTTATTTTTATAAATTCATCATTATAAAAACTAGACCAAAATTATTAATTTCCCATCCAAACCAAAATAACTTATTTATTTTAAATCCATAATTATAGATTAATTCAATTCATACATTAATTTCTTAAAATACTTATTAATAAATTTGTTTATTATGTAAAAATTCTTTAATTTTTTTATTATACTATTTTACATAAAAGAATCATAAATTACTAAATTCGTTTTTATGAGGTCAATAAATTTTTAAATTTATATATAACTTATATATCATTACACACATAAATCCATTCTATCAAATCTAAATTCAATTCCATTTTCTAAAAAACTTTTCCTAAAAATTTACCTACTAAATCCATTCCATTTCCTATTAATCAAGAAAATTCTATTTCCTATTAATCAAGAAAATGATTTTTTTTATACACAAACCAAAAAAAAACAATTGCATAATTAAAGATTGGAAAAAAAAAATTTGTACCATAATTAAACCGATCAAACCGTGGATCTCGTCGGCCACGATCTCGTCGGCGGCGAGAGAGAGAAGAGGCGGAGGGAGAGGAGAGGCCCGCGGCGAGAGAGAGAAGAGGCGGGGGGAGAGGAGAGGCCCGTGGCGGAGAGAGAGAAGAGGCGGAGGGAGAGGAGAGGAGGTGGCCGAGAGAGAGAGGAGGTGGCGGAGAGAGAGCCTCGGCACGGCGGCGGTGTCGCGGGGGGAAGAGATTGGAGGAAGAAGGAGGAGAAGAGATCGGCGGCGGTTTTACTTGCAGAGAGTTATGGGTCGCGTGGGGAGAAGAAGACATCTCAGTCGATTTAATAGAACTGGTCGACGCTAAACCGACGCAAATTTGCGTCGATTTTGCGTCGGTTAAGGTTATCGACGCAAAATCGACGCAAATTTGCGTCGGTTTAGCGTCGAACCAATTTTATTTACCGCCAAAAATTTAGCCCAAACAAATGTAAAGAATTTCGGTTTGCCGCCATCGGTTAAACCAAAATTTAGCGTCGTTTTTGCATCGGATAATAAAAAATCGACACATTTTTCATTCTATACCCTAAACCCAAAAAACACAGAATTTTTAGATTTAGCGTCGAATTAGCGGGGAATCAGATGAATTCGTCGCTAATTCGACGCTAATTTAGCGTCGAATTAGCGACGAATTCATCTGATTCCCCGCTAATTCGACGCTAAATCTAAAAATTCTGTGTTTTTTGGGTTTAGGGTATAGAAACTGCCACCTATACGACAATTATCTTATCATTTTCAATCTTTATTACTACCGAATAATTTAAACTTTTGAAATTTTAAAATATCTATCTAGTTCCGAAATATTTTATGATAGTATATGTAAACCAATATAGTTTATAGAATGTAAGACTTATATGCTTTTGTTTAAAAGTATAATTATATGAACTTAGTTGTTTGCAATTAAATTATTCAGTTTATCTAATATATATACTTCACTCGTAATTGTTGACTTTTAAATGTTTTATTCTATACCCTAAACCCAAAAAACACAGAATTTGTTTAGCTTTAGCGTCGAATTAGCGTTGAATCAGATGAATTCGACGCTAAATCGATGCTATTTAGCGTCAAGTTAGCGTCGAATTCATCTGATTCGATGCTAATTCGACGCTAAATCTAAACATTTTATTTTTTTGGGTTTAGGGTATAGAATGGAGAAGGTGTCGAATTTTTTATTAGCCGATGCAAAAACGACGCTAAATAGCATCGATTTAGCGTCGAATTCATCTCAGTCGACGCTAATTCGACGCAATTTAGTTTAATTTTTTTTAAAAAAAAAACTTAAAATAATAGAAAATATAGTATAATAACAAATTAATGTTATCCGAAACAAATGAAATAAAAACAAAAATCCAAATAAAACACATGTATATCCTTCACTCCGAATCGTCATTTGAGTCATCGTCATTCTCATCGGTATTATCGTCACTCTCGTTTGCGAACTCGTCTTCCGGGTTTTCTGCATCGGTAGCCTCCGAAAGAATTTCAGCTTCTCGATTTTGCGGATCTATAAGAATGATGTTGTCTATATCTTGTTCTGGAGTTGTTATATCCACGGCAGCTTCATATTGCATAGGAGCGTCATCGGATTCAACTATCATTCCTCTGTGAGCTATTTTAAGCACAGATAACCATGAAATCCCTGTTTTTCTAACACGTGGATATGGTATGAAACAAACTTGATCCGCTTGTGATGCAAGGACAAATGGATCATACTTTGTATAAGAACGAGATCCGTTAACATCGATGACACCAAACTTTCCTACTCGAATCCCTCGCCCGACAACTGGATCAAACCACTCGCATTTCAAAAGGGTGCACTTTAAGTTAACCAAACCAGGGAATTGCACTTGAATAATGTCTTGTATAATGCCATAAAAATCCGTGTCCCCCGCTCGAACCACCACACCATAGTTCGCAGTTGTTCTGTTTTTTCCACGTTGGAACGTATGAAACACATAACCTCGTGTAAAATACATTGGAGATGACGTAACTTTTCCCAATGGACCTTGGATCAACTCTCTAAACCATACAGGGTACGACGTGTCTCCATAATCAACCTGGCAAATACAGTATACATATTGTAAATATATAATAAACACAAATTGTATATATAGGTTTTAATGGAATTAAAGTAGATATATATAATTTTGTTTTTAACTTACTTGAGTTTTCAACCATTTAGCAAAGTGGAGATCTTTACGTTTTTCAATCTCATCGGCGGATGCATTTGGGAAAGCCTCGGCAACTTGGCGAATGAATTCACTACAAGAAAATATAGTTATAATAAATGTTTTCAAAGCATATATATATAAGTACGAATATAACCCTTTTGACATCAGTCCGTAGTTGGTAATTATAATATGTACCTCAAAAATGGGGTAACTTCATCGCATTGTAAGAGAATATATGTGTGTGCACAATTGTAGTCTTCGTATGAGAACCAATCTTCTTCTCTTGTGATTCCGGCATGCCTACCAACTGCACAAAATATATCTGGGACATCTGAAACCGGATACGATTGCGCGATGCCACCATCGTCGTACCTACGTGGAGCTCTTTTTCGTGTCCGGACAGTGGGAGAGAAGTAATATGAGCTGAAATGAGAGGTTTCTTCGGTTAAACTTCCTGCAACAATTGATCCCTCAACCCTAGCCAGGTTTTTTGCCTTTCCTTTTAAGTGTTTCATGAATCTCTCGAAAGGATACATCCAACGAAATTGAACGGGCCCTCCTAAATCGGCTTCGTGAGGAAGATGGACAGGAAGATGCTCCATAACATCAAAGAAAGATGGAGGAAATATCTTCTCTAAGTTGCACAACAGTATTGGGATGTTATGTTTTAGTTGTTGAATTCCATCCTCAGTCAGAGTTCGCACACACAGATCTCGAAAAAATGCTCCAACACCTAAAACCGAAGTTCAATATCATCAAAAAAATATATATACTTTTTCAATTCACACATCATGTGTTTAGATATTTATATATCATCATAAAAATTATACCTGCAAGTGATTCATGCACGTTCGTTGGCAAAAGCTCTGCAAAAGCGAAAGGCAATAATCTCTGCATAAACACATGACAATCATGACTCTTCATGCCAGAAATTTTTTTCCCTTGCTCTACCGACTTAGAGAGTTTTGACACGTATCCATCTGGAAATTTTACGTCGGTGGAAACCCAGTTGAAGAATGTTGATTTGCCTTCGTTTGATAATCTAAAGATAGGGACTGGAGCTCTACCATCTCCCGTGAGATGTAACTCAAATCTAGAGCATATAAGAGGCAAATCCAATCTAGACTTCACGTTGTCTTTAGACCTGCCTGAAACGTTTAAGATGGTATGCATGATGTTATCGAAAAAGTTTTTCTCAATGTGCATGACATCAAGATTGTGGCGCAATAGATGATCCTTCCAGTACGGTAGATCCCAGAAAATGCTCTTCTTATGCCAATTATGTTCGACAAGGTATCCATCTGGGAGATTGGTCGGGATGTTAAGCCAGTTACCTCCACGTTTTGCTGTGTCCTGAGCTCCCCAATAATCAAGTTGACCTTCAATTTGCTCTCCTGAAAGATATGGAGGTGGGGGGATACGTACACGTTTGCCCTTTGTGAATAGTCTTCTATTCCCCCGGTACGGATGGTTCATAGGGAGAAACCTCCCGTGACAATCAAACCAACAAGATTTTCTACCATTTTTAAGTTGGAATGCATCTGTTTCATTTTGGCAATACGGACATGATAACCTACCATGTGTTGTCCAACCAGATAACATTCCGTACGCTGGAAAATCGCTTATCGTCCACATAAGCACAGCTCGCATGGTAAAATTCTTTTTCCTGGAGTAATCAAATTTACGAACCCCATGAGACCACAACAAATTCAACTCGTCAATCAGCGGCTGTAAAAACACATCAATTGATCTTCTTGGATGCTTCGGACCAGGGACTAAAATACTCAAAAATAAAAATTCCCTCTGCATGCACATATCAGGCGGAAGGTTATAAGGAGTCAATATAACCGGCCACAAAGAATATTGCCTGCCAGACATACCGAACGGACTAAAACCATATGTACATAGGCCAAGATAAACATTGCGCTTCTCTTTAGCAAAATTAGAGTGTACCGAGTTGAAGTGTTTCCAAACTTTTGCATCAGAAGGATGATGAACTTCTCCTTCAGTAGTTGAATGTTCTGCATGCCACCTCATTGATGCAGCTGTTCGTTCCGAATGGTATAGCCTTTGTAGCCTATCTGTTATGGGCAGGTACCACATTTTCTGGAACGGCACTTTACTTCTACCAGCTCCTTGGGGCTTAAATCTTGGTTTGTGGCAAAATCGACATTCCTGCAGATTTTCATCATCTTTCCAAAATATCATGCAATTGTCAATGCAAACATCTATCGTCTGCGAAGGCAATCCTAAACTAGATACTAGTTTTTGTATGTCATAGTATGACTCAGCAGCTTGATTACCCTCTGGCAAATATTCTTTTAGAAGAGCTGCCCAATCATCCATGCAACTCTGAGATTGATTATGATCAGACTTTATTGTCATCATCCTAGATGCCAATGATAATTTAGACAGACCTTCCCTACAACCTTCATAGATTGGTTGGTTTGCAGAATCAAGCATATCATAGAATTTTTTGGCATCTACATTGGGTTCCTCAGCAACATCAGGAGTAGACATAACTCCAGGAAATGCATCGGTTACCATTTCTTCGAACCTATTATGTTCTAACCCGACATCATGATCATTTTCTATAACAAATTGATGCTGATCAAATTGCTCATTCGAATAACCCTGATCCATAGGTTGGTAACTAGTACTACCCGAAGTTTCATCTTCATATCCCTCTCCATGATAAAACCAAACATAATATTCAGGTGTAAACCCTCTATTAAATAAATGCGTACCAACTGTATCAATTGTCTGCGTCCTCGAATTTTTGTACTTCCGACACGGGCACACCATCACTCCGGTTCGTTGAATTGTAGGCACACTACTCGCTTGAGCCATGAAAATTTGAAGGCCATTGAGGAACTCTTCTGAAAGCCCTCCATTTGCATCTTTACGTTGATACATCCAGCGTCGGAGTTCGTATATATCCCCCATTTTTTTCTAAATTTTGAAGAAAAAAAAAAATGTTTTTCAAATTTTTTTTTTTCAAAACTTTGTAAAAAAAAATTTTTTTTTCGAATTTTTTTTTTTTTAAAACTGGTGGACTGATTCAAGCGGTGGGGGGGGGTCGGTATATATAGGAGAATTTAGCAGCGATTTAGCAACGAATTTGCATCGAATATTTAGCATCGATTTAGCGTCAAATACCTTAGTGTCGATTTTGCATCGAATTGGCGTCGATTTTGTACCCAGGTAGGTAAACTCGTTTTTAATGAGTCTCCTACCTAACAATTTGAGGCAAATTTGACGCTATATTCGACGCTACGTAATCGACGCTAAATCGATGCAACATTAGCATCGAATTAGCGTCGAATTTAGAAATTTCGACGCTAATTCGATGCTATGTAGCGTCGATTTAGCGTCGAATTAATTCGACGCTAATTAGCGTCGAATTCGCGTCGAATCTGTATATTGACACAATTTCGACGCAATTTTGACGCTATATTAGCGTCGAAAACATTTCGACGCTAAATTTCGACGCTAATTTGCAGTTTTCCTGTAGTGAACAATGTCGAAATCAGGCTGCCCCTTACGCCTTCTCTTTTCAGTCGAGCGACTTTGCCTCTTAGCCCAGTGCTCATGACCGACCGTAGGCTCCACTGCTGCCGGAAGGCGCGGCAGCCCTGCTGACCCTGCAAAGAAGAGCTTCCCGCCGGTTTAGGCACCATTTTTTTTAATAAGTGGGACTTCGGTGATAGGTTGTTTTTTATCCCATGAGGGATCTAGCGATTTCCCCCGTTCCCGGGGACTCATTCTGACTGAAACTAGGGGTGGGTCTTTACCAACTAAAAAATATTCGATTTTTGGGAAGACAAAAAACGTGATCCTGTTGTTTATCAACGACAGCTTCTCAATGGCTTGAGAAATTTTAAGAACAGCCGGTTGTAAGCACTGAATTGGAAGACTTTTTATCTGTTGAAACTGCTACAATTGAGGAGAACCCTGAGTTCGATAAATTGTTCGAGGAGATCTACGACAGAATCCTTTCCATTTTTGAAAGGAGGGATGAACCCATCATGGAAGTCCGAGTTGGCGCTGAGCCTTCTGAATGATAATGCTTTGTTTCATTGGAAAAACCAACGCAAATCTCATATTGAATTTCTATCGCTCTACTTCTAAGGATAGATAGAGAGAGAGTTACTTTATGAAATTCTCTCCTTTATAAAGAAGCGCAAGTCGGCCCCAGAACAAAGCCACTAAAATTAGGGTAATTGATTAGTTTTTAAATTATAGAATTTTTGTTGGTTATCCTTGCTAATTTTCCAAATATAAATGGCAAAACACTTGCTTAGAAAACGGCGATTTTCTTGTTTCTTCATATTTTTTTTGTTAGTCCTACGAAATTGTAGAAGGAATATATACAGAACCTATACGTACCTATGTGAAAAAACTATAGTTAGCTAGGTAACTCTATTTGTTGTTTAAATTCCCGAATCATGATTTAAATTTGGCTTGATAAGGGTTTTGGTCTGTATAGAAAGATGTCTCTGTGTCCTTAGAAATCTTCAAACAAACTAAGTTAATTAAAAAAAGAAAAAGAAAAAACATCATGCTTGACAAAGCCATAGAACATAAAATAAATCTACAATAGCAAAACTTTAAGCAATTTTTTTCTTTTGTCAACAATCTTGAAAACTTTTTTAGAAAAACTAGTATGATTGATTACCGCGTCTAATCGATGTCTTCATTGATCTTCATCACGTGGCAACTCGAAACGACACAATGGACAGAAGTGACTGGTCGCAAACCAGTCTACAATACACTCATCGTCAAACTCATGGCCGCAAGGTAAAATCACAAGTCTTGCTCCATTCTTAAACTCCTCCAAACAAATTGTGCACTTGTCACCCAAGAGAGTGCTAGTCTTGTTGTATACTTTCCTGGTTAGGGACTTCACCACGAGCTTGCTTGCGGGTCTAGTTGTGGTCTCACCATGAGCTTCAATCTGATTAAAGTCATCAAGGTAATGAGGAGGAAGACGAACACGAAAAGTAAACCACAGAGACAAAGCACAGTCTGTCCTATAATCATCTGAGGAAGTCAATTCCATGACACGAAGACTGACATGTTCGGTCATCAAAAGCAACGTGGGTTCGTGAGGGAAACCTGCTTCCATAAAAAGCTCGTTTAGTTCTTCTTTGCAGCTAAGTCCTTCATCTTCTATGAAGTCCTCCGCGAGCCACGTAATCGGGAATGTTCGGACAGAATCATCCGTGTTATCACGCCACGTGGCCATGGTTGCACAAGCTTTGATTGTGCCAGCATCTGAGGCCGTAGGATTGCTGTCGATTTCATGCCTGAAATATAATTCGCCTCCCATAACGAAAAAGCGATCTGCTCTTTAGGGTTTTTGTTTTATTTTTTTGCTAAAGATTTTTTTTGTTGCAGTGTTGAATGGAAGAATTAATATATATGGGGTACATATTTATAAATTAAGGTGTATTAGTTTTTGTGTAGGCCTAATCTTTGAAAACCGAGATTAGATTTCGTTCATTTATTTGACTAATATGCCCTTTTCCTCGGATTGGTTAGATAGTTTTATATTTTATTTTTCCTCTTTTTAATTACACGATTGTTCAGATAGTTTTTTTTTTCTCTTTGAAAAATGGATCCTTGGATAGTTTATCCAACACAAAGTAGAATTAAAAACGTAAAGTAAAGAAGGTTTCCATCGTTACAATGAACTAAATATGTGATCATTGGTACGTAAAAGGGATGTATTCAGTTTAGTATTTGAGAGGATTTGAAACGATTTGTATTGAGTTTTGGGTGATTTGTCTAAAATACTATAAAATCTCATTTCAAACCATGTGATTTATATATATATATATATATATAACTAAGAAACACCTCAAAATCAAAAGAAATATCCTAAAATCCATTACTCAAAATATTTTCAATAACATACGATTTTAAAAGATATTTTAAAATCACAAGTTCAATAAGATTTTAAAACACTTTTCAAAATTCATGTTTGAATAGCATATGACTAGATTTTTAGACCTGCATCAAATGCGGGATTAGAATATATATTATATAAATGAAAATTGGATAGAACCAAGATCAAATGGTATATTTCTCATAGATAAATATATTTTTATCTTACAATATGCATGACACTTAAATTGAATCTAAGCATTTTTAATGTCAATTAATCGAATTCATTTGAGATTATGGATTCTTTCAAATTTATTTGAGCTCACAAAAAAAAAATAACTTTAGTATGTAAATCTTCTTAAATAAAAAATCAAAGAAATAATAAAAAAAATGAAATTGATGATTTTCGAAATTCAAGTATTAATGTTTGATTTATAAAATTGTATGTTAATAAAAAAAGCGCAATAATGATTTTCGAAATTCAAACATTAATGTTTGATTTGTAAGTTATACATTAATAAGTAAAACGAAACTTTCATTAGAGTAATTTAGATACAATTAAACGATATTAAAATAATTGTATGATCAGTCATATATATATGGTATCTAAATGGACATATATATGATTCACTAATTGAAATCGGTAAATAAATGATTCATCATTAAAACATTATGTTATATAATATTTAAAATATTAAAATGTTATAGTTTAATTGGATTTAAATAAGTAATATATGTATTTGTGAGTTTATGTTAAAAATTAATGTAAATATGTAGAGATTTGGAACATGACATATAGAATTAATTAAAATATTTTGATTGGTTAATTTAACTGATTTATTCTTTAAAATCCTCGTTGAATGGCACATAAAAATTTTCCACTAAGTATCAAGATACAGAAGATTTGTTATTTTAATACAAATCAATTCAAATTATAGATTGAATTGACTCCAGCATACGTGTATACAGAGCATACATAATTATCTGATAAAAAAACAAACGCTAATACTGAGCATACATACAAAAAAATTAATGTTAATTTGGTGTTGCTCTGTTTTCTTTGCTTATGCTATGGTTTTCATATAATTGATGATATGAAAAACAATTATAAATGGTTTTCCATATGAACAAAAAACAAAGATGATTTTGTTTTCCGTGTTTTCCAGTGGATGGGATATGGTCACAAGTTTACGGTTCCACCAATTGGACTTAGCGGAGGATTAGCTTTATTTTGGAAGGAAGATGTGGATCTTACAATTCTATCTTCTACACCAAATTTTATTGATACAAAGATAAAGTCAAAAGATAAAACGTTTTATTTAAATTTCGTCTATGGGCATCCGATCCTATGTAGGCGACGAGAAGTTTGGAACCAGATATCGGATTTAGGAAGTACAAGAGAAGAAGCGTGGCTTCTTATGGGAGACTTTAACGATATTCTTGACAACTCAGAGAAGCGAGGAGGTCCTCCCCGACATGAAGGCTCTTTCGTTAATTTCAGAAGCTTCATGTCTCAAAATGGCTTTTGGGATCTTAAACATTCTGGTAATCCCTTTTCATGGAGAGGCATGAGATATGACCAGCCAGACTGGATCGAGCTGTATCGAATAACGCTTGGATTGAAAGTTTTCCTTCGGGTAGGTCAGAATGCCTTCGTTATGAGGGCTCCGATCACAGGCCCCTGGTGACTTTCATTGATGATTCCCGACCCAAGCGCAAGGGGTTGTTTAGGTTCGACAACCGTCTTCGGGAAAATGAAGAAATTTTTGCTCTCGTCTCTGACACTGTAGAAACCAAGATTACTCGCATTCGTCGAGCTATTATCAAATGGGCAAAGGAGCAGAACGCCAACAGCGCCAAGCTAATCGATGAAACTCAACGCAAACTTGAAGAGGCACTTTCCTCGGATGTACCGGATCCAATTCTAATTGGATCTCTAACGGCTACCTTGGAACAAGCTTATAAAGCGGAAGAGAAATTCTGGCAGCAAAGAAGTAGAATCTTATGGTTGCATAGTGGTGATCGGAATATTGCCTATTTCCACGCAGTAACAAGGGGAAGAAGAACAGCTAACCATCTTACGGTTCTAGAAAACTCAGCCGGTGAAGCTAAACACGAGGAACATCAGATCACCGAGATAATCTCGGATTACTATCAGGATATCTTCACCTCGCAGTCACAAGGCGGATTGGAAATTGTAAACCAGGTCCTTAAACCGGTTATCACGCCTGAAATCAATGCCACACTCATCTCCATACCCGATGCTCTAGAGATAAAAAATGCAGTATTCTCGGTACATGCTTTGAAAGCCCCTGGCCCGGATGGCTTTTCGGCAGGTTTCTTTCATTCATATTGGGATATTGTAGGTGAAGACATATGCGCTGAAGTTCAAGCTTTCTTTACGACATGTATCATGCCACCTCGCATGAACAATACACATGTTCGGCTTATACCCAAAATTTTGGGTCCATGTAAAGTTGCGGAATACCGTCCCATTGCGCTTTGCAATATCTTCTACAAAATTATTGCAAAAATTCTTACCAAGAGGCTCCAGCATATTCTCCCATCAATCATCTCGGAGAATCAATCGGCTTTTGTCCCCAACCGAGCCATCTCTGACAACGTGTTGATTACGCACGAGATCCTCCACTACCTCCGCAGATCCAAGGCAACGGTAAGGGGAACAATGGCGGTTAAAACGGACATGAGCAAAGTCTACAATCGAATCAAATGGGCATTCCTTCATGAGGTTCTTTCTAGGCTCGGCTTCTATAATACTTGGATCAAATGGATCATGGATTGTGTTAGCACGGTGTCATATTCATTTCTAATCAACGGCGTACCACAAGGTAATGTGGTTCCATCTAGGGGACTCCGTCAAGGCGATCCGCTACCACCGTACTTGTTCATTCTATGTACGGAGGTACTCTCTAGACTTTGTCAACAAGCCCAAGACAATGGCACTTTACCCGGTGTTCGGTGTCACGTAATAGCCCCTGGATAAATCATCTCCTTTTCGCCGATGATACTATGTTTTTCTGCAGATCCGATGTCGCTAGTTGTAAGGCTTTGAAGACGATTCTCAGCAAGTACGAGAAGTCTTCGGGCCAATGCATTAACCTGAAGAAATCGGCCATCACCTTCTCGTCCAAAATACCAGCTAATCAACGGAGACGCATCAAACGAGACCTTCGAATTAACCAAGAGGGAGGAACCGGGAAATATTTGGGGCTCCCGGAAACCTTCGGAAGACGTAAAAGAGACGTGTTTTCGTCCATAGTAGATCGCATCAGACAGAAAGCCCATAGCTGGTCCACGAGGTCCTTGTCAAGTGCGGGTAAACAGGTGATGCTAAAGTCGGTCCTCTCTTCAATGCCATCCTACGCTATGTCGTGCTTTAAGCTCCCCAAATCACTATGCGCAAAAATCCAATCCCTACTCACACGCTTCTGGTGGGATGAGAAACCAGATAAACGCAAAATGAGCTGGGTGGCTTGGGATAGATTGACGCTACCAAAGAATGCAAGAGGACTCGGTTTCCGCGATGTGGAAAATGTTAATGATGCCTTACTAGCAAAAATAAGTTGGCGGATACTAACTCGTCCGGAATCTTTTCTGGCTAGAGTTCTATTGGGCAAATATTGTCATGATTCCTCCTTTATGGAGTACCGGTTAACATCAAATGTCTCTCATGGTTGGAGAGGAATTATTGACGGCAGAGACGTGCTTTTGAAAGGCTCCGGTTGGCTCATAGGCAATGGAGAAAGTGTTAAAGTCTGGTCCGATCCATGGCTCTCCACGGTAACTCCAAAGAGACCTATAGGTCCACCACCAAACTCGAGCCTAAACCTACGAGTCTCAGACCTCATACTCCCAGATACAAACAGTTGGAATTGGAGTGCTATCCGACAAACTCTCCCACATCTAGAGGATGACATTCGGTTGATCCATCTGAGCTCCATTGACAGTAGGGTTTTACCCGGTTAAAGATGTTTAAACCTAAATTTACTAAACCGAAGTAGAATAGATCTAGGTTCGTTCAGGGACCGGCAATACTCTTTGATTTCTTCGAACACAATTCTAGCTAATTGATTCAAGTTGTTTTTAAGCTGTGTTAGAATTTCTTCACTAGTGTGAGAAGGTTCTTTCAGTTGGGTTTAAACCTTCTGATGAGAAAAGTTCTCCTCTGATTAAACAGAGGGAAGGGAACTATGAAGGGCTCCATGGTTGCCATGCTTGTAATCTGTCATCATATAGGTTGTTTCCCGGTGGCTGGTGTTCATCTTGTCGGTCGTAGCGTGCTCATGTGAGCAGCTCCGGTGAGGGAGTGTCTCCAAGGTTACTAAGACCGCCGGACAAAGAGTATTCTTGGTGCATAAGAAAGTGGTTGAAAAGGGGTTTTTGAAATTTTTGCTAAAGAAGGAAAGGGTTTGTGAAAAAACTGTTGGTCATAGTTGACTAAAATATTTAACTAGCGGTTAAGGACTTTTGTTCGAGAGTGTGCTTGGGAGAGAATCACGAGTGTAGATTTTTATATTAGGACTTCGTAAATAATGCTCTATTATAATAAAACTCTAGTGATTATGTAATGAGAACAAGATTCAAAATCAAAATGAGCCAAAACCACTTGCATTTATAACTAAAAGAGAACATAAGTCTGAATAACCATAGAAGAAAAAATAAAACTGAAATGTCTTATGGATCGAATAATGAAATTATGCAACAAAGGTAAATATAAGATATTGTGTATATGTTTGGTTTTCTTCGGGTTTGATTTCGGTTATCGGATAGAATCTGAACTGTACCATACACCAAACTAATTCAATATGATAACCAATCGATTATTTGACAAAAACCAAAACCAACCGAAACCGGCTACTTCGGATCGGATGCGGGTTTGGATTTCGGATTCGGATAATATATCCACCCCTAATTTTTAGTCTTATATTCATCTATATCTAATCTCTTGTCTTTTGGCAGAACCTATTACTATTAGATGGGCATTCGGATATTCGAATCGGTCCTGTTTAGTTCTTCTAGATTTCGAATAGAAAAGTATGGGATCCATGTTGGAACCAGAAAATTTTGGTTCATATCATTTCGGATATGTTTTAGTTTATATTAGATATTTTTGTCCCAAATACCAAAAAATGGCTCAATTTTAGTATAATTAGTTAGACCCAACAAAAACTCTTGAAATGTATTGCAAAACTGCAAAAAATAAGAAATAAACCAAATATAAAGGGTTAATTTGTAAGATAGGCAAATAAATTAATAATTAAAAAACTAGCTAAAATTGATTTATGTGGCAAAACTATAGTCACTAAAATTAGGGTAATTGATTAGTTTTTAAATTATATAATTTTTGTTGGTTATCCTTGCTAATTTTCTAAATATAAATGGCAAAACACTTGCTTAGAAAACGGCGATTTTCTTGTTTCTTCATTTTTTTTTTGTTAGTCCTACGAAATTGTAGAAGGAATATATACAGAACCTATACGTACCTATGTGAAAAAACTATAGTTAGCTAGGTAACTCTATTTGTTGTTTAAATTCCCGAATCATGATTTAAATTTGGCTTGATAAGGGTTTTGGTCTGTATAGAAAGATGTCTCTGTGTCCTTAGAAATCTTCAAACAAACTAAGTTAATTAAAAAAAGAAAAAGAAAAAACATCATGCTTGACAAAGCCATAGAACATAAAATAAATCTACAATAGCAAAACTTTAAGCAATTTTTTTCTTTTGTCAACAATCTTGAAAACTTTTTTAGAAAAACTAGTATGATTGATTACCGCGTCTAATCGATGTCTTCATTGATCTTCATCACGTGGCAACTCGAAACGACACAATGGACAGAAGTGACTGGTCGCAAACCAGTCTACAATACACTCATCGTCAAACTCATGGCCGCAAGGTAAAATCACAAGTCTTGCTCCATTCTTAAACTCCTCCAAACAAATTGTGCACTTGTCACCCAAGAGAGTGCTAGTCTTGTTGTATACTTTCCTGGTTAGGGACTTCACCACGAGCTTGCTTGCGGGTCTAGTTGTGGTCTCACCATGAGCTTCAATCTGATTAAAGTCATCAAGGTAATGAGGAGGAAGACGAACACGAAAAGTAAACCACAGAGACAAAGCACAGTCTGTCCTATAATCATCTGAGGAAGTCAATTCCATGACACGAAGACTGACATGTTCGGTCATCAAAAGCAACGTGGGTTCGTGAGGGAAACCTGCTTCCATAAAAAGCTCGTTTAGTTCTTCTTTGCAGCTAAGTCCTTCATCTTCTATGAAGTCCTCCGCGAGCCACGTAATCGGGAATGTTCGGACAGAATCATCCGTGTTATCACGCCACGTGGCCATGGTTGCACAAGCTTTGATTGTGCCAGCATCTGAGGCCGTAGGATTGCTGTCGATTTCATGCCTGAAATATAATTCGCCTCCCATAACGAAAAAGCGATCTGCTCTTTAGGGTTTTTGTTTTATTTTTTTGCTAAAGATTTTTTTGTTGCAGTGTTGAATGGAAGAATTAATATATATGGGGTACATATTTATAAATTAAGGTGTATTAGTTTTTGTGTAGGACTAGGATCTTTGAAAACCGAGATTAGATTTCGTTCATTTATTTGACTAATATGCCCTTTTCCTCGGATTGGTTAGATAGTTTTATATTTTATTTTTCCTCTTTTTAATTACACGATTGTTCAGATAGTTTTTTTTTTCTCTTTGAAAAATGGATCCTTGGATAGTTTATCCAACACAAAGTAGAATTAAAAACGTAAAGTAAAGAAGGTTTCCATCGTTACAATGAACTAAATATGTGATCATTGGTACGTAAAAGGGATGTATTCAGTTTAGTATTTGAGAGGATTTGAAACGATTTGTATTGAGTTTTGGGTGATTTGTCTAAAATACTTTAAAATCTCATTTAAAACCATGTGATTTATTTATACATATATATATATATATATAACTAAGAAACACCTCAAAATCAAAAGAAATATCATAAAATCCATTACTCAAAATATTTTCAATAACATACGATTTTAAAAGATATTTTAAAATCACAAGTTCAATAAGATTTTAAAACACTTTTCAAAATTCATGTTTGAATAGCATATGACTAGATTTTTAGACCTGCATCAAATGCGGGATTAGAATATATATTATATAAATGAAAATTGGATAGAACCAAGATCAAATGGCATATTTCTCATAGATAAATATATTTTATCTTACAATATGCATGACACTTAAATTGAATCTAAGCATTTTTAATGTCAATTAATCGAATTCATTTGAGATTATGGATTCTTTCAAATTTATTTGAGCTCACAAAAAAAAATAACTTTAGTATGTAAATCTTCTTAAATAAAAAATCATAGAAATAATAAAAAAAATGAAATTGATGATTTTCGAAATTCAAGCATTAATGTTTGATTTATAAAATTGTATGTTAATAAAAAAAGCGCAATAATGATTTTCGAAATTCAAACATTAATGTTTGATTTGCAAGTTATACATTAATAAGTAAAACGAAACTTTCATTAGAGTAATTTAGATACAATTAAATGATATTAAAATAATTGTATGATCAGTCATATATATATGGTATCTAGATGGACATATATATGATTCACTAATTGACATCGGTAAATAAATGATTCATAGTTAAAACATTATGTTATATAATATTTAAAATATTAAAATGTTATAGTTTAATTGGATTTAAATAAGTAATATATATTTGTGAGTTTATATTAAAAAATTAATGTAAATATGTAGAGATTTTGAACATGACATATAGAATTAATTAGAATATTTTGATTAGTTAATTTAACTGATTTATTCTTTAAAATCCTCGTTGAATGGCACATAAAAATTTTCCACTAAGTATCAAGATACAGAAGATTTGTTATTTTAATACAAATCAATTCAAATTATAGATTGAATTGACTCCAGCATACGTGTATACTGAGCATACATAATTATCTGATAAAAAAACAAACGCTAATACTGAGCATACATACAAAAAAATTAATGTTAATTTGGTGTTGCTCTGTTTTCTTTGCTTATGCTATGGTTTTCATATAATTGATGATATGAAAAACAATTATAAATGGTTTTCCATATGAACAAAAAACCAAGATGATTTTGTTTTCCGTGTTTTCCAGTGGATGGGATATGGTCACAAGTTTACGGTCCAACTACCTAAGCCACGACCACCGTCCCCAGTTACCGAGCCGCCTTTACCATCGTCAGGTGTGCTGTGTCACGTCGATGCAGCGTGGAAGGAAAGCTTAAAACAGGAAAGTATGGGAATGATCTTTAGGTATATGACGGGACAAGAGGAGGAGGAAGTGACGGATCATAAAGCGGACCTCCCTTCGGCTATGGCAGGGGAAGCATGGGCAATTCGCTTAGCTCTTTCACAAGCAGCAACAAGACATATAACAGAACTCCACATACGATCCGATTGTCAAGCGCTTATCAGAATCTTACAAGTCAATGCGGATTCGACGGAACTGATTGAAACTCTTAAAGACATTAGATTGCTTATGATGCTATTCTCAAAAGTCACTTTCCACTTTGTACCTAGGGTGAGCTAGAACAATCTGTACCTGCAACTTAGGTTCTGATTCAATAATAAAACATCGTTGACCAAAAAAAAAAAAAAATGGTTTTCCATATGTTGAGCTTTTCTAGATTCTTTTCCCGTGATTTTTTTTACTTTGTTGTTTACTCTGTAATCTGAATTAATTGTGTATGTATATTTTTATTGGTTATATTTTCTTTTATGAATTCGAATAACCGAACTATAACCAAACTGAAGTATAACCAAACCAAATTAAATTGAAATCGAACTAAGCCTGACCAAACACAAACCAAGCCAAATACTTCCGGTAGAATTCGGTTAGAGTCTTATCAAACTTGATATAAACCAAAATGCACACCCTTACAAAAATAGTGACCTTGGAGCCGAGTTTAGGTAAGCAAGCCAAAATCGATAAAACATTAAATGCAATAGTAAGAAAAAATCTGCATCATAATAAAATACGCTCTTCTGGCTAAAATGCCTTAAAATCAGAAGTCAAAACATGTTATTTCAGGCTAGTTTGGCAACTTCACTGCGGAAAGCACACAACCATCAAATATTTATGCCTTTTTTTAGTATATGTAAACAATAAATATCTTTTGTTGTAACATATGCTTCCGATATAAAAAATGTAGAGGTGCTATTGTTCATAATGATCGATTTCAATTTGATTGTTTGTTTGTTTAAGACACTGGCTATAATGTATTTTAATTGTCTTGAAATTGTGTTAAAATTTGTTAGATTTATTTTTTCTTAATATATGTGCAAATCTCAAAACATCAAAACTTCATGAAACAGAGGGAGTAGTAAGTTACTAGGATCCTTCTTGACCTATAATTTTCTTTTTTTCTTACGAAAATGTGATGGAAATTCTTTCTAAAAGAAAAATGTGATGGCAATTACTAAAAAAAAAAAGAGCTGGACCCCATAAGGACCTTGAAACCGTTTTTTTAGTTTCATTTAAGTTTGATTTGTACTCCATAGAAAATCCCAACATTTAATATGTCCACTCAAATAATGTTGTACACGTTAGATCCACCGATAATGTTATATAACTTGATATGAATGGTTACAATCATTACAAACTGCTAAAAAAATATAACGTATATATGTTTGGAGCTTGAGATTCTAAGAATGTGATTAGGCTAAGATATGAAACGCAATTGATATAAAACCTGCGCTATTGTGCGTTTTGTATTGCTAGAAGTTCAAGTGGTTCCGAGAGCGTTTCCTAGCGTTCATAAGCTCCATCAGTGATGGTAATGGCCGAGGTACAGGTGCGTGCATTGATCTGTATAGTTTTCTCAAATCCCCACTAAGATCTTTGCAAGTCTCCTTTGAAGAAGAAGAATAAGAAAAGCTTTTACAAGATTCCTTAGAATAAGAAAAGCTTTTACAAGATTCCTTCTCCATTGTATCTTCTCTGGTATCATCTTGCAAAGACTCAACTACTTCCTCCAGATTCGACTTTTCTAATTTCGGCGAGGTTTTGGTGTATACACATTGAGTGTGTATGGCTTTTCTCCCATGTAGTTGATCAGATTCCTGAGAACTTAGCCTTGCTCTCCCAAACAGAGTTATAGGAAGATTTTTTGCGGGGGATAAACATAGAAGCTGCTTTTTTACGCGAGGGGACTCAATTACGGGTTCCATCTTGGAATTTGCAGAATCCAGAGCAAGTTCTTCACTCATGAGACAAGAACTAAGAGTTACCATGCGAGTATCACTTGGCGTAGCTGGAGCAACTTCCATGTCAATGTCTAGAAGTTTCCAAAAAGGATCATCAGGAGAAAACCGACTGATAAAACAGTTTTTCTTCACATAGTTCAGTTCCATAGCTCGACAAGAAGGAACCGTTGATACAACCCATTTCGGAGAAAGAAGTTGCATCGCTGATTCCAATTCTTCTTTGGATGAATGCATGGAGTAACACACATGCCAAATACCAAACTCATCCTTAACAGCTTCACTAAACCTAACTTTTCTCTGCTTTTGAATTTGGCTTCCACTTTCGAAATCATCTTCATCATCACAAACATACCACTGAGCTGAAGGGCGGATGATAAGAGGTTCACTCTGAAGTTTCGATCTCGCCTCAGCAAGTTTTGCACTTGCTCTTTCATATAGCTTAGGGAACCCACTGAATATGTGAAACCGGGAAGAAGGATCTTCAGTGACAATTTCAGGAACTATAACCATTAACGATCTGAAACATTCGAAGTTTGTAGCTTTGTCGACATAAATCTTGGAGCCAAACGTTCTGGAAACTTCTAACAGAATATCCTCTTGGCCCAACATATCACAAGCAAGATAGACAACCGGTGCATCTGGGTGGTTCCATATGCAATTGATGATCTGATTCATGAGCAAAAAGTTAGAAACTTTACACAAAATCAATGGCAAATGTTCTAATGGAGCATTAAGGAAAGTGATATGATTCAGTCAAAATCACCTGTCTAATCGCTGAATGCTTAGTCGGGAACCTCTGAGTTGATTTCCCGAATGTACAATCCAAGAAAACGTAATCGAGACAGCAATTTGGCGCATTGCCATGTCTTCTTCCCACATATTTCTCAGGCAGGCTCTGTATGCAATCCCATGTAAGCCTACAATCACCAGTGTGAAGTATGTTACCGAAACTTCCTTCAAACAAGAACATGACGGCTCCTGAAGTTTTGAAGTAATGAAATTCGTCAAATACAGATCCCAATTTAGAACAATCGAAAAAGGATTACAAATTTTAGGAAACGGAGCTTACCAGGACAATGATTCGCATCGAAAGCAGTAACCTTAAATCCTCCATCTGAATCATCATCAACAGTCACTGATTGTCCAATTTCAATCTTCACGAAGAAAGACTCATCAAGGTGAGGTTGACGTTGGAGGAGAAGAGAGATGGTGAGGGAAGTAGAGTAAATGGGGAAGACGGTATTATTGGAAGGAGAAATCCCGACGGTGTGATCTTTGTGAGCATGAGTCAAGAAATGATGTCTCTTCTTTGTCTTCGTCGTCGTGTAAGGTCCAAAAGTGTCGACGGAAAATGGTAAACCTCTTGGCATCTCTATCGCCATCTTCTTCTTCTTCTCCTCGTCGCCGTGAAAATTAGGGTTATTGATTCGCCGATGATTAGAATGACGGCGGTTTTGGTTGATTCATCGTAGGGTTTGTGTACTCCGATTCATGGCCAGGAGGACCAAGATTCTTTGTGCAGAAGCGAGGGAAATTACCCCCCGACCCCTTTTTCTTAATTTTTTGTTTTCCATAAAATGATTAAGGAGTATTATTAGCACAAAAGTTATAATTAGATACAGCAAAATGCAAATTAACTCTTTTTTTTCTTTGGAATAAAACGTTGATATATTAGATTATAAATGTGATTAAAAACAGATTTATCCAAAAATAAATGATAAAATATATGTACGGCTGTTGGCCATATTTGATTGAAAATTATTGTTTTCTCTGAAAAATTATATAGATAATAATTAAAAAAAATGAAGAAAATACACATAAATCAGCACGAATCCTATATATATAGTTGAGAAGATGGAACATCATTATTTTATATACATAAACCATATCTTTTAATTTATGTGGCTTTCTCATTCGTTGACTGTCTTTTCGTCTGCTTATTAAAGTTTCAATTGTTTAATACTCCGTTCCGTATTGTTTGTTGTTTTAGAGATTCAATTTTGTTTCATTTTATTTGTTGTTTTTGACATTTTTTATGTAAAGTTAATAAAGTAGTATTGGAATCTGGATAAAACTTTTTCCAACGATTCTTTTTCCAAAAAGTGACTATTTTCTTTTATGAACTCTACCAACGTACCAAACTATATTTACTGCATTATTATCTTTCCAAAAAAGCTTGTTCATAATGTCACTATATAAAAGCAACGTAAATTTGTGATCTGAGTTTCTTATCAAACCAAAGTTTTCTACAAAACTAAAATGGATCAAAAAAAAAAGTGGAGGAAGAAAAAAACTATTCAAGAGATGTGAGAAGGATCTACGAAACACGAGCAGATTTCAATCGAAAATTGGATTTAAACAAGTTACCATCTGAAAAAGAAAAAAAAAGAGCTTCATCCCAACAATGAAAATGAAGAATTTGTAAAGGAGATGCTGAAGATGTATTTTCCTAAAAATTTTTAGGTTTAATATGTCTTTTTTCTTTTTCATGAAGCTTTCTTGATTTCTATCTTTAATGGGTTGGCAGAAGTTCTAAATGTAAGGAGAAGAAGATAATAAAATTATAAAAATAAATTAAGTTTAAATCAATAAATAAAATCTTGTGACAAATTTATATTTTCAGTTTTATTTAAAATACATATAAGTAATTTTATTTTAAATACATATAAGTAATTTATGTAAATTTAATAAACTAAAAAACAGATCAAATTAAATATAATCAAGAGCATCTACTACTTATATAAATTTACGTACCAAGATCATATGCCTTAGTAAATAATCACATGCCATGAATCAGTCAAATCAGTTAACAAAGTTTAAAGCTGAAAATAAAATAAAAATCAATAGTACCATAATAATAAAATGAAACCCATATAAAATGTAAACAATCCAAATGACAATAAAAGCAACGATGGAAAAACATAACAATACAAAAGTTCAAATCAATTCCACTAGTCCAATGAACCTAATATCCTCATCGCATTTTGGACCACCGTAACGTCACAGTTTAATTGTCTAGGAAGACGATCATCACTTTCCAAAACTGATTTGCTCATATGAGGTATCTTGTATTTGTTTGATCCTCCAACTTTCATGATCTCTTGCATGCATGATTGAAGAGTTAAAAAAATGTTGTTTACCTTTTTTGTGGAGTATTGGTCAAAAGACTTCTCTACCGCACGAACAAGATCTTCTATGGTTTTTGGGCACTCCTTGTGTTGCAGCGATTGAATGGCATTGAAAAAACCAAGATCTAATATATTTAGATCTGGTGAGTTTGGTGGTTGACACATCAACTGAATATTAAAACCATTTTTTGATGCAGCTTCTTGAAAATCTTTATCCCCACATTCAACATGTGGTCTTGCATTGTCTTGCTGAATAAAAATGATCTTCCTTGCATCTTCTTTTGGCCACTTTTCATGAATAGCTGGAATGACTTTTCCAATCAAGAATGCTTTTATATCTTCTCTCTTGATAGACGTCAATGCTTTGCATTCTAAAGTCCCAGCATCTCTATTTTTACTCCGTCTTTTAGCTGGCTCCATAGCAACAAACGGAAATACTCCAATTTTTCCAGAAAATACCTCTTTTCCTTCTCCATCAAATCTTGGACGAGCCATAGCAGCTAGAAACATTACTTTTCCAATATAATTCTTGCTTTGACATGTACGCAATGGCTCTTCTTCAGCTGGAAGTAGATAGTATTTCTCTGATTTCCTCGTCATATAAAACCATTTTTCATCGATATGCACAATATTGTACATATCAATAAATTTTGGCTCATAAGGCAAAGTACTCTCATCCAACATAGAGATGCAGAATTGTAGTCTACCTTTCATATTTTCTTCTTTCAGATGAGGCTTGATGCTATTTGTATGCCGTCGAATAAACCCTTCTTTCTTCCGTCTGAATAGTGTTGTACAACTCACATTCATAGCCATAGACATTGACCTCAGTGTTGTTCGTTTGTGTAATGGAACTTCAGCAACTTGATTTAGCAGTATAGAAATTCTTTTGCGGCCACAATTTCCAGTTCTTCGACTAGAAACATTAAGTCTTCCACCACTAGCTGTTTCTTTTGCTCTTTCCAAATCCTTTGAACAGTAAAAATAGGCACTGAAAACTGATGAGATATTTCTCTTGTAACATTATTTCCCAACTTTCCATCAATGCTCTTAGCCAACAAAGCACAAAAAATCTCATGTCTCTCATCATCTGAAAGGTATTTGTAAGTTCGTGGTGGATTTTGTGCATCTTGAATTGTATCTTCATGATCTGTTAAAAAAAGATTGTATATAAAAAAAAAAGCAAACGTAACTGACACTACTATTGAATACACAAGTTCTTTTCTTAATAACTAAATTATTCAGACAATGAAATCGTAACTGACACTATTATTGAATCAGCCATACGATGACCATATATATGCTACTACTGAGCAGCCAAAATTTATAAAATTAACTTACTTGACGAAAGAAACAATTTGCAAGAAGATAAGTAAATAACTCTACTTATATTATTCAACAATTATAAAATAAGAAATCTAAATCATTTGACTGAACTAGATGCAATTTTAATTCTTTAAAGACTAAAAAAAATATCTGGATCAATTGAACAATCTCCATGGCCATTGTTAAAGCTTTCTTCAGTTGGTGGAACCTCATTCAAGTCCAACAAAACTTCAGTCTCTTCATTTTGAACTAACAAATTCAAATCAAAATTACAAATCATGAAGAAAATTTAGGAAAAAAATTGTAGAAGCAAACGTAATGGTAACTAGAGTACACAAGTTTTTTTCTTAAAAACTAAATTATTCAAACAATGAAATCGTAACTGATACTACTATTGAATAGAGAAAAAATTGGAACTGAAAAATTGAAACAATTAAATTAAGTTACTTGACCAAAGAAATAGATTTTGCAGCAAGATACGTAAATAACTCTAACTGAAAAGAAAAAGTAGATGCAATTTTAATTCATTTAAGACTAAAAAAAATACCTAGATCAGTTGAACAATCTCCATCGCCATTGTTAAAGCTTTCTTCAGTTGGTGGAATCTCATTTAAGTTAAACAAAACTTCAATCTCTTCATTTTGAGCTAACAAATTCAAATCAAAATTAGAAGCCATGAAAAACATTTAGAAACCATTTCTGTTTTCTGATTATATAAGTATAATTTTTTTTCTACAATGGTTCTATTTTGGCTCCATATTGAAATTTTTGAAATTTTTGACTTCAATTGAACATAAAAGATTTTGCTCTAATATGAAAAAGTCATGAAAAAGTAGCATCCAAAACTGCATGAGAGTCTTTCTGTATTCTAACTAGGGGTAGTTAATAGTAATAGCTTTAATGAAAAGATGATTGTAGTTACTTTTTTTTTGTAATTAAGTGAGTTTCTTAATATGCGTAAATTATGTTAAAACAGTACTTAGTTTTATTCCTTCTCCATCTTCTCATCTACCCAAACGTGACTAATCATATATATATATATATATATATATATATATATATGTGGTTCTACTTTATTTGATATGATAATCTCACCAAGGAAGAAGAAACAAAGGAGGGAGTTTGAGTCTTCGGGGTTCTACGGTTCGTAACTCTGCCATGGAAGCGGGAACAAGGGAAGTCTCAGATCGCTTACATGAAAAAACACGTAGGCATTTTCTGTTTTGTCACATGTGCTATATATATTAGTAGATTCCAACATTTGAAAAAGTCTTATCACATGACCGTTCGTTGGGGGCAGTGGAAACGAAAATAAAGGGGTGGTGTGGATTCACAGCTTATGTGGAGGGACTTGGAAGCAGTAGATACGAGACTGTCGAGAGGTTACATAGAATGAATGTCTCTGCCCTATAATTACCACACAAGTTACGTAAGTTTTCTCCAATTACTCTTCAGCTTTACATTCAAATTTCCAGTAAGGAGTTTAATTTTCCATTTTGCTTTAGTGGTTTAACTCAACACTTTTGTAAGGTGAACTAACTCCAACACTCATCTTCATTCTTCTTTCACTTGATATTGTTTAAATACTATGCAATTAAAAACAAAAACATATATATGAGATGCATATTTATTGGTGAAAGAAGTTTTTTTATCCCATCATTGTATTACATTAAGAAACTCAAGTTGCCGTAAATACTCATGTTAAGTTACAAAGTAAAGAAAATATAGCTTATGAGCCATGCCAAGATTTTCTAATTGTCCCAATGCCGAGCCATCATCTATGGTCCAAATATATAGGATTTTTATAGTTCTCTTTATGTTTCGATAATTTAATAGACTGTTTATACTAGCCATTTGGAGATTGGAATTTTCTATATTTGATTGACGTCTCAAAAAACTATTAAAAAAGAAATCAGATATTAAATATAAAAACTATAAAAAAATATATAATAATCCATTAGAAGCCCAAATATACAAACAAAAAGAACAAAGCTAAAAGATCTACGCCGGTGAACTAATTTTCCAGAAGCATAAGAGATTATTTTAAAAAAAAATAGTTAGCTATACTATACATAACAAAAAGGTTATAGGCAAATTAGCAAAATAACAAAAAAACTCTAAGATTCTTTTGAAAAATAATAGGTGATTTTTGCAAAACTTTTCGTTATTTTGCTAATTTATTTTGCTATACAATCCAGTTTCTTTGAAAAAAACATTCTCTACACTACAGAACAATAACATACAATAGATTGAATAAAACAAACAACGGGGATCACACCAAACTTTGCAGCTTATCTTAAATCTTAGATAAGCTTTGATAGATATTTACCGATGATGCCAAAACCATGTCAAAAAACCGAAAACGAAAACTTTCTATAGTGATTAAAATGTACATCTCAAATCTAGAATTTCTTTAGTTTCATAATCTGATGGTGAAAAGACTTTTAAACGTTTAGATAGAAAGTGAATACGATCTAGTCTAGGTAGTGTCGATCTCACAATACCAAGAATGGAACAAAATCGAACTGGAGATGGACCAAAGCGAAACCCACCGAGTAAAAGAAAAAATTGTAAATTTCGACATAACAACACTTGGCTAATCTGCGCTGCTGCTAAGAGTGGATAAGATCCAAACATGCTACGAGTGGATAAGATCCAAACAAATAACTTGTCTAAATTTGGATTGAAAGTGATTTAAAGAGTTAATTTTAGGAGAATAGCAAGATTAACTAATAAAAAAATATAACTAAGGATGTAACAAGAAAAATCTAGTTATGATAATCTATATATATTATGTATTATTTACAATTTTCACCTATCATTTTCTCCATCAAGTCTCTACTTTTTTCTCTTCCCCTATCAATGGTGACTCCTTCTACCTCCACTAAAAGTAGCTCCTTTCAACATAGTTAGATATGAAAGTCACACATATCCAATTCCTCTAAACATTTATCTTTCAAAATCAAACATCGACATTGGATTTGTTGAATTCGATGATTTGTCATGATCTAAACGTATAGATATGTGTGTTTTATATGCTTGACTGTTCTGTACAAAGAGACATATAGAAGAAATTGGAGAAAACGATGATGTTTGGGAAGGGATAAAATAATCTTACCATACACTTACATGGTTAATTGATTTATTATGGACAATAGCATAACTATATCTTTAATTTCACAACCCAATATAACTATTTGTCAAATTGATCATTTTTTTTATTATTGTAAGCTAAAAAAAAAACAATTTAGTTAACCACATGAATAGAAACTCTTCAAAATTCATACAATCTACATAATAAACAAAACATTCAAAACTCATACAAGCTATATAGTAAACAAAGCATTCAAATCAAATATGCTTAAAAAAACATAAAACATAATCCTTGTCCTCAACATCTTTTGAGAAAGGTAGTGTAGAGATGATGGTGGTGAACCAAGAACAAGAAGACTCGATGATCCAAAGGTAAGAGAATTGTTTCATACTTTGCAATATCCAATAGCAAATTTTCCATGGAAGTTTGCTATTCTTAATTCTCTCCAAAAGTAAAAAAACTCTACTCTTAAGATTTATGGAGAAAATCACATTTCATCACACTGTTACCACACTAGTAGAGTACTCCTTCAATACACACTCTTGTTACTGTTATCTGAGAAATGAAAACCCTTTTGGTAGTTTAGTCTCTTCCAAATTGTAGACATTATATCACTGAGTTAATGCAAAAGTTTTTGATTTTTGATTGCTCTGAAGTTGGGTTGAGCAAGAGGATAAATTTTTTTATAGTTGATGCAGCAAAATCTTTGATCATGTACGAAGTCAATTTCCCCAATTTAGATACTTTTGTGACCGGTGGTTGTTTTTTTCACACAACATACCAGATCCATTTTTTAAGTATATTATGTTGTTATAGTTTCTTATAAAATAGTTAGAAACTTAATCGATGTAATAATGCAAATACTAAACAAGGATTAATACATCTCCATTCATATATAACAACTAATTTTAAGTATAAACTCGTTAATGTTATACAAGTACATATAACACTAACAAGAGACATCTCTGTTCTCTAACTCATGTCCAACAACATTTTGTAGGTTACAAACATTTAGAAAATGTATCGATTATCCGGGTTCAACATATAACTTTTAATACTTGGTGCTTTATTCTCCATGTAATTCTTGGTTTACGTAAAACTTACTCTAATCAGATGGCCTAGTCCTAGATGTCAACAACTTAAACTATTCTTTAAAAAAAAAGTAACTTAAACTATTGTCCAATTAACAATACCCAAAAACGGTTTTTGATATTTTAATCTGATTAGACTTCTCTCTTCATAACTATTTTTTATAAAGATTGTCATGACTATGGGGTTGATTTCTCCATCCGTTCGTTTGATCCCTAGTAATGAATTCTTATATCAATCTTTAGTGACCAATTGTGTTTTTTTTTTTTAAACAATCATCAATTATCACTCTAAAACACGTTCTTATCATATATATATCCATCGTATAAAGCAGTTAAAGTATATATAACGACATTAGTTACTCTATCACCACTTTTTTATCGGTCGTATGAATTTAATGCTTGACATTTTATTTTAGATTTCAATCCAAGATCAAATTTTGTTGAACATATTGTTAAGCCATGGAAAACCTACTTTTACAAGAAAAAGAAAGGAGTAAAAAAAACAAAGACATAAAAGATAGGAGAATGCTGTTATTTGTTTATATTGTTTTAAGACATTAAACATGGGGAAATGGGTAAGATGGCAGTTTTGAAAATAGTTTGGTTTTAGTTTAACAACTACAAAAATTTTATTATTGTCTTTTAGCAAATAAAAACATTATAAAGAAATTATTAAATAATTTTACAAAATATTAACTAAAAGGAATCAATGTTACAATCATTACAAACTGCTAAAACATATATTGGGTACATCTGTTTGAGAGGTTGAACCAAATTCATTGATTTTGTGAGTGACACATAGAATGTTGATTTGGCCAGATGGGGTCGCAAAACCCAAGTAACAAGACCTTCGACCTATGTTCCCCTCGACGTTAATGTCTAAGAGAGAGATAACTCTGAACTTCCCTGCTGTTGGGTTGAGCAAGACAAGACGGTCTGTAAAGTTGATGCAGCAGAGACCCCTGTCAGTGAAGACTCTATACGGCTGATTTTCCAAGATTGGTGTTGTTGCTACAATGTAGAATTGCTCTTGTGGTGGGTTACTTGCTCTCCAAGTCTTGAAGACGATCAAGTTGTCATGCCACTCGAGAAACATAACCAATTTTCCATTTGTCTCTCTTGGCACCACAAAGCGAATTGATTCTCAGTTAACAATATGTTGAACTGTTTCGAAACCCGTAAGAGACATCTAAATATAGCTTTTGGTGGAACCTTAAGAAAATTTTGTAAAGGAGTTCTAAACCAATCTTGACTTGACTCTTTGTCTTATCATCTGTGAAGAAGAAAAATAAATCAATCAAATATCAGAAAGTGCAGACACTACAAGAAAACAGGCAGTATTCCGACGAAATTTCCGACGGAGGTTAATTCCGTCGGAAATTTCCGACGGAATACCGACGGATTTCCGACGGTCGGAAATCCGTCACTATATTCCGACGGATTTCCGACGGATATGAGCTGTTGTAATTTTCCGACGACTTTCCGACGGAATGACGACGGATTTCCGATTTTCCGATGTCGGCAAAAGTTTGATTGGTCATCGCATACCGACGGAACTAAAACCGTCGGAAAGTCGATGTCGGCAAATTTCCGTGGTTACCATTTCGTGGACGGTGTCCGATGGGATTGGTGGGGTGTTATGTCGGAGGTTGTGACGGATGTCCGACGGATTTCCGACGGAAATCCGTTCTATATAAGCTCCCACATCCGTAACCAACTTCATAACACAATTTTAGAAAAAAAAAAATTTGGTAGCGATGAGTTCATATTTTCGGTCTTGGATGGACGAGCCAATGATGGATATGGGCTCGAACTTATTAACATCCGCATATGCTGCAGGTATATGCGAGTTCATGAATTTACCCAGAAATCAAGATGCAGCAAAAAAAGGTCAGGATATCAAATGTCCATGTTCTAATTGCTGTAATAGAATTAGTGTTAAGATGCATAGTGTTTGGAATCACTTATATAGATATGGATTTACGCCGGGATATAAGGTTTGGTTTTTACACGGAGAAAGCAATTACGAATATGGTAGTAGTAGTAGTAATGCACCTTATTTTCCGGATAGCGTAGAAGAACGTACAACGGAAGTAGACGTTGGGGTAAGTACGATTGCGATGGTTAACGATGCGTTTAGAGAGAATTTGCAGTCGGGTGGTTATGAGGGTGATAGGGTTGAAGAACCTAATTTAGAAGCTCGAAGGTTTTTTGATATGTTAGACGCATCGAAGCAACCACTATACAGCGGTTGTAGGGAAGGGCATTCACCTTTATCTTCTGCTAGTAGGATGATGAACATGAAGACCGATTACAATTTGTCCGAAGAATGTGTTGATGCATTCGCGGAGTTTGTGAAAGATGTTTTGCCAGAGGATAATCTTTCTCCAGCATCATACTACGAGGTCCAAAAACTTGTTGCCGGTCTTGGTTTGCCCTACCAGATAATAGATATGTGCATCGACAACTGTATGCTATATTGGAGAGAAGATGAGAACAGAAATAAATGTAAATTTTGCCGTAAACCACGGTTCCAGGACACAAGTGGCAGAGTGAAGATTCCATTCAAACGGATGTGGTATTTACCAGTAACAGAGAGGTTGAAGAGGTTGTACCAATCAGAACGCACAGCTAAGGCTATGAGATGGCATGCAGAGCATAATCAAGATGGAGATATTACGCATCCCTCTGACGCGGAAGCGTGGAAACACTTTCAATCCGTATATCCAGATTTTGCATATGAACGACGCAATGTATACATCGGCTTATCCACTGATGGTTTCAACCCATTTGGAAAGCATGGAAGACAATATTCCTTGTGGCCGGTCATCCTAACACCTTACAATTTGCCTCCTTCTATGTGCATGCGGCGAGAGTTCCTGTTTCTCTCAGTTCTAGTTCCCGGGCCAGATCATCCAAGACGGTCACTCGATATATTCCTCCAACCATTGATCTACGAGTTGCAGATGCTGTGGGAGCATGGTGTTGAGGCATTTGATGTTTCAATCCAGCAGAATTTCAACATGCGTGCGGTTCTTATGTGGACCATAAGCGATTTTCCAGCATACGGTATGTTATCTGGATGGACAACGCATGGAAGATTGGCATGTCCTTATTGCCAAGACAATACTTCAGCATTCCAATTGCAGCACGGAAGGAAGACTTCATGGTTTGATTGCCATAGGTGTTTTTTACCGAATAACCATCCATATCGTCGGTCTAGAAGACATTTCAGGAAGAATATTCCGGTGTTACATAGTCCACCTCCTGAGATAGATGGTCCATCTATATTGGAACAGTTACGAGATTTTGGTGCCGAGCGAACTCCTGAATGTGGGGGTAATGGCCATCACCCCGTAGACGGTTGTGGGGAATATCACAATTGGCACAAGAAAAGTATTTTCTGGGACTTGCCTTATTGGAAAGACCATCTATTGCGGCATAATCTAGATGTCATGCATGTTGAAAAGAATTTCTTTGACAACATCATGAATACCATTTTAAATGTACCAGGAAAGACAAAAGACAACTGGAAGTCTAGATTAGACTTGCCATTGATTTGTTCGAGGTCATCTCTTCATGTATTGCCTAATGGTAGATTGCCGATGCCTGCGTATCGGTTAGACGCGGGTCAGAAACAAGTTTTTTTTGAATGGATAAAAAAATTTGTTAAGTTTCCTGACGGCTATGCATCTAATCTGCGCAATTGCGTGGATTCGACGGAAGGGAAATTTATTGGAATGAAGAGTCATGATTGTCATGTTGTGATGCAGCGTCTTCTTCCATTCGCATTTGCTTATCTTCTTCCACAAGACATCCATCAAGCAATTGGAGGTATATTTCGTTCGCCCGTAAGTTTCTTACTAATATAATGTTACTATTATATGTACTAACTTGTTTACTTTTCATGTGTAGGAGTTGGGGCTTTCTTTAGAGATTTATGTTCACGGACACTAACAGTGGACGGGATAGGTAATTTAGAAGCCAACATCCCCTTACTCCTTTGTAATCTTGAGAAGATATTTCCACCGTCTTTCTTCGATGTTATGGAACATCTTCCTATTCACCTCCCCCGAGAAGCAGCATTAGGAGGCCCTGTTCAATACCGATGGATGTATCCGTTCGAGCGTTACATGTTCCACCTGAAGAAAAAGGTTAAAAATTTGAGCAGGGTTGAGGGATCTATTGTTGCACAAAGTCTTAATGAAGAAGTATCACACTTTGCCGAGTATTACTTTCCCTCAGATGTTCGGACTAAGGGTAGACGGCCGGCGCGACATGATGATGGAGGTGAGAAAGCAGTGTATCCCGTGGTTGTACCTGAGTTGTTTGCCCAAGTTGGCCGCGTAAGCGGAAAAGGGAAGAAACGTATACTAACAGCCGAAGAGGTCACACATTTGCATACATATATCCTAAGAAATTGTGACGAACTTTTGGAGTATGAAAGGTACACCATTTTTTTACTAAATTTTTGGAATTATATGTTTTCATCTAATAACAAATCGTTATGTTACAGAATTTACATGTCCCTAGTACAAACTTACCATGCTGATAAGACAGATTCCGAACTTGCTGTCTTAAAAGACGAAGAATTTCCAAAGTGGTTGAAATTTTATGTACGTTTAATATAATTCCTTACTCTTACTCTTTAAGGTTTTCGACATTTATATGTAACTGATTGATTTCTTATATTGTGTTTAGGTTTCCGAAGATTTAGCAAGTGGTCAAACCCTCCCGACATGGTTAGTGGAGTTCGCTCATGGGTTACGGAGCACCGCGACTTCATATCCAAGATTTTGCAGTAGAGGATATTCGTTTAGGATTCGTGAGGAAAAACGTGAAAGGCCAACTTTGGACAATGGTATTTCCGCGCAATCAGGTGATACCATGTACTATGGCATTTTAAAAGAAATCTTGGAAATCCACTACCCAGGAATGCTGGACTTGAGGTGCATTGTGTTTATGTGCGATTGGTATGATCCATCCAATGGTCGTGGAGTGCGAATTGACCCTCTTGGTGTTATTTCCATAAATTCAAGCCGAAAACTACAACATTACGATCTATTTATCCTTGCGTCTCAAGCAGACCAGGTATCAATATTTTGATAGGTTTTCCGTTATATTATCATGGGTTAGGTTTTGTTATTCTTGTATATTAACAACATCCACCGTTAATGAATAGGTTTGCTACATTCCATATCCTCGAGTTGGGCGGAGGACAGATCCTTGGATCACAGTAACTCCAATTAATCCGCGAGGAAAAATATATGGAGTTCCAGAACATGATGCTCTACAAGTATCGCGAACCAACCAAATGTCATATGTTGAGGAGACGGATAACATTGACCTTGTCACTGATGTCACACATATCGGCGATGATCTAGTGCATTCGGATGAAGATGAACTACGTGAAGAATTTGACGACGATTCAGACTCTATCCCTAGTGAAGGTTCATCAGAAGAGTCAGATTAATAATTTATGAATAAATGTTTGTTTACCAATGTTGCACTATAACACCTATGCGTTCCCTCTAATAAAATCTACTTCACGGTAATATCCGCCAGAATCATTTATTAAATTTGCCAGTTTGATTTCCGCGGGATAAAAGCTGTCCTAATTTTCGAACGACATAACGACGGAATTAGTTCCGTCGGAATTCCGTCGGAATGCCGATGTCGGCAAAGTTTGAGTGGTTACCATTGCGTTATCTTCTGCCGATGGGACTGGCGGGGTATTATGTCGGAGGTTTCCGACGGATTTCCGACGGATTTCCGTTCTATATAAGGTTTCTCATACGTTCATTCATGTCAACAACACAAATAATGTCTTCTAACTCTCCTAATGAAGACTCAAAAATCGTGGCAAACCACTTTCTACTTCCAAAATACTCGTGGGAAACCGAAACCCAATGCGACACACACACTGAAGAGATTCCCACTTACTCGTGGGAATTTGATACGGTCTCACCAATCTCAATCGGAGATTCTTCATCAACAATAGTGCCGGACAGCCAGTGCTTGGCAAACGTCTCGTGGGAAACGCAATCTCAGGGCGACAAATATCCAGACAAGAAGATGGTTCTCGAAGACGTACAACCATCTCGCTTGATACGTAATTACGGTGGAAGTACTTCAAATGAATGTAAGGATCACTACTATGATTATGAATTTGCCCAAAGACCAGAAAGTCCGAACTTAAATATAGATGTTGATGCAATCTAAAGAGATGTTTGCGGCGGATATTTAGAAGGTACACCGAAGAATAAAAAGGATCAGTACAATGATGATGAATTTGCCCAAAGACCAGAAAGTCCGAACTTAAATATAGATGTTGATGCAATCGAAAGGGAATTTTGCAAAGGATATGTAGATTCTCTGCCAAATAAAAAAAAGGGAAAAAAAAATTTCGGTTTCTAACAAAAGGTAAGTTTGGAGTGGATACAGGGACATATGTTTTTGAAATTTTAAAATAAATAATTTTCCTTTCGGAATATGTTTTTTATCTGTTATAAAATTTCGTTGTTTATATGCTCAAATTTACCCTCCGCTACTCTCTCAAATTCATGTAAAGCTCTCCCTAGCAATATCTCTCACTTCTCAATGAAAACTGGATGTTCAACTAAAAACCTAAGTAAAATCGAACTGGCCTTTCTGGAAAACTTTTGGAAACTTCAGGCCCGAGAAGGAAAAAGCTGATTCTCTTCACAGAAGCCCGTGTCGATCGACAGCACCAAGCCCTGTCGATCGACAGTCTTCTCCCTGGAATTCTTAATCGTGATGTCAAATCCGTGTCGATCGACAGGCAGGGGAAGTGTCGATCGACAGTATGTCTCCTGTAATTTTTTGTTTTACGGTTTTGTTTTATATTAAATAAAATATGAAATCCGTCGGAGATCCGTCGGATTCTAAACATTTATATATAAAAAAATTCGTCGGAGATCCGTCGGATTTCCGACGGATTTCATATTTTTAATTTAAAAAAAATTCAGTTTAATAAAAAATTAATTTTATATATATATAAATATTTAGAATCCGTCGGAAATCCGTCGGAAATTTCCGACGGATTTCCGACGGATTTAATCAAATTAATTAAAAAAAATTCAGTTTAATAAAAAATTAATTTTATATATAAATGTTTAGAATCCGTCGGAAATCCGTCGGAAATGTCCGACGGATTTCCGACGGATTTAATCAAATTAATTAAAAAAAATTCAGTTTAATAAAAAATTAATTTTATATATAAATGTTTAGAATCCGTCGGAAATACCGACGGATTTCCGACGGAAACCCTAATTTCTGCCGCCTAAAGAGCCTCGATCTCATCGTAAATACCGGGTAATCCGTCGGATTTCCGTCGGAAATCCGTCGGAACCCTGTAATAAAAACCAGGCTCTTCCTCTTCGCGAAATCAGATCGAAAAATCGGATCCAAATCGACAAAACCGCCGAAAAACATACGAAACCACTGGGAAACCGCCGGAAACTGCAAATCCTTCAATAATCTCAATCTCTATCAACAAATCATCAATCCAATGTAAGTTTTTCAAAGTTTTTTTTTGTAAATTCTGAATTATGAGATGTATTTGTAGAATTTGTTAGATTTAGGATGTTAAAAATTAAGGGATTAAATGATTTAGGATAATAGAAATGTAGAAATGTACGGGTTTAGGATGTTTGAAAAGTTTTCAATTTTGTAAATTCTGTGATTTAGAGAATTTTCGGGTTTATAAAATTTATTTACATTTTAATATGTATTTGTTATTTTTAGAAAATTATAAAAATCAGTAATTTATAAATATTAGTAAAATTCTAAATTGTTGAAATTTTACTAATTTTTTAATTTGTTTAAATTATAAAATCCCAATTTCTGGAAAAATCGTAAATATCTAAATCTGTAAATTCCTAAATGTTCAAATCTGAAATTCATAATCCAAATATCCCTAATTCCCTAAAACCTTAATTTATGAAATCCAGAAATTCCATAAATTAATTCCTAAATTCCAAAATCCCTACTTCTCAAAATCGTAATATTCTAAAATCGCTAAGTCTCCAATTCCCGTAAATATTATAATTCGGAAATCGCAAAAATTCGATGTCGGCAAATTCTTAAAAACTTAAAATCCCTAAATCCGTAATGTAAATTAAATTATCTGTAAATTTATCTTTAAAATTTATGATTTAAATTTACATATATTTATATTTAATATCAGAAGTTATATTTATATATGTAAGTAAATTTCAACGGATTTTGGAAACATTTTGGAAATCGTAGGGACTATGGGCGATTTCATCACTCTACTGGATCCGGTACATCCAGTAGGGGAGGGAGTCAGTCGCATATCCCAGAGACTAACTTTCCGGAGCCCCAACACCCGTCTCCTCCAATTGATACACAGCCCTCAGCTCCCACGGCCATGACCATTGAGGAGTTTGTTTTGCAACTCGGACGGGATAGGTTGCCTCGCCTAGATCCTGACTTGCCACCTAAAACGACCTGGTAAGTTTTAGTTAAAAATGTATTTGATTATATTAACTTTAAAAAATATTTAACTAAATATTGTTTAGGTTTCAATTTTCGGGAAACGGGATTACGAGTTCGATCAACGCAATGACTAATTCGATGATAAATTTCCCGTATCCCACATTTACTTCGATGCCGGTGGCAGACCAGGAGAGCTGGTTTCGGCAATTTGCGGTATGTTTTTTTCCCTATTAAGAATTTAGATTTTTATTTCCATTACAATTGTCAATACTAATATGGGTACGTTTTTTTTTTCAGCAAGAATTTAATTGGGAGCCACAGTTGACTTCCCGGGTCCGACGGGAGTTCTACAGAAAAGCCTCCCGGAAATATTCGTTGAAGATAAACGAATGGAAGGACATGTGGTACAAAGAGGGAAAAGTGCCGCGCAAATTGCAAGATAACCCCACATTTTGGGCTGGATTACTTGCCCATTGGGAACGGGAGGAGACAAAAGCAAGCTCCGGAAAGAACTCATCTAACCGGAACAGCGACCGGAAGGGGAAGGGACCGGCAACCCATAACCTCGGTGCGACGAGCAAAGCGTCACGTCTTCAGAAGCTGGTAATTTTTAAAATTTTAGTAAAATTTTATTTATAACACTTCTCATATTTCTTTCATTATCTATGGCAACAGATGGAGAGGACCGGTGTGCGTCCGTCACATCTTGACTTGGTCAAAGATGCGCACACCAACAGAAAGACGGGGGAAATTCAAGATCCCATTGCTCGTGAAATCGTGGAGAGCGTGGAGAGGCTGGGTCAGGAGTACCTCCAATCCCAACCGATCGTCGAAGGAACTCCTCCGGCCACGGAAGTTCCTCTGGATATGATCAACGAGTTTACCTATCAAGTTAGTAACACTGTCAATTCTAATTAAATTTTAAATAAATTTACATATCAACAACTTACAACATTTATTTATTGATTTTTTTTTCGTAGGTTACGCCTAAGAACAGAGGTCGTGTGTTTGGCCTCCCGGAAGACAGTTCATCCCCGTCCGTCAATTCTTACCGCTTTGAGGCAGATAGTACGTTGAGGGCACAGAATGCCGAGCTTCTCGAGCGTGTGACCGGGTTGGAGGTACAACGCGCAGAAGATGCAGCTCGCTACGAGGAACAGCAGGCACGCTTGCAGGAACAACAGGAACGCATGCAGGCAATGGAAGAGCAGATGGCACGAATGCGGGAAATGGAAGAAAGGATGAACGAGTTCTTCCGTAACCGATAGATAACACATTATGTAATATTTTAATTTTCTAAATCACTTTTTAAAATATTGAAACTTAATTTTATTTTATTTTTATTTATATTTAATTTTAATTTAATTTATTTTATTTTATTTAAATTTCAGTAATTTTAATTAAATTAAAATTTTTTTTTTAAATAATTATAATATCCGTCGGAAATCCGTCGGTATAGTATCCGTCGGAAATCCGTCGGTATACTTATCCGTCGGAAATCCGTCGGTATAGTATCCGTCGGAAATCCGTCGGTATACTTATCCGTCGGAAATCCGTCGGTATACTTAGCCGTCGGAAATCCGTCGGAAATACCGACGGATTTCCGACTAAATTCCGACGGATACAGGTTATCACTTTTCCGACGGATTTTATTTTCCGACGAGATAGAAACGACGGACCAAATCCGTCGGAAAGCCGTCGGAATAGGGGTTATTCCGACGGCTTTCCGACGGATTTGGCCGTCGGAAAATACCCTGTTTTCTTGTAGTGAGAATTAATCTCTCTGTCGAATCTCTTTGTATAGAATAAAGAAAAAAAACGCAAGAAAAGTGGAGTAAGCAATCAAATCCAACTAAGAACATTATCACACTGGTTCTGCTGCAACATTTTATTCTCAATGAATGGTAAGAGCTATGCCAAACAACAAACCAACAAAAAAGTTAAAATCTTGAGCATTTATAGAAAAACCCACGAAATTTTCAATATAATAATCATACAAACGCATGAACAGTGATCAAAGATTTCATAGCAAATAGAAAACCAACAAATAATTTACTAAATTCGGTGATATTCTCCCATGTTTGGTGTTGTTGAAAAGATGCACGTGGGGATAACTTCTTTATAGTTGATGCAACAACTCCTTTGTCACTGCAGATATTGAAGTCAAGTTTTTCCAATTTAGTACAAATACGGAACAACGATTATTACATCTCCATCTATATAAAACAACTAATTTTGTGTATAAGCTAACACTAACTAGAGATATCCATATTCTCTAACTCATGTCCAACAACATTTGGTAGGTTATTTATTTAAAAAATGTATAGATGATATGGGTTCAACATTACTTTAAATACGTGGTAGATATACTCTTCATGTAATTCTTGGTTTCTCATAAACTCACTATAATCAGATGGCTCAGTTCTAGGTGTCAACAACTTAAACTATTGTTCAATCAACAATACCTAAAAATGGTTATTGATATTTTAATTTGATTAAAGTTCTCTCTGTGTTAGTATATTTGATAAAGATTGGCATAACTATAGGTTGGTTTCTCCATCTGCTCGTTTGACCCTGTGATGAATTCTTATATCAATATTTTGTGATCAAATGTGCTTTTTTCACTAAGTAAAACCATCAATTATCATTCTAACACATGTTCTTATCGTATTTACTCATCGTATAAAGCAATTAAAGGATAAAGAACATGTATTTGACATCAAATACTCTATCACCACTTCTTTATTGGTTGTATGACTTTAATGCTGACATCTTATTTTTTATTTCAATTCAAGATCAAATTTTTTTTAACATATTGTTAAGCCATGGAAGACCTACTTGTATAAAAAAAGTAAAGAAGAAAAAAGCAAAGGCATAAAAGAGAGGAGAATGAAGTATTGTAGGATGACATTTGCATGTCTAGGTGGTTTTGAAATAGTTTGGTTTTAGTTTAGCAGCTACAAACTTTACAAAATCTTAATTATCGTTTCTTTTAATACATTTTAAAGAAATTATTAGGTCATTTTATAAAATCTTAATAAAAAAAATCAATGTTACAATCATTATAAACTGCTAAAACATATATACTCCTTCCGTTTCAAAATATAAATTGTTTTGGAGGTTTTTTTATGTTTCAAAATATAAGTTTTTTTTATAATCCTAGATACTTTTTAACTTTATTGACCATTGTGTAACCAATAGTATTTTGCAGTCGTTTTTTTCATTGGTTAAATTATTTTTATTATATATATAAGATGATATTTTTTAGGAAAAAAATAGTTTTTTAATATTCGCATCAAAACAACTTATATTTTGAAACGTAAGAAGTATAATGTATTTATTATAAAAATGTGATCAGACTTGAGATTGTAAGAATGTGATAAGGCTAAGATGTGAAACGCAGTTGATATAAAACCTATGCTATTGTGCATTTTGAATTCCTAGAAACTCAAGTGATTCCGAGAGCGTTTCTTACCCTTGTCTAAATTTTGATTGAAAATAATTTAAAAGAGTTCTTTTTGTTATAGTTCGGTTTTACAAAGAATATAGAAATGCAATTTAAAAGAACATAAAAAATCAGTTTAATTAACACATGAATACAAACTCTTCAAAAATCATACAATCTACATAGTAAACAAAACATTCAAATCAAAGAAGCTAAAAATAAAAATAAACATCAAACATAATATTTGACAAAGATAAACAAAATGAATAAATTTCACAATATACAAATAAGTTTAATGTTTGTTTGTGGTTTTGTGATACTTGTCCTTGACCCAACGAAAACCCAAAGCAGAGCCATTCTTGAGCTTCTTAAAACCAGAAGATGCTACAGTTTTGGTCTTGTCTAACCCTTGTCCCAATTTCTCCTTGTATTTAGCCGTGTTCGTGTTTGACGCAGCTCCACCTCCGTCGCTTCTGACGATGGCACCACCGCCGTTTCGGCCTCCTTTGGCAGAGTCGCCGCTATTGTCCCACTGGTCAGCCCACGATGCTCCGTTCATTATATCCTCTTAAACAGCTTTATAACCAAGAACTAATGAAAATTGAAATTTTAAAGATTGTTGTGATTCTCAACTTGTGTTTTCTCTGTTGTGTTTATATATACACATTTCTGAAAGACGTGTTTGTATGTATGGTCAAACATTGTGTTCGTGAACAAATATGATATTCTTTTGATTTGCTTCTTCTTAAAATTCTTTTCTTCCAAGGGTCAACAATCTTGTGGAACATTCGCTGGAAAAATACACGGTTAAACCATTATTCTAAGTAAAGAATCTCCCGTTGAATAAATGATACTTGTAATAATTTCGTTTATTTTATAGAATCTGGAAGAAGCCCATTGTGGAAACTTCTTCGTAATTTGCCGAGCAAGACACAAGACCTTTAATGTTTTGACTTGTAGACCCTGACATTAAGAAAAATATAAGGGAAAAAGTCTTGAGTAAATAGAATCCGATTTTGTCAATATAGAAAGAGAATGAAAAGATGGATAATCGGAAACTGTTCTGTTTTCCAGTGTCGGGAATCGAAGCCGGGCTTGGGCCCTCGGTCATACCCCCTTGGTGTTTTTTGTTGACTCAAGGTATACAAAAAAACTGTGTGGTAGAAACTCTCTAAACATAAATTGCAATGGCTTCAGTTATACTCCATCATTTTATATTTTAAGATGATGTTTTAGAGAATTTTTTATTTATTTATAATATAAGATGTTTTTATATTTCTATATCGTTTTTTATCTTTATTGAATACTATGTAGCCAATAATATTATGCACTCTTTTTCTTAATTGGTTGAATTATTTGTATTTTATTTTTTTTTAAACAAAATTTCTTAAACTTGATGTTTTGGCTTAAACTTGATGTTTTAAGCCAAAACATCTTTTATTAAGAAACAGAACTATGGAAGAATATATAATCTAGACAAATAAATTGAGAAAAACATAATCATACAAAGTGGACTTCTATAAACAAAATAACAATATATAATCGTATATATCAAGTGATATAATTACGTAACGACAACGAATTTATCTTTACGACAACATCGTTAAATAACTCTAGATGCCTCGAAGGAGCATAAATGATTGTACATAGACCAGACGACGAGAGGATGCAAAACCGCACATCATGTTGTTTTCATTCCCAACACAAACCACTTTGTTCTACTTGATTGACTTAAGACACCAACTTTGTTTAATTGATAATTAAAGTGCGTTTATAAAATAAAATAATTATTATCTTTTTTTATAAGGGTTAATACTGGTAATTAACCGAATACCAAATTAACTTTTTTTGGTTAGGCTTTTAAAAATTTTAAAAAAAGTTTTCTAGATTCTCAAACCTTATAATTTTCTCTTTTTTGGAGAGATCTCATACATACTCTTTCACATCCGGAAAGAGACCCGTCCTACAATTTCTTTGTTAAAACTCAATCAATAAACCCAGAACATAGAAACTAAAACACACAAATTTGCCTGGAAAAGCTTCTCGTTGATCTCATTAAAAACCAGACCATTCACTCTGTCTCTTACATAGACAAGAGCCACTACACAACTAAGTCCTAAATAAACTGAAACAAATCAAACGTGCTCGTTTCCCTACAAACCAGGTCAACGAGACTTATTCAAACTGACAAAGCAAAAAACCAGAATTAAACCAATTTAAAATCAAAATCAAACCAACTTAAATAACCAAATTATTGAATCATTCTTCTGTCATGGAGAGAGTAAGAGCCTTCTCGGAACCAAAACCGAGTAACTCTCTATCCGATTTGTATTCTTTTGTAGCGTTCTCTAAGGGTAATTACCATTCTTGTGTTTATATGATAAAGAAGCTTGTACTTGTATTATTCACAAACCAAATCAATGTTCAAGGAAAACACCGATTCGGATCTCAATTTTCACTAGCTCCTCAAGATGAGAAACGAACTAGCTACAAGAGATGATTACAAGGAGAAATTTCTGTGTAACAACAAAAGAATCTGAGAAAATGAATGAATGAGTGTTCTTGAGCTCAACACTTGCTCGATATAATATCTTCCTCTAACAAACTCCCACACGTGCGACTTTAGTATCTCTCACGTGTATATAATATATTGTATCTTCAAGTAAATGTATCTCCCTTGTATTGCTATATCATTATATATCGAGAGATTGATTGATTTCTCTCTTATTTACCTTTTGATGTTACTCCTTCTCCCTCTAATCTATTGCTTCTTCGGGATTTTGTGCTGCTGACGACAGGATAATGGCAATGGAGATCACTCAATTCCTTGTGGCTGCTCAGTCAGATGATGCACGAGTCCGTAATGGAGCTGAAGGAAGCCTCATACAGTTCCAAGACCACCACTTGCCTCACTTTCTTCTATCACTCTCCTTTGAACTCGCCAACGACGATAAGCCTGTCGAGTCCCGCCAATTGGCTGGTCTTCTGCTTAAGAATTCTCTGGCCAAAGCAATCGACACCGTCATCAAATCCCAGATCAAGGATCGCCTCATCTACCATGGAAGCAGGGCATACTGCGGCGCAAGTTATCGCAAAGGTGGCCTCAATAGAAATCCCTGTAAAGCAGTGGCCTCAACTTGTTAAATCCCTTCTTACCAATATGAGACAGCAAGATAGCCCTCAACACTTAAAGCAGGCTACCTTGGAAACTCTAGGCTGTCTTTGAGGAAGTATCTCCTGAGGATCTTGTGCAGGATGATGATGATGATGATGATGAATGCTCCAGTTACGTCTTTCAAGCAGTAATATTCGGAACGAACTCAGACTAAAACTAGCACACAAGTTCTTCTTGCAGCAACAAAGGCCCTGGATTCTGCTCACCCGGTATTTGAGAATGATTTTGACACAAGTTTCGTCATTGAGTTTGTGGAGGATGCAGCTCTGTCCCAGGAAGTAAAGATCAGGCAGACAGGTTTCGAGTGTGTCTTGTCATTAGGATCAACATACTAGGAGGTGCTGAAGCCGTACCTCCGTCATATCTTTGTGCTTACATCAAATGCAGTCAGAGGTGATGAAGAGAGTGATGCCCTCCTATCTATTGAGTTCTGGCGCTCAATCTGTGCTACAGAGATTGAGCTTCAAGAGGTTGTGAATCTTGAATCCGGTGACCATTGATAGGGCTCTTCCTTGTATGGCTCGCATATTGCTGGAGAGTCTGCTGAAGCAGCAAGATGATCAAGACCAAGGCGATGATGCATGGAACATATCCAGGGCTGCTGCGACTTGTCTTGGCCTTGTCGCCAAAAAGGTAGGAGTTGCTATAGTCCCTTTTGTGACATCTTTTGTTGAGGCTAAGATAAGTGACCCGCATTGGAGGAGCCGAGAAGCAGCCACCTATGCTTTTGGATCAATTTTGGATGTGCCAACATTCCTCAAGCTTGCTGTCTTGGAATTTCTCCTCAATGCAACAGAGGATGACAACACACAAACTGCTTGGACACAACTGAGTCGTATCTTTGAGTTTTTGCATAGTCCAGCCAGTGGCTCCGCAGGGAACCTTCCTAGATCTGTGGCTGTGTTACTGAGAGCCATTAATGATCATGTGGCGGAGAAGATCTGCGGTGCTATATACAGCCTTGCACAGGGCCATGAAGATGTTGGAGCTAGTTCCTCTCCTCTCACTCCATATCCTAAAGAGATAATCCAACTGCTGCTTGCAGCGGCTGAGCATAAAGATGAACAAGTGCCGAAGCTAAGAGCTGCTGCTGCATACGATATATTGAATGTGGTTGTCCGATGTTCAAACGTTGCTGAATCGTCTAACATCATAGCGCATCTCCTTTCTGAAATAATTCAAGAAATAGACCCGACTATGCAAATTCCAATTATATCAATGGATGGTCGTGAGAAACAAGCCAAGCTCCAGGCTTCTCTATGCGTTCTTCTTCATGTCCTAATCAAGAAACTGAGTGGCACAGACCAACAATGATTTTAGTTAAAGCGAGGTTTTAAACAGATTTTATTTATTTCAAGGTTTGTAATCTATGCTTATTTGGTCTCTATTTTGATTAGAGGACTATTAAACTTTTATTTGATTAGTTACATAAGAACTGACTGATTTATTCAAATTGAGTCCAATGCTATATTGAATTTAAAGAACCGGTTTTTAGTTTCATTTAAGTTTGGGTTTGATTCAGTCTTAGATCGATTTCATGTCGCTACTTGAACATGCCAAATAATTTGCCCAGTCTAAGCTGTTGGAGCTTGTTTTTGATGAAATTTCTCGGGGATTCGAAGCCGGGCTTGGTCCAGTTGAGACTATGTTTACACTATTCCAAAACTACCTCTAGAGGCAGAGTAAATTAACCTGGTCATACCCCTTGGTGTTTTCTGGATTATTCAGGCAAGGTATAGAACAAACGATGTCGTACGGACACTCTCAATAGAAAATGCAATGGCTTAAGCTGCAAGGATCTTTTTCACAACAGATCCAGCAATTTCACCTACTTATATAACCAAGACTATCAAGTGCGAGAAGGAAATCTAAAAAAAAACAAAGAGAGAAGGAATCTAAATTAAAGACCAAAATTAGCTTTGCTCCATTAGTTTATAAGCTGACAAAATGTGTATATATGTTACCATTTTTACTACTTGAGCTAAATTTCTCTGATCAACCATTTTCTCCATGGATCAAACGCATCTGATGAGAGGACCTTCGAAGGTTAAGTATGAATCAAGGAACATCATCACATTGGTTCTGCTGCAACACTTTCTTCTCTGTGAATGGTAAAAGCTACGCCAAACAGGAAAACCAACAAAAAAAAGAGTTAAAATCTTTAGCATTTATAAAAGAAACCACAAAATTTTCAATACAATAATCATGCAAACGCATGGACAATGACCAGAGACTGTCACGGCAAGGAGAAACCAACAAAAAAAATTACTAACCTGACGAGCGACCTGTGCAACACGTCGACTATCACGAGATGATTCAGTGTTGAATGAATCCAAGTAACCGTCACCTTTCTCACCAGTCTTTTGTCTTCTGTTTCCGCTCTCATCATCCTGTGAAGAGGAGCCTCCTCCTTCAGGGCTACTGCTATTTCCATCCTTCTTACGCTTCCTCTTGAATGTGAATTTGATACACCGTTTATCAGAAGGCGACACAGACGTAGTGGAAAGCTCAATATCATTCTCTTTCTCTTCTTCCTTCCTTGCTTCTGTAACCGATTCCACCTCATTACAGTCTCCATTATTGATCACTTCTCTGCGTCTAGTTAGTATGGAAGGAAGTGTATGGTGACAGGGATCTTTATTCTCTTTATAAAAACACCGGTTAATACTCATATTTCTGTCACTCAAATGCGGTTTGATCCCATTAACCACCACTGATCTCTCGTGGTCACTAGAGTCCTCACGCACTAATGAGACTGCCTCATTGGGGTTTTTCTCCTCGTTGTTAAAATTCGTTAGACCACAACCGTTTGCCAGTTTCTCAAAGTGATACCGAGTCTCTCGCAGCTCCATCCTTAGCTCTCCTACTATATCTTCAGCTTCTCCAAGTTGAGCTTCAAGTTCCTCAATCTTTTGCTGCTTCTTCAAAGATATCATTTCTGCCTCCTTGACCTATTACCACATATTTTATCTTAAGATATAGGGTTGAAGAAGAAAATGAAACATACAGCGCAAGTAACTACAAAGTCCATCCTCAAGAAAATGTGCTACAATCTCAAGTGAAACAGCTTTGATCAAACCGTGAGTTACTACAATAATTGGAATTGGCATCAACGACAACATAAAAAAATTGTCTAAAACAAAGAACAGTTTCACTACCATGGGGTTCCTCTAAACAACAGAAACTCCTCAATTTTAAGGTAGATTCCGAACTTACTGCTATAAAACAATTTGACACAGGCTTTTGAACATTGTGTTTCTCACTACTAGATCAGAACTACTAGAGATCTTAGGAAATGTGAATTATATGTAAATCAGTAAATAAATATCCTTGCGAAGCTAAATAATCAATGGGTAAAATTACAAAATCAATTGAGCTAAGGTGCATAAGAATTAAGTAAATAGAAGTCTCAAGGTCAGAAACCTGACTTAAGTAAAGCTTTATAGTTTGTCACACAAAACTCAGAAATGTCAAAAACTTGATCCTCAAATCCATCTCATAATAACAAGCAATAATCAAAAACCAATATCAAAGCATCAACTCCTAAAACCAACTTAGCTAATGTAAAAGGTTTATCGAGTTAAAGAATCCAAATGTAATCTACCTTGGAATCATACATCTGTTTAAGCCTAAGACACGTACGAAGAGCCTCGTCTCTAACAGCAACAAGCTCTTGCTGATAACCACGCGCTTTCTTCTCGGAAATCATCACACGCGCCGCCGCTTCCTTCGCCGTGTTCAGTATCGTATCGGCGTAAGCCTTCTTCAAGGCTATTAATTTCTGCTTCCCCAAATTAAAAACCCAGAAAAGATCAGACAGAACCCACATCCGAAACACTAATTCAGATCAATATACGAAACAATAAACGAAATCAGAGACAGTAATCGGTCATAAACAAAAATGAAACAGAGAAGAAACTGATTTTTCTAATTGGGAATGTGAAGTCGAATACGGCGGAGATTTAGGGATTTAAAAATGGAGAATTTTACCTCTGGGTCGGTCATTAGGGCAGAGAATGCGGTTACAGAGAGGCGGATTTTGTTTTTTTTCCCCCGACCGAAGTCGCGAAGAAGAAAAGAAGGAAGTGGAAAGAAAAAAAAAGGTGGTTTTTTTTTTTTTTTTTTGCCTTTGTGGCTTGAAGAATCTGTCTGTTAGGAACGGAATGGAGTTGTAATGACATTTTTAACCCTGAATTTTCCACTTTATTACGGAAAGACCACGTGTCAATCCTTCGCTTCACGAAATGTAAAACGACGGTGCGGTTTCTCGTAGAAATTCTTTTTTTTTTTTTTTTTTGAAACTTTATTTTCATACAATCTTTTATCATGATTTAGCATAATAACAACTTTTATCCTTATAAATTTGGGTATGTTTAATGGACAAGATACTCACGATTTAGAGTTATTTATGTTTGAAATCTCTATATACACTAAACTGTATCTATTTTATATTGTGTGTTCAAATTAACCATCTGACCTTTCATTTTCGAAAAAAAAAATATATACAAATATAAATACTCTAAATAACCGTCTTTAATTATTCATGTTAAGAATTCGTTTGTCGACTAACTGGCACATTCGATTAACTTAGGTGTTGTTACTATGTTAGTATCCAAGATCCTTCTTCAGGCGATATATTTTCTATAGAACTCAACCTCTTTTTTCACTTGGAATTTTTTTGATTTTTATACATACTATGTCTTTTGATGGAAACTATTACTCTTCTTTCCTCCGATTTACAACAAATATTTTCGTTCATTTCTCTATTCCACAAAAAGATTGGAATATATAAGAAAATATGTTTTCTAATAGACTCAATTTTGTTTTCTTTCCTTTGTTTTACTACATTTATATTATTGTGTTCGTTCTCTATAGGTCTTTCAGATTATACATTGTTAACATATAAAGAACGATTTCACAATCTTCTAACAAGCTTGTTGATCAGTCTGATTAAAGATTTATCCTACATTTTGGTATGAGTCAATATTGTGTAGTCTCTCTTCAACACAAGGTTTCAAATACCATAAAAAAGGGGCTTGGGCTAGTCAAGTGGGAAGTGAAACATCATTCGATCTTTTAAATCCTCTGATTGAAGAAAAAATATTTTCTATTTACGTAAATCACGTGCTTTCTCATGAAATGATGCATCCTCTTCTAAAATTCTGATTTAGGAAAGTCACACACTCATCCAAATTGGCTATTGGCTAAAGCGAAAATGAAAAGGAGAAAAGACTCCTTTTAGTGGCTTTAAACAACTCCTTTAACTTCATCTTTGTGTGCAACCAAGAAAAGGTAATGGTGGCTTTCAATCCTGACCAATCTTTGTGCTTTTCCTTTTCTTTTTTCATGAAAAATGTTTGATTAATTAATAAGTAGGCGCTTTATTTATCTTTGTTAACATGCATGTTGTTGAACCTCATGCATCATGACACCACGTTTTGGGAGTAAAAACGAGTAGGAAAAAAAAAAAGGTGATGAAATTAATTATACTGTTTTCTAATTTTTTCAAACAGTAATTTAATTAATTATTTCTTAATCAACTTTTTAAAATTATAAAATTGAGACAAAGGTGATGAAAAATACGAAAGAAGTTCGGGACACTGTGATAAGGAGACGGGACTGGGATACCAACACGTTTTAGGTTCGATCCACCTGCTACGCGAAACTAAATCACATTATCCTAGACACCCACATAGATATGGGTCTTGTTTTCGGCTCATTTGAATATCCGGAGAGAAGATCTATCTATAGACTGCACCTTCCCCAAAAATTAGTCTAGATCATAGACTTGGGATCTACCTGAGTTATAAAAAAATATACCAAAGAAAAAAGGTTTCCAAGAAAAAGGTCTCTGTTACTCTTTTCGTTTTTTTCGTAAACCGTGTTACACATTTTATACCTAGCTAGTACAAGGAAGATAGCTCTTACGTTTAACAAAAAATAAGATAGCTCTTACATCAAATTCTTATGTGTTAGAGCATGTACATCGACATAGTCTTTAGAAAGAGTATCTACTTAATTAAATATTCTTATTTTTAAGATAACTAAATATATATAATTATATAAAAACTCTCAACTACTTAGAACATGACAAATAGTAAGATGAGTCTCTAATATTTATCTCTAAACCTCGCAAACGTAAGTCCGACTCTCATTCTCCTTCATCCTTTATCATATATATATATATTTTTTTTAATGTTTAGAGACTATGAATATATATTTTTTTTAATGTTTAGAGACTATGTAAGAACTTCCAATTCATGGTCTTATGATCACTGAATATGGTAGAGAAATTTAGTTTAGATTGAATTTCTAATATTATATTTTCTTTTTTCGAACTTATTAGTATCTCATTTACAAAAAAAAATATAAAACCTACTCAACATCGGTTATAACTACTTTAAGTACAAAAATTCTTATGAAAATTTCTATTTTATATTCTATTTTATTTCACTGATAAAAAGTCAACACCTATTCATTCAGCATCGCCATTCTCCAAATTTCTTTCAGTACTTTATATTTGAAAGGATATGGTTAAACTACAGTTTATGTACTTTTTCTCTCTCTAAGATAGAGTTTGGAGATTTAATTCATAGAAAAAAATCTGTTTCAAAGTTATTAGTATGTGGGTTTTATCGGTGATAAACTTAAGTTTGTACTAAGATCTTTATCAACAAAAAAAAAAGGAAAAAAAAGTTTGTACTAAGAAGAGCTTCATGTCTTGGAGACAACTTGTAATTAAGTACAATTAGCTTTTTTTTTTTTTTTTGATCGAAAAGTACAATTATAGCTTAAAATACAATTGATGGGCAAACAATTAAAGAAGAAACTGATGGCTACAGATAATAGATGAGAAACTTATATATAATTGATGGGCAAACCCATTGGCCCCATGTCTTCATCAAATATTTTGATGCCAGACTATGGCATATTCTTTTCATTAGTTTATCATGCATTTAATCTTAACCACAAGTAAAATTGTCGCCCACATATTTCATTATTCAACAAAGTAAGGAGAAAAATATTCAACAAAGTATTCTTTGAAGTTAAAAATTTGGGGATCTAATTAAGATTGAACCTAAGGATGAAACGAAGACGAAGTACTCTTCTAACAGATCGAGTTTTTCAAGTTAACTTTCTTGTTCCTTGTAACACTTTAACTTAAATAAGAATGGTTTTTATTTAACTGGATGTAATTGGGAATCGCATTGAGTTGACCAGATTCGTATTGATTACAATATTAGTTGTTGTACTAAACAAAAAATAATTTTTTAACACAATATACATATATATGTATATATATATATATAATTTTTGTTGGAAAATTTCTCAAAAAAATCCAAATTTAGTTGTATTTGTTGAAAAAATACCTAAACTTTTTTGGCTACCTGATAAATACACCAACTATTTAAGATTGTTCTTTATATACTCAAACTTTTAAAATGGGTTGGTTTTACTACCTCGACATTAACGATGTCAATCTGACTAACGGAAGTTACTGTTTGCTACAATACCTTCTTCTTCTTCCCCAAATCGATTTTGGGATTTAAGAATCCTAAAACCCCAAATTGATTTTGGATTTCAATTGAAATTCCCTTAAATTTTTATTTGTGAAATGATATTTAAATTTCTTGAATACATACTGGCGAAAGTGAGATGATAACAATCTAAAAAAGTTTGCAGGAATATATTCTCCTTTAGTTTCATAAAAGGCAAAGTCCATAGATTCCAAGCTTGGTCACGTTTATGGTCGCATGAAGCATATATATACAACTGAAATCCAAAATCAATTTGAGATTTTAGGGTTCTTAAATCCCAAAATTGATTTGGGAAAGAAGAAAGTACTGTAGCAAACAGTAACTTCCGTTAGTCAGATTGACACAGTTAATGTCGAGGTAGTAAAACCAACCCATTTTAAAAGTTTGAGTATATAAAGAACAATCTTAAATAGTTAGTATATTTATTGGGTAGCCAAAAAAATTTGAGTATTTTTCAGCAAATGCAACTAAGTTCGGATGTTTTTTTTTGGAATTTTCCCAATTTTTGTTACTAGTAGATACATGACTAGAAATGACGTTCTATTCCCAATCTTATGTGATAATCAATAATATAATGAAATTGTGAAAAATCAAAATTTGATATTTAGTGATGTATGTTATTATTGTATTGTGATACTATATGATTTATATTTGTATGTTGTTAAATAAAAAAAACAATGAAAAAATGAAATACTCTGAAAATTTATTTTGTCAAAATTTAAATTTAATTTGTGGCTAAAAATAGTATAATTTGTTTTTTTTTCAGTAATGTTTACATTACAAAACACAATTATATCATTTATACAATTCAACAATTTTATGAACAATAGTTATATAGTTTCATGCACATTACGGCATCAATCATTTATCATTCTTTTGGAAGTGTATTCGTATTCTTTCGTATCACTCCCACAAATTTTTTCTAAGAATTCGAAGATTTTATGCTTGTGCTAATTTAAGCAAAACCAAATAAGAATACACTTCTTTTTTTTTGTTTTAGTTTCCCTGTTTTAGGATTTGATTCTAATTTTTTTCCTTCTTAGATATTTTTCTTTTCTTTTAATGTTTTTAACCAGTCACACGCATAGCACGAGATGATAAAAAAAAAAAAAAAATATATATATATATATATATATATATTAAAAATATTCAAGAAAAGAAAGTTCTCACTATAAAAACACTATTTTGGTTGTGACGTATCTCGACGCATTCAATTTGATTTTATAAAGAAAACAATTAATAATAGAGTAGAAAGTAGAAACATTATCAGAATATATCCAAAATAAAATTAAGAAAAAAAAAACAAATCCAAAGGGAGGAAGATTATATAGAGTGACATGCAGGTTACCAAGCAAAGAAGTAGCGAACAAATAACAAACGAACACGTCTCATCATCATATCACAGTAATCAGACAACACAACAGTGTAATAAGAGCCACGTGGCTTATCGTGTCTTTTATAAAAAGATAGGCCAAGAACAAGTAGCCTCAGATCCACTCAACACCTCGTCTCTCCTTATTTTGTACGGTTCTCTAAATAAAACCAAAACCGACGCAAGGGCAAAATCGTAAATTACTTATAATGGCCGCCGTTAGTAGTTCGTCGGAGACCGGAGGTGGTGGTGGTAGCGCCGCCGGTGGAAAGAGTGAGATCATGTTGTTCGGAGTCAGAGTCGTTGTTGATCCGATGAGAAAGTGTGTGAGTTTGAACAATCTCTCTGATTACGAAAAGTCTTCGCCGGAGGATGAGATCCCTACCATAGTCCTCACCGGAGACAGAGAAGACAAGAACGAAACTGATTCGCTTATCGCCGCCGGTTACGCCTCCGCCAATGAAGCCGTCCAGATTTCGTCTTCTTCCGGCGGAAATCGCGAGAGGAAACGAGGTATATATATGTACTCCTTTTTGATTCGTATGATCGATCTTGCCTCCAATTTGTGATTGAATCTGTTGCATGTTGGATTTTGATTCGTGATTAGGGAACTATGGATTTGTCTCTATGGCTGATTCTTGTGTTGTGTGTGTGTGGACAAAACAGGAGTTCCATGGACTGAGAACGAGCACAAGAGGTTCTTGCTTGGGTTGCAGAAAGTAGGGAAAGGAGATTGGAAAGGAATATCAAGAAACTTTGTCAAGAGCAGGACTCCTACTCAAGTTGCTAGTCACGCTCAGAAATACTTCCTCCGACGAACCAATCTCAACCGTCGCAGGCGAAGATCTAGCCTTTTCGACATCACGACCGAGACGGTAATTCGCTAATCTAAGATTAAGATTTTTTAGGCTTGAATGTGAATGGAATGGTTTAGATTTTAGCTTTAGTGAATTAGCTTTAGATGGTAGATGATACTTTACTTACCTTGTTTGTGTTCTCTGCTTTCTGAAAAAATTTTCCTTTCTTTATTTTGATATTTGTAAGGTTTCCTTTTTTTTTGTTTTATAAGAATTTGTTCTCTAGAGTCTACTATATTTGAGAAAGAAGTCTATTTGTTTTTGGTATTTCCTCTTTAGAACTTTAAGACAAAAGTTATATGGAGAAGTGATTTTGGTCAATTTGGGAATATACTTTTTTCAAGCTGTGCTAGAAAGTGGATAGGTTCAAGACTTGAGTTGTATAAGAGGATAAAATTCAAACAATAAGGCTAAGTGTTTGACAGTTAGGTCTGATTGGTTTTATCAGGTCACAGAAATGCCCATGGAGCAAGATCAGGTGCATCATGCTCAAGACAACACACCACTACCTGAAACTAACATGAATCATCAAGTTATGCAAGTTTTTACTCCAGTAACCGAGAATGCACCAGAACAGACATTTCATCCCAACGATTCATCCTCGAATCTCGTCCAGTTTGTCCCAGTAACCTTCCAAGCAAACCCGACATTCAATCTAAACACCGATGCTCAACTTTCTCTCAACCTTTCTCTGTCCTCCTCGTTTAATCTTAACGAGCAATCCAACTCAAGACATTCAGCTTTTGCGATGATGCCAAGCTTGAGCGATGGAGATAGCAATAGCAACAGCATCAGAGTTGCTTAGACCTAAAAGCCAAGGTGAAATCCACAAGACCTTGCTTCTTTCTTTCTGTTGTTTCTCTGTTGTTGTAGTAGTAGTAGTACAGAGTAGGTCATCAAACACAAGAACCGTTTTTAAAGTATCAAGTCTTGTTTCTGATCTTTCTTTAGGCCTTACTTTTGTCAAACTTTTATGTATTTTTGTCTGAAAAAATAATCAGGGAAAAGAAAAAAAAGAACAATAACAGAGGAAGGGCTTTTAGAGATGGACAAAACTGTGTTTAGTGGTTCTTCATCATCTTTGTTTTTCTGTTTTTGTTTGTAAAACTCTTTTCTGGTCACACTGTAATCTGTGTGTGTTTTGTTTTGTGGTATGTAAAGTTAAAAAAAAAAACAAGTCGTGATTCTCATGTGGCCCATCTCAATCAATGGTTGGTGATTTGTGGGGTTTTCGTTTGTTTGTTTATCTTATCTTTTGGGGGATAAGCTAAAATGTATGTGTATGGTTCGTCGAATATTTAATCATTACCTTTAATATCCTAATAATGTTTCCAATTTCATTATAGCCACTTTGACTTTTATGGAATGGATTATGTACTCTTATATAATTAAGTCTATTTCAAGTCCCAATTAATGGATCTCTCTATCTCTGAAAAATCCAAAAAGACAGAACATTTGTTTTTTTTTTTTTAATAAATAAATGACTAATTATGTCAATTTTCCTTTATCTGCGATTAACCGTTATTTCAGGTATTTTTGGGTCTTCAACCTCGATTCAAATCTTTTTCCATTCCAAAAATAGAAGACTAAGTAATAAAGGTCATAACCTCTGTTTCTCTTTTCTTCTTCTTCTTCTTCTTCTTCTTTCACCATTTTAATCAATCTACATGTAAACCTTTTTAGATCATTTCTCAATTCTCGCTCTTGTAAATTTATCTCTGTTTTCTTCGGTGATCGTTTTTTGTTTTTTTTTGCAATCACAACAAACAATGTCTAACCGCTCCTTCAAGAATTTCATAGAAGAAGAACTTGGAACAATCCCACAGTTCTTAATCTACGCGATTCTTGAATGGATCCTGATCATCATCCTCTTCATCGACGGTTTCCTCGCTTTCTTCTCTAACCAAATCGCTAAATTCTTCGACCTCAAAATCCCTTGTCTTCTCTGTACTAAGATCGACCATGTTCTCGTTAAAAGAAACCCTGATTTCTATTACAACGATTCGATATGCGACTCTCACAAGAAGAATGTATCTTCTCTTGCTTACTGTCATGTTCACAAGAAACTCTCTGAGATCAAACGAATGTGTGAAGGATGTCTTCTCTCTTTTGCTACCGAGAAAGAATCAGATGTTGATACTTACAAATCTCTTATTGGAATCTTGCATAAAGATCTTGAGCTTCTTATCGACGATGAACGTGAGCTTCAGTTGGCGTTTCCGGTCACAGGTTCTAAGAAAGATGAGAACTACTATCAGATTGATAACAGAACTAACAATAGCAGCGACAAGTTTCAGCAACAGCAACGTTGTTCTTGTTGTGGGGAGCTATTGAAGATAAAAGCCGAGAAACCGAAGAATAATAATCAGTCTTTCTTTGGTGCTCCGAGTCCTTCTCCTAGAGTTTCATTCAATCAACGAACTTTGGATTTGTCTCAACTAAAATATACGGAATTGGCCGATGATGAAGATTCCGTGAATACGAAAGGCGCATTGATGGATGCAATTGATGAAAGAACGCCGAGTTTTGTGAAAGGAGCCAACAATAGATTCTTTGGGATTCCACTTTCTGATTCGGCTCAGAATAGTCCTCGATGGTCTGTCCGATCTATGAAGAAATCTCTGATTGATCAAAATGGCTCGGAGAGCGAAGTGTTGGATGGAGATTCCATACTTCACCATCTAAACAGACAGGTTAGATTGGATCGAAAGTCGTTGATGGATTTGTATATGGAGTTAGACGAAGAGAGGAGTGCTTCAGCCGTTGCAGCAAACAACGCGATGGCTATGATCACGAGGCTTCAAGCCGAGAAAGCTGCGGTTCAAATGGAGGCATTGCAGTATCAGAGAATGATGGATGAGCAAGCGGAATATGATCAAGAAGCTTTGCAGTCTATGAATGGTTTGTTGGTTAAGAGAGAAGAGGAAATGAAAGAGCTTGAAGCTGAAATTGAAGCTTATAGATTAAGATACGGATTGTTGCGAGAAGAAGAAGAAGATGGCCAAGGAGGAGAAGCAGAATTGTTTCTTGATAAAGAAGACGATGAAACTAAACCGGTTTGTTCTTCAAATCATGAAGAAGATTTGGAACAAATGAAAGATTCAAATGAGGAGTCTAAAGCCAACAATGGTGTGATAATAGAGGAAGAAAAAGATTAGCGATTCATCGGTTTAATATGTTTCTTTAAGAATCTTGAAGTTGATTTTTTTAATCTTTCTGAATCTTTTTTTTTTTTTGGTTTTGTTACAGAGAATGGAAGCAGAAAAGCTATGTTAGTGAAGGAGATTTCAGAGATTACAGAGAGACTAAATGCAATTGAATCAAAAGGTGAATTGTTGCAGCAAATTTCAGATGTTTTAGATGTTAGTGAAGGAGAAGCAATTCTATTACAGATATCTCAGAATCTGCATATGCTTCGCAGTTTCATCGAAATGCCATCATCAGAAGATTCATCATTTTATACTTAAAACTTCTTTTATCATCAGAAGAAATCAAAACAACATTCTTGTATCAACTCTGTATGTAACTGATACTGAAACAGTAAAACAAGCAAAAACATTTTGTTATGCCTTGTCTCTTACTGCAAATCCAATCTTGGCTCTAATTTTTTGGAGAACTTTGTTATCTCTTTCTTTTGATGATTCATTGAAACAGTTTTTCTTCCTAATTAAAAAGATTATTTATGATAAGCCCATTTTAACAAACACATTGAGACTTTGTCCCAGCCACAAAAATTAGTATTAAAAACATATCCTATTTTGATTCTTACCAACTAATTCACTTACGAAAAATTCGTGCATTGTCGACCAATGATTTTCAATTAAATACTACAAAATTTCTTAATAGACATTAGCTTAAGCCTTTAACTTATAACTAAGTAAGAAATCTTTTCTGATTAAGAAAAGACATCTTAGCCATTAACTTTGAAATGTTCTGCAGATTTACTGTCTTATTCCATTGCTTCTTACGACAAAATCAACAAAAACTTTAGACAAACAGAGTAAAAATTTTAAAGAGACCATCAAACTTGAACCATAACTAATAAAGAAACAATTTTTTCATGTCATTTTTCTTTTAATCTCAACTAATCTACAAATTTACAATTTCTAGACATAATAAAGGGAATAAGTCAAAAGAAATTTTCCAAATAACCACTATATATATTCATAAAACAGAGGATGCTCTGTTTCATCATTCTCAATACTCAATAGCAATGGCTACTCTGAAAATCTCTTCTTCTCTTTTCATATCTTTCCTTTTAACAATCTGTCTCTTCGTAATCCCATCTCTCTCATCTGATTCAGACCCTTTACAAGACTTCTGCGTTGGTGATCTCAAAGCTTCTCCTTCCATCAATGGCTTCCCTTGCAAATCAGGCGTCTCGGCTTCTGACTTCTTCTTCTCCGGTTTAGGCGGTCCCTTAAACACCTCGAACTCTAACGGTGTAACAGTGGCTCCCGCCAACGTCTTAACCTTCCCGGGTCTAAACACTTTAGGAATCGCGATGAACAACGTTGAATTCGCTCCAGGCGGTGTGAATCCGCCTCACTCGCACCCGCGTGCAACCGAAGCAGGAGTTGTGATCGAAGGCTCGGTCTACGTCGGGTTCTTGACAACGAACAACACTTTGTTCTCAAAGGTTATCAATGCAGGAGAGATGTTTGTTGTCCCTAGAGGATTGGTTCATTTCCAATGGAACGTTGGCAAAGTGAAAGCGCGTTTGATTACCGCTTTTAACAGTCAGCTTCCAGGAGCGGCGGTTCTACCGATTACTCTGTTTGGTTCGTTCCCAGAGATTCCAAACGCTGTTTTGACTAAAGCGTTTAGAACTGATGATGCAACTGTGGACAAGCTCAAGTTCAACTTTGCTGTTTGAATCCTTTTAGTTTATGTTATTATAATATGATCTTTCTCGATTGGATTTATATGGTAATAATCGTATACAACTTTGTGTAATCATTTGTTAAAAAAGGAAAATTGAAACTATAATAAAGATTCATCTCTTTTTGATGAACGTTTTATTTGATTGTTTAAGTTTCTTCTTCAATATGAGCAGCTGTGTCGCCATTGGATCAATCAATCAACCATTGAAATTGTATCAGAGAACTCATTCTCTAACAGGTTCTTGTTGATACCAAGTAAACTAAATCATTTTGTGAAAAGCCTATATTAACAACCTTAGAGGCATTGTCAAATGAATAGTATTCAATTAAATAAAAAAAAAAAACAAGTCTTGTTTAGATTCGTATCAACTAATTCAATTATCAATAAACAGATGGTATTCAATTATTATTCTCACAATTATTCAGACATTAGTTTAAGTCAAGTTGCATCCATTGATTCAAGCAAAAAGATTCATCAAACAACAAAAGAGACAACTGATTCGAATCCATTAGCTTTCACACAGTGGGCAAATTTATCATCATTTACAGAGAATAGACAAAAAAAAAAAACAGAGTAACTCAAACGTGGACCATTTACTAATCATGTTCTGTTCTTACCAAAATAATCTCCAAATTTATTAATTTTCCTTCTAATAAATCAAATGAAATTTTAGCCAAAGACCAATATATAAAGGCATATACAGAGTTTTCCTCTGCACAACATCCTCAGTAGCCATGGCTAATCTCCAAAGCTCTTCCTTTCTCCTGACTCTCTGTCTCTTCCTTATCACATCTCTCTCTTCCGATTTTGATCCTTCACAAGACTTCTGCGTCGGCGATCTCAAAGCTTCGCCTTCAACCATCAATGGCTTCCCATGCAAGTCATCAGTCTCCTCTAACGACTTCGTCTTCTCTGGCTTAAAAGGTCCGTTAAACACATCAAACCCTAACGGTGCAACCGTTGCTTCCGGTAACGTCCTAACGTTTCCTGGCCTAAACACGTTAGGGGTATCAATGAACAACGTTGAATTCGCTCCAGGAGGTGTTGGTCAGCCTCATACACACCCGCGTGCGACTGAAGCAGGAGTTGTGATCGAAGGATCGGTTTTTGTAGGGTTCTTGACTACTAACAATACTCTGTTCTCAAAAGTTTTGAGTGCTGGAGAAATGTTCGTTGTACCTAGAGGAATGGTTCATTTTCAGTTTAACGTTGGTAAAGGGAAAGCGCGTTTGATAACCGCTTTTAACAGTCAGCTTCCGGGAGCGGTTATTCTGCCAAATACTCTGTTTGGCTCAAATCCGGCGATCCCAAACGCTGTTTTGACCAAAACGTTTAGGATTGATGATGTAACTGTGAACAATATCAAGTCTAAGTTTGTTGTTTGATTTATGTTTCTGAAATCTTTCTCAATTTGAAGTTGTGACAATAATCGAAAAAGTCGTAGATTTATAAGATGCAACTCTTTCTCTTTATTTTAGATTGGTTCTTTATTTAGTAGTTGAGAAGAAGAAAGATAAACTAGAAATGGAAAGGCTGCTCCAAGTGGCTGGGAAATCCCAAGAACAATTCCTTTTCTTTAGCTATAATCGATTCAACGAACCCATTGCTCGAAGATTCTTCTTCGATCTGAGAAGCTGAGGTTGATGTATTAGCCATTGTAGCTACTGCTGCTGCATCAGAGAACTCGTTACCGAAAAAGTTGTCTAGTTCTTGATCAGGATGATTCTGTTGGTTTTGATTGAAGGTTTCTTGGTCAAGAAGAAAGTCAGACCAGGTGAAGTTAACCTCCGAATTCTCCTGAGCTATGGTAGAACAAGTTGAAGAGAACAATGGAGGAGGCGAGTTAGAAGAAGACGAAGAGGCGTACATAAACGTAGACTCGGGTTTGACTTGGTTCGATGACTCGGTCATAAGCTTGATTGCTTGTAAATGAAACATGAGATCTCCTGAATCACCAGGTTGTTGTTGTTGTTGTTGATGAACATCTTCGTTGAGCGAGTGATTACGTCCAAGAGATCCGGTTTGGTTCAAAGGATTAGGGTTTAGGTTTCCACCACCATTGATGTTGCCGTATTCAGCAAGTATGTGAGAAAAGGGACGGTGAGTGACAGGATCTATCCCCATTTCAGACAGTTTCTTCTTCAGTTTTGAGTTCCAAAACATCTTCACTTCTTCTTCTGTCTTTCCTGGTATTTGTTGTGCAATAAGTGGCCATCTAAAATCCACCAAAAGAAAGGAAAGAATCATCAGGATCTACAGAAATATTTTCGAGTAATTCGCGATATATATATGCACAACCTGCTTCCCATTGCCGCGTGCATCTTGATGATGAGATTTTCTTCTTCAGCAGTGAAGCTTTCTTGGTTAGTTCCTGAATGATCAGTCTTTCTCACTCTGCAACTCTTTCCACATCTCCTAAGTCCTATTAGGTTTCAAAGGCATATATAGATATATCATATTAACATCAAACAATTGAAAGAAAGAGAGAGAGATATGTTACAGAAATGTTTTTGTTAACCTAATTTTTTAGGAGTTGCAGATCCGCTTTTGGACGCAGACGCAAACACAAACTTCTGAGAGACGTTTTCTTCCTCTGTCCAAGGAGTCTTTGGTTTTGAAGAGCAATATCTCACCATTTTTTACTTAAAAAGAAACAAAACTATAAAGGAAGTTATAAGTATTGGTGAAATATATATAAAGATTTTCTTTACAAAGATGAAGAATGAGGCATGTAATAGTAATACAAAGGGAGTGTTGTGGGGGAAGGAAGGGATTAGGCAAAATGCGTTTGAAGGTATAAGAAGCGTGTGTGGCAAGAAAGGCATGAATATATTTTCGTATTTCTTAAATTACATATTTTTCTTGTTAATTCTTTATTAAATTACATATGCATGATTATTTAACTACATCTTTTTTTTTTGGGTTTTATTCTTTAACTACATCTATAACTATAAGTATTATTTCCCTTTTCCTTATTTTGCCACATTTATGGTTCCAATCCAAGTTCTTTATCATCTCATTAGACTTTTTTCAATGTTTCCTACTAAAATTTAAAACAACTTTTAAATAAAATTGACCAAGACTATCTTTTATGGCTTTACAAAGAAAAATAAAAAACCCATCTTTTAGTGATTGACATAAATAAGAGTAACAATAGAACATATATATTTTACTTGTTCTAGTGTGAAAGGAAACGACTTGAATTTTCTGTGATAATAAGCACAAGTTTGTGTCTATTATAAAACCAATAACTATTCGTGAGACAAATGATATAATGAATATATGTTGTATGTACATTTGGAGGCCCATCCCATCATCATGTACATGCGGGAAAAGAAGTTGCATTAAACCTAAAATCCAAAATTTTAAATTCGATGATAGTTTCTTGGGCTTTGAAGCTCACACGATATGACATGTGACAAAGCAACAACAGTTTCACATCCGTTTTACAGGGTTTTGCTCCATGATTTGGACCAATCACATTCAGCTAAGTCTCAAAGCTGAGTCGTTTTACCAAAATCTAAGAGACCTTGACCATGTTCTTGTGGCTAATACAAAAGTTAGAGAAAATTAATTGTACACTAATAATAATTCCATAATAACATTAAACAGGCTCTTAGGAATCTCTGGTTCACCCTCTTCATTGTTTCTTCCTTTTTTTCAGGGTAAGAAAAAAATGACTAACCTAATCTACACATACCTCTTCGGCTTCAGCAACATTCCCCTCTTCACTTATCAGCCGAATTTGCCTGAATAACTTTAAAAACTACAACAAGGCAGATAGATATGCTTCAATCATGAAATAAAGCCGTCTCTTGCCGTTTTAACTCATCTCTGGAAGAAGGGAGGTTTTTGCCAGAAATAACTCGTGAAAATCTTGCTTATCATACAATGGTGATTGTCCAGAGGAAGCTTGAAGGAGGCAAAGAGAGGTGACTCTCTTTTGCTTATGAATTGTCTGTGTTATCATCACCCTTCAATACTGTACTTGGACCATCATCAAAACCAGAGACAGGGGCAAGCTCGTTTAGGTCGAGGTAACGCCTTTTGCCTACCACACCATCAGCTTCTTCTTCTTGGTCTGTGACGTTTAGTTTGTTAAGTTGACTATTCTCCTGACCATTTGTTCTTGTCTCTGCATTGTTGTCATTGACCTCTCTGGCCACTTCTTCTACTTCTTCACCAGATTCTGTATCTGGGTCATTTGCATTTTCTTCAGAGTCTTGACTTCCCATTGTGAAGTTCCCATTCCCTATTTCATCAGAATGTTCATCCGGCTCAACCAGTCGCTTACGTTTACCCAATCCTGGTCCCTCTTTGTCTGATTCTGAGAGCTCATATTGTTGGTAATCGACTCTTGTTGCTCTTTTACTGCGTCTCAGGCCTGGCCGGAAATCATTTGACCTTGATCTTAACTTAGTTTCTCTCCGTGGCATTTTCTTAACCCTCTGGGGTACATCACTGTCTTCTTCACTGGCACTTAGTGAATCTTCGTCTTCTTCTTCTTCCTCCTCCTCCTCATACTCGGCATTGTCTTCATCCCATTTGTACTCCTCATCATCTCCCTTTTCTTCCTCTCCCTCAGAACCACTAGAAAACTTCTTCTGTTTACGCTTCCTCAGATATTCTTCATCATAAACTGCTTCCCCAACAATGTCATCGTCGCTTTCAAATTCTACCTCATTGTCTGAAACAGTTTCAACAAAGTCCGAAGCTGAATACCGTTGAGGCCGTTGTCTACGCCTGTTACTGCCATGAAATTATCCTCGTTAATTCAAACTAAAGTTGAACAAAATTCTGGAAGGGAAATTTAGAAAAAAATACACTGTATCTTGCCTTCTGTCCAAGGATTCATCTCTCTGCTCATCGAAATCATCATAATCAGCAAAATCAGAAGATCTCGCAGATGCTGTATCGTTCACAGGCTCAGTAGGGTGGGTTGAACTGGTCGATCTGCCATTCACAAGAGCATCCAATCTAGCAGATTCTCTTCTGTGGAGAGGAGGTTCTGGTGATGGATGCTTTTTCCTGAGATAGTATTACCAAAGCAAACAGAATGTAAGAGACAATAGATAATAGTCACCAAATAACAATGTAAAAGGAAACCAACACCAGAGATGATTGAAAGAAAGGGACACTCGGACATACTTTGTTATCTTGATAGCTTCATTTATCGACCTATCATAATCATCTGCAATAATATTCAACAATAGTAAAACTCTTCAGCCCAGTTGAGATCAAGCTAGATAGATATATAATCAGACAAAATTGAAAAGAAAAAAAAAACCACGGAGCATGAACTTCCAACAAGGTCATAGCCTTACCAAAAGTGTATCTAACTGGCTTCCTATCACGGAGAGAACGGCCAGGACCATGTCCGTCAGCAACCAAATAGTTATCAAGGAGAAGAGCCTGTCTATGTTGCTTTTTCAACAATTTTTCTTTCCTCTGACAACAACAAAAAAAAAAATTCAATTATGAAAGGATGCAATTGATAAGAATTATTCAGCCATGAATATGCGCTTAGTAGTAGGTTTCTATTCTACCGTAACCAAGATGAAAACAAAAAAGAAAAGCAGAGAGCAAACTGGAACCTTGTGTTCTTTTTCTATCTCAGGAAGCATATCTTTCATTAACTTCTTCCCTAGAGAAACTTCAATTCTACTATTACTTGAAAGAAGTTTTTCCTGCAAAACGAAGAAACACAGAATCTCAATCAGCAGGAAAGACACAGAAGCTATACTATCGTTTGTTAGAATAGTTTAGTCCTTCACAGAACCAAACATCAATTGACAGTCAAAAGAAAAGATGTTTTAGTCCGCAACATAAAGTTTCGACACAGCATAGGATCTCCACACCACGAAAGAAGATACTAAGCATTGAAATGTATCAACAATATAAATATCTTTATGTTCTCCTTGTTAAAAAGGATATAATCAACTGCAACAACATTGCCCCAGAAAGGACATCCCTAGAGAAAAAAGCAACTGAATTCACTAATATATACTACTCACTGAACATCCAACAATGTATCTACAGTGAAAATAGACTCAACTTGCACATGAGCCCTTTCGGCCAGTTTCCACTACTATCATTTTTAACTTGGTTCACTCACAAACACCAAAGAGACCAATAATATTTACAAGCAATCAAAAGGTATGCACCATTCTTTGAGAAATAATATTTAGGAACTGGGAAGAAAGTTACATCCATCCTCTGAAAATTACTGATTCTCCACACACAATTTTCTCAACATATACAGTACAATCCCATGTTTGGCATCTGTGAAATTCCATCAATAAAGCAAATTCACATTTGAGTGCATGGATAACACTAGACTCCACGCTGACTAATCATCAGAATTGAGCTACCATATTTCATTGCAAGAATTAATTACAGACTACTAGACAGACAGTCATATAGAAGTATCCTAAGCAATTTATTTGGCAATCAGAATTATTGATTGTACTAGAGACTTACAGAAACATCTTGGAATTCATCGAAATTAGTGGCAACAGTTTCCCATTGGTATGTTACGTTAGGAAGAATCTTGGAACCCTTTGTTTTGACCTTCACCACCTCTGCTTTCCTTATTTCCCGATATAAACGGTGACCAATTAAGGGATCATCCTCATACCTTAAATAAGAAAAAAAAAACAGGTGCTATCAGATATATGCAAACAAGGGAGTCCTATTTAGGTATTTTTATTTGTCACAGACCAAAAATTAACTCCATGTGAATCACCCCCAACACGGTCTTTGCGAAAAACTGACAGATGAACACCAGTTTTAAGAGAGTTGTCAATGTAACTCCTGATATCCTCTTGCTGAAAAATTCAAAAAAAAACCATTGAAGCTGTAAGTGTTAAACCATCTTGATTCAAGTCAATATAAGAATCGCATCAACTGTAAGTGTCAAACCATCTTGATTCAAGTCTAAAGTGCAAAACCTTATAAAGCAATACAAAGCTGCAAAACATGAGATAATTCATTTTCAACTGTAATGCTTTACACAAATAACAAAAAAAATTGGAGAATATAATAAGAGCAACAAAAAACTACAAATGTGGTACACATATATAAGTACTATTAATCGAGATTTGGATAATAGATCAACATACAGCAGCAACAATACCTCAACACGAATATCACATAAAGCTTTCAAAATCACCACACGAATGGCTGGATCAAGGGATTTGTACACTTCAATCTCCCGCCTACAAGATTAATAAGATTATAAGATAAAAAAAATTCCTCCCTAGTCAGTTACCAAGAGTTTTAAGAAAAACATAACTCACCCTTGCGAGGCAACAATAGGAAGGTCCCCTTCTGCGACCTAAACGAGTATAGGTGAAGCTCATGTCAGAACATGATATAATGCAAAAAGTACCTCACATATTAAGTCAAAGAAGCAATCATTACCCAATGCCAGCAATCTCTTATTTTTCTGCACAAGACAGTGACCCAGGTATCGCGTGTGAGGGCCATTCGAGTTACAGGAGGAATGGCCTGAAAATTGAATAAAAAAATATTATGGTAGAGAAGAATCTAAAATATTCAAGAAAGCGTTTCAAAGAAATTAGTGATCTGTATACAAGCCTATAAGGTGCCTACGAGGGAAGCTAGCAAAAACATAGATGTTAGTTGTTGGTCAAATGAACTGCAGCCAAAATGATATGAAACTAAGAGTCCTTGAATCTAAACAGAGAATAAGTCAGCAAGTTCATGATTTAGGTGAAAAAGTTGCCTCTAGTCTACCCAAGCCTCAATCCAAAGGGGGAAAATTTAACTTGAAGTGCAGACAAAGATACACCTCTAGTAGTCATGAAACATAGTTTCAAAGAGAAACTGAAATTTCATCTGAACTACAGATATTCAATTTGCAAGCAACCTGCAGTAAGATTTTGGATATGAACGCATGTTTAACAGGTCCCCTTCTATCTCTCGCTGGCCACAGCACCCAGGGTTCAATTTAACATCTAAACATCAAACAGATTCTTCATGCTCCAAAAGAAGGCAAGTTTTCTATTCTACAAAGCAAGCTCAGTGGTATGACAACAAGCAAAATGTTCATGTCAATTAGACCAGCTCTCGAAGTGCATTGAAGTTAATACTAACAGAAACAAAAGCAACCCAACAAGAACTAGGAAACAATCAATAAGTAGTAACACTAAAAGAGTAGGAAAGAACACAAGAATGGATTAACCAAAGCACCAACCTTTAGCAAAGGAATATGTATATCACTTAAAGTATCGTTTGGAGTAAGCAGAGCCGTTTCAAACTCCTCCGCTGAAAACTCCGCGTTGATTTTCAAAAGCGGTCTAAAAACCTTCACCATCCAAAAACAAATAAGAACTTGAGAGTGAGTTAACTCAATGGCAGCAGAGAAAACAAAACAAAAAAAACTCAGAATTGAAGAGAACAGAGAGCTCACATGCAAGAAATTGAGTACGGAAGCAAGTTCCCACATTGAACGAAGATTCCATCGCGGCATCTGTGAAGGTTCCGGTGGCGGAACAAGTGAAGTAACAATTTTACCGGAACTTCCTCCACCTCCAACGCATTGCTGCTTACTCTCATCTCCGTCCTCCTCTTCCTCTTGATCCTCCTCAACATCTTCATCTTTCTCCGGCTCCTCCTCTCTCCGTCGATGCTCTCGTTTATACTCCTTCTTAGGCGGAGGCCTGAGCTTTCTCTCCGCCGCTTGCTGCTCTTGAAGACGCTGCTGTGTCCTAACAGTGCAAGCTCGAGAAGGGCGAGTTCTCCTAAGCGTAGTAGGCTCCTCCGTGGGAATAATCTTCGTGTCCGAAAGATCGTCGGCGGGAGAGTGGTGGTTACCGGAGACATCGTCACGGTCAAGGGAAGATCGGTCAGGGACGATATCGGAGGAGGAACCCATCAAAGAGATCAGATTGAAATTAGGGTTTTTTTTGGAGCGGTGTGAATTTTGAGGTTTTTTTTTTAGGGAGAGAGAAGGAAAAGGCTTGGCATTGTGGGGAAATCCAAATCGGAGAAGAAGGAGGAAGAGGAAGGTCCAAAAGCGTCGAGTGGTGTTGGGTGAAACGTCGTCGTTTTGGGATCGAGAAGAGAAGAGAAGAGAAGGAGGAGGAGAAGAAGAAAATCTGAGGAAAAGATTTGTAAAATAAATGTCAAATAGGTCTCTCTGTGTGAATTGATCAGAGAAAAAAACGACTCAGCGTGTGAAAACACGAAGAGAGGAGAAATAGGGGCAATTGCAAAACACAGGGTTAGGGCTCTCTCTCCACAATATTTATTGTTTTTTTTAATATATATATATTTATCAAGGATTTTCTTTGTTTTTTTACTTTTATGGATTATTTTTTTTTTATCAAACTTTTATGGATTTTAAAACTAGATTCAATAATGTAATTTCTGTAAATAGTGTTAGATTTCTTTTTATAAAAAACTGAAGTAATTTTTAAATTTTCAAAGACTTTGAACCACAGACCAAATTGTAAATATGTTTCTTTAACAAAAAAAGAAATTTATAAATACGTTAAGTATTGATTAGCTCGTTATAACAGTTTTTAAAACTAAAAAAATTATATTTTAGTAAGATCATATAAATTTTTATAAGATCATAGCATTTGAAAAGCTGAATCTCTCAAATCAGGTTCGAACATAACACTCTTAAAATAAAATAAAAAATTTATACGTACACATTAATGCGGTAAACGTTTGTTTTGAAACAAATTTAATTAGTTAGTAGTTGAGAAGTACCATACCATAATTTTAAAAATTACAAAGAAATAATATATAGAACTAGATTAAGGACCCGCAGATTTTGTAATTTAATCTCTTATAAACTTGTGAAAACAAAAATTAATTATATAAAACAAAATTAGATCATCCGTTAAAATTAAATAAAATAAAAATGAAAATATTGTTGTAAATCCACTAAATGTAAAACATAATATTTATTTATTAATTTTGATGTTTATGTCGATTAGAAAAAAGAAAAAATAAATGTTATTTGATTTAGAATTAGATTTTATAACATAATTTTAAATTATTAATTTTTCTTATCCATACTTAAATTAAATGTACTTTTCTATTTTATTTTTCTATTTTACTATTCAAATATCTATACTTCAAAATGTTAATAAATCTATTCCCATATTTTTGTTTGAACTATTTTTAGTCTCTATATATTTTATAACTTTCGGAAAACAAATCAAACACGATCAAAAAAGTCATCCCAATGAAATGATAAGATAAAATTGAGAATGTCAATAATATTCAATTAAATTATTGAAGCAATTACAAAAATGCCACTTTTTGTGTGTACATTTGCAAGAATGCCAGTTAGGGGTGTTCATTTACAAAAATACCACTAGTTATAGATTTATAGAGCAGATATCTTAAAATCTAAACCCTAAAACATTTTTTGACACCTAAAACCCTCTAAACACTCAAAACTAAACTCTAATAGAACATAATTAACCCAAACATAAATGATATAAAGAAAAATAATTTTGAAAAAGTGGCATTTTTGTAAAGATTTCAAAAGTGTGGCATTTTTGTAAAGTGGCACTTGAAAAATGACATTTTTTTAAATTTCTCTAAATTATTTCACATATTTCTAAATAATTAAATTTTTCTAATCCCATTTAAATTAGGTTTATTTTTTTACTATTTTACAAATAAAAATAGATAAATATTATAACTAATTCTAATTGAAAATAATTTCTTTTCACCTATTTTAATTAGGTTTAGATTTTTCTAATTCTGTTTAAATTATGTTTACTTTTCACTATTTTATAAATAAAAAAACGAAAAAATAAATATGTTAACATATGGTTAAATTTAATTGAAAAATAATTATATCAATTGTATACACGTGTCAAAGTCTGCTTAACCGACTTGACACGTGTCACAATACGCATCATAAGAAGATTTGAAACAAATATTATTATCTTTCAGGAATTTTTTTTTATAGAAAAAATGGCTATATTATGCCGATTATTATCAACATAAATCTACTATATAAAAGTTCTTGGCTCTCTCCAGCTGCTGCCACATCAGCTGGCAAGAGAGGCACATGTCATTCTTCAAACAAAACAAAAATCTACTTTCCTCGACCGATGTTACAAGATACATGTTTTGTGTTCTTAAGTAATATTTTATTATTAATTTAGGATTATGATTGGTTAAGAACCAATTTTGTGTTCTTAAGTTTCAATGGTGGAACAATGTGTTGTGTTTTTTTAAAAATTAAAAAATTAAAAAATTAAAAATTTTGAAATAAATTTTATTTTAGATAGAAACATAGATTACATGAAAACATTTAGACCATAAATTTTCAAATCATTAACGAAAAAGAACGGTAAATTCTAATCTTGACGTTGACAATGTTGTCATACATGCTCAACCAAATCATTTTTCAATTGTTGATGCATCATTTTATCACGAAGTCGAGTTCAAGCGCCTAACATAGTAGGTACATTTGTCGACATATCTGTAGAAAACGAGAAATCGACATGTGAACTTCCTTTTCCTTGTTGGAACTTTGATACATCATACTAACTGTTAGCAGCTCGTTCGTCTTCCACTATCATATTATGGAGTATGATTCACGCTCTCATAATCTTTTCTATTTGTTCTTTATCCCAAAAAAAGAGCAGGGTTTTTAACAATGGCAAACCGAGCTTGCAAAACGCCAAAAACACGTTCGACATCTTTTCGAACAGCTTCTTTTTTATTTTGAACAGCAAGGTTTTTAATGTACTTATTTATGAAACCAAAGGATACAAGAGGATGAAGGAAAAAGAAGCTATGAGCTACAAGAAACAAGAGAAGCAGGACCCTACTCTTGAAACTCCGTAAACACATAGTTCTCCAACAGGCTAAGAAAATGTAGAAAACTAATAATAACATTCCTTCCCAAAAACTCAACACTATTTTAAACTTAAGCAGGATTTTGATTACACTAGCTTAAAGCTTTTAATTACTTTATTACCAAATTAAGTTTTATATCATCAAATTACGAGTTCCTTTTTCACGGGTAGTCAACTAAATCTTAATAGAACCAAACCTAACTATGACCAAGCCAAGCCAAACAAGAAACAAAAAAATAGCATTAGAGAAGTTGTAGTTTTACTAAAATCGAACCACCAAATATTGACACAGTAAAACAAGCAAATGAATGTTTTCTAAATTGTAAATGTTATACGATTTTGTGAAAAATGTGTATAGTATGATATAAGTTCATAATAAATAAATGAATAAAATGACAAAAAAAAACGAGCACAACGTAAGATAAATTTATAAAATAATTATTAAGAAATGCCATCCGTGTGTAACGCGGATTCGAGACATGATCTCAAAAAGACAATTTGAGCCAACACAAATCTCTTATTTCCCTTTCTCATTTTCATGCCCCTTTTAATGAAACATATGTGAGAGGAAGAAAATACCCTTAGTATTATTTATCTATTTATTAAAAAAACTGTAAAATTTAAAAAAAAAAAAAGAAATCGGGGAGAGAGAGATCGCGTCGAGCTCTCACCGGAAAGCAAAATCGCACCGAAAAACGAGGTTTTCGTCGCCGTCGAGCTATCTCAACTCAATCGCCGCCATTTATATGCCTCCGCGGATCTGCATTGAGCTCTCCTTGAAGATCCAGGTCCGTTTCTTCAGCTTTTTGTCTCGCCGAAAAACCTTCTTTCCGCCGCCTTCCGCCGCCGTCTAGCTCTCTCAACTCAACCGCCGCCGTTTCTTTGCCTCTGTGGATCTGCATTGAGCCAAGATCCACGTCCGTTCTTCAATTGATTTAGTTTTAGATTTGCAAATTGAGGAATTCAATTGGATTTCATTATGCACATTATTTTGGTACGCACATTGGGTGTTTGAGCATGGTTTGTGGGTCGATTAGGAGTGGTAAGAAATAAATATCAGTGGTTGAATCGTAATGAATTGTAGATTAGAACCTAAAACCATCCAATTTGAGTTCTTGCGATAGGAGGAGAGAGAACTGGGTACAACTAGTATAACTGATAAATGTAGTATAACTAGTACAACTGGAATAACTGATTGTAGTGAATGAGTTTTGTGTATTGTTTTGGCAGGAAACAATGAGCAACAATGTCAGCATACATTTTAAATGGTAAGGTCGCATGTATAGTATATTGTTAAAGAAATCAGTGGAGGAGATAACTTTGTCGATGGTAGAAGTTAGGATATACAAGAAGCTTGCGTTAGATGAAAGTGAGGTTAAATTGCAATTTTGTTATATTCCACTACTAGTTCGATGTGAGGAACAACAAGCTATTTGTGATGATGAGGATCTGTATGTTTATCTAACGTCCATTGATAACGAGAATCGTAGATGTATTTTGTTTGTGGAGGTCATCACTACTTCGGGACTGCCCAAGCAACTGTCGAGAGCGGGGAAAAGTTCATTTGGTATGAACTATGAGAAGGCGACTGATGATGAAATCGGAGCTAATGCCATTACTCTCTACGTAGAAAAAGAACAAGCAAAACAAATAGAGAAGGAGGATGATGATGATGATGATGTCTCTAATACTAAAGAGGGTGGAATTGTAACAAGTGATGAAGTTATGAGTGATGAAGGTATGTGTAGATCGGATAGAGATATGGATGATCAATATGTTGAGCCTCCACCTGTTGTAGAAGCTAGTCAGTCGTTTATAGAGCCATGGGAAGACGGTTTGGGTTTAAGTCTACTTCAAGAATTTCCAAATAAGAAGGCATTGCAATCTGTGGTGGATAAAGTCTCATTTCTTAACAGTTATGGTTTTGTTATTAAAAAGTCGGATCGGAGCCGTTTAGTGCTAAAATGTACTAAAGAAATATGTAAATGGGGTTTACGAGCCACGAAGATTGCAAAGACTGATATTTTCTCGGCTAAAAAGTACACGAAGATGCATACATGTTCTCGGGCTACTCAGAATAGAAGCAACAACAACATGAAGAGGCACGGCACACCAGAATTAGTTGCAGCTCTTTTGCATGATGATTATCCAGGACAAATGGAAACTCCATCTCCTAAAATTATCATGGATCTTGTGAAGACAAAATTAGGTGTCACAATATCATACTCCACAGCTTTGAGAGGGAAAAACCAAGATGTTAGTGATTTGCGTGGTAACCCGGAAGAAAGCTACAAGATGTTGTATTGATATGTTAGAGAAGGTAAATGATGGTACAATAACACATGTGAAATTGGATAAGGAAAGCTCCAAATTCATGTACATATTCATAGCTTTGGGAGGTAGCATTGAAGGGTTTAAAGTAATGAGGAAAGTGATAATTGTGGATGCAACGTTTCTGAAGAACGGATATGGTGGTGTTCTAATATTTGCCTCAGCTCAAGATCCTAATCGTCACCATTATCCCATAGCGTTTGGTGTACTCGATGGTGAGAATGATGCAAGTTGGACTTGGTTTATGGAGATGCTTAAAACTGTTGTACCGGACTCTTCTGAATTGGTGTTTATCAGTGATAGAAATGCAAGGCTCATCCGCGCCATAGCTAATGTGTATCCCAAGGCTCATCATGGGTATTGTATATGGCATTTGTCTCAAAATGTGAAAGGCCATGCTTCTAATGTGAACAAAGATGTAGTCGCATGGAGATTCATGGAGGTTAGTAGGCAGTACGCAGTGGCTGATTTCGACTCTGCTTATCTTTCTTTTAAGACGAGATATCCATTTGCTGCCAAGTATCTAGAGGAGAGTACCAAGAAAGAAAAATGGGCAAGGTGTTGTTTTCCAGGAGAAAGATAAAACTTAGACACAAGCAACTGTGTGGAATCAATGAATAGTATTTTTAAGGACGCAAGGAAGTACTCCTTAATACCCATACTTGATGCAATCATTAAAATATTTTTGAAGTGGTTTAATGAACACTAGAAGGAGGCGGTGGCTGGATCGATTAAACATAAACTGGTGCCTCTTGTGGAGAATTGCATGCACGATTTATGGGTTGTCGCTGAGAAATTGAATGTGACGGAGCTAAATACTTTTGAGCTTGAATACTATGTCATTGATAGTGATGGAAAGCCTTATTTGGTGAACTTGCTCTCGAAAAGTTACAGTTGCAGGGTATTCGATATTGAAAGGTATCCTTGTGTGCACGGACTAGCCGCTTACATTGAATTTCTAAGGCATGAAGACAGAGGTCGTGATATCCAATTACATGAGTTGTGTTCTGAATAATATCGGACCGAGTAGTGGGCAAAGGCGTATAACAGGACAATCTATTTAGTGCCGGATAGGTCTCAATGGGATGTTCCAGATGACGTCAAAAGCAAACAAATCATACCTCCGGATCGGAAAAAAAAAAGAAAGGAAGAAAGAAAGTCAAAAGGTTACCATCAGCTGGGGAAAGGCGTCCAAGGATGAAAAACAAAAGGCGGCCGAGACAACAACTCTAATTGTTAGCATTTGGAACTCGATTTGGTGTTTGATAATAATGGCTTGATGTATTATTATGTAAAACATCAATGTTTCTTATTTGGTTGTTATTTGGAACTCCAATGTTTGATCATTATGTCTTGCTGTAAAACTATGTGTTATGTATTATTATGTATTCTTTGTTTCTATGGTAATTGAGTAATATTGGTATATGAAAACTAATGGAAGAAATTGGTAATACTGGTAGAGCTGGTATAACTTACAAAGAACTTGGTAAAACTGGTATAACTGGTATAACTAACAAATAACTTGGTCGTGAGTTTTTGGTTTTCTTTTTTTTTGAAACCAATAGTTACAATGTTTATTAAGTAGTAAGGAACACACTCCACTTATAAATGATACAAGGATGAATTAACTATAAAATAAAAAATTTAAAAACTATATCAAAGTATGAAAGACTATACACAATATATCCCTTGAACTTTTAAGCTCACTTATACTATTATGATGAAAATTTTTCAAATTTTTGTTTTTTAAACATATGAATACATAAAACACTCATAACTACATGTTTATCGACTTCAGTCATTTGTAAAACTAGAAAAATGAATTACAAGGTTAAGTAATACTGATTAAAGTGGAAAATAGCAAAAGTAATACTATGTGGAACTTTGGTACAACTAGTATCTTGGTTACAACTATTTAGAATCCCCCCCCCAAAATGACGGCGCACACGTGGGTCGCTCTCCACATACGAGAATTTAATTCGAAAATGCCCCAATTTTTTGAGATTTTTGGGTTCCCCTCATATTTTGAAATTTCTCCCCAAAATCAAAATTCTTTAAATTTTGAAATTTAAACCCAAAATCAAAATTCTCCAATCTTTTATTTAATTAATTATCTTCCTTCACAATCAATTTAGATCTACTCCTTCTCTCCTTCGACTCCTTCTTATTTCCTTCCAAATAGAAAAGAAAACCCCTTCTCTTCTTTCTCTTCTCTTCTTTGTTTTCGATTCGAAATTCCTTCTTTCTTTCAAAATCGATTGTTGTCATGGATCGTCTCTGTGAGGAGGACCCTTACTACAGTGATATGAAGAGGGCGAAGAGGGTTATGGCACAATTAGAAGCTGTTGCCGATGGTGGATATGGGATTCCGATAAAGTGTCCATGTCGTGCCCCCATAATCCACGAGATTTCCCAACCGGAAGAAAATAGATTCTTTACTTGTCAAGTATTTAAGGTGATTTTTGATTCACGGCATGCAATTTTCGTTTAATAGTGAAGATGTGAGGTTATTTGTGATGCTATATATGTATTTCTATGTAGAATGATGGCTTCCACCTTAGGAAAACTTGGGATCATTCTATCGAAGAAGAGGTGGAACGATTAACGATGGAGGTTTACGAGCACACCAAGAGGATTAAAAACATGGCAAACCATGAGTTTCTGATAGGGCAAATGCATTTGGAGCTGAAAAACAAGGATGAAGAGATTGCTAAGCTGAAAGAAGATTTGGCTCATTTTGTGGCTCGATTCGACAAGTTTTTTAAGGAGTAAGCCTCTCCCTACGCCGTAAGATCTAGTACTTCTCTATGTTTTGGTTGTGTACGACTTGTCTTTGTTTTGGATGTATAAGGTTGTGGTTGTGTAAGACTTCGCTTTGACTTCTCTTTAGTTTGGTTATGTATGACTTTTGTTGTGGTTGTTTAATATATCGTAGTATTACCAGTATTACTAGTATTACCCATATCACTAGTATACTAAGTATTACCAGTATTACTAAATATTACCAGTATTACTAAGTTTTAAGACAACATAAAAATAAACAAAAGTACAAGTTCACACATCACTTGTACAAGTTCACACATCCGTGTCACCCGCTTCTCTAACAAGTTCAATCAAAAGTACACGTTCAAAGTACAACTAAACATTTATCTGTGACCGTGTCACCCGCTTCAGTGGTGTTTCAGGAGATGGTTCAGCTGGTTCAGCATGCGCAGCTTCCGTCAAAGCTGTCTCTGTAGTACCAAGAGACGGACCCTTCTCTTGTGGGTCTATCGAACCTTCAGTGTTAGTCGCTTGTTGACCAGCATGCTCAGCTTCTGTCTCTGTCAAACCTTCAGTGTTCGTCGCTTGTGGCTCAACATTAACCTATAATCGAATACTCTTGTGTAAGCAAGTAATTACTAACTGACTGTTTTGCGTAATATTACTAGTATTACCACTATTACTAGTATTACTAAACTTACCTTTGTCTTCATAAACGCTTCCAATGGTTTGATTTTTTCTTCCAACCCATTAAACCTCCCCACAAGCGTATTCATCTTTTCTTACATCTCATCTTTGAAGGTGTTGAAGAGATCCATCCAATTCGGGTTTCCATGTGGAATTCCCTCGTTCACCACATTCTCAAAGAGGACTCCCTCGTTAACCACATTCTCAGGTTCTCCTCTTATTCCTCGGGACTGCACATCTTGGTTGAACATATCTTCAAACGTCACAGTATAGCCTTGACGAAGACGCTCCATCCAACTTTCAATAACAACATCATGTGCGTCATCGTTATCTTCTTGTTCGGTGATTCCAGCAAGGAGAGACTCTTCTTCATCGGCTACAGTTGCTATGATACTAGCAACGTTTTGTGAACATAACAAAGCAGAAATATTAAATACATAACAACCAAAAATAATTCTTATGATAAGTAGAATAACTAAGAAACACTAACATCAGTTACACCAAGTGCATCATTTAGTCTCGAAAGAGGAAATTTTCTCATATCGCATTTCTTGAACTTTCTCTTGCACATCCTAGGACAAGAGACGTCTGCGCTTGGATAATCTACTACGAATTGATCCCTCAAATGTGGAATGGCCTCAAATTGTAAAAGCTACACAACAAACATATGGTTAGAGTTAGCTTCAATTAAGACAAAGTAACGCATCCAATACCTCATTTACATTTTACTTACCTCGATAGGCATACAGAAACCCGAGATCGGCCATACTGCATTCTTTTTTGTCACGGGCCTGTCAAAATGACTCATCGTGTGCGCGATCGATCTGAGCATGCGATCAAATGAATATCTCCCCCAAGAAAACGCTCACAAATTGTAAGATCATTCACAGCACGTTGAAATAAGTCATCAATACTTTTAGCTTTTTCTCCAGCCTTTATCGGTGCTACAACAATGCTAGATAAGAAATAGAGGACTGCCATCTTCAACCTATCCTGAGACCGTCCCCTTGGTACCATTTTCTTCAGCTTTTCTCTCACATCTTCACGTTTAATCACCTTTTCTTTAAAATACTTCTTCACAAACGTCTTACTTCCAAGTTCTTCAACACCGAGTGGATAGTTTCGACAATCAAATCCAGATATCAATGCATGCTCCCTAATACTGTACCGGACGAAAACTCCATTAACAACGAACCAAACCTCCTTTTTCTTTTCGATGATAGCGGTTCGAAGAAAAAGCAACCACATACCCGTAGCCTTGTGGTTTTTCTCCCTTGGCAAGTGAAAAACGTGTTTGAACTGTCGATGGTTCTTAAACCAATCTCACTCATCATCGGTGAGAGGATGCTCCAACTCCTTGAACGTTGTCAAAACTTCCTCAAAATGACACTTCGCCGATAACTTAATCTTCTTGTTATCCTCCGACGTAGGAAAGTACATATTCATAGGTTTTACTGCTATTGGTTCATCATTGGCATCCTGCAACAAAAAATTTTACCAAGTATCACCAAGTTATATAAGACATAGTTCTACCTACTTGTACCAGTTTTACCAAGACACATAGTTCAACCTAGTTATACCAGTTTTACCAATACATATAGTCCTATCTATTCAAATATTCAAATCTATTCAATTTGATTCTCTCCAAATCTATTTAAACCTAGTAGTTGAATTTTTGAATTCTCTCCAACTACTTACCATTCCGTCGCCCGAGTTGGTTGACGACTCGGCCGGAGGAGGAGCCGAAGACTCCCTCTCATCTTCATTATCTTCTTCTTGATTCTCGACAACCGGAGATAACTCCCTATCATCTCCCACTACCTCCTCAATAATAGGCTTCGACCTTCTCTTCCGCGGACTCGTTTTTCGAACTCCTCCTCTCTTCCTCTTTCTGCCCGTTTTCTTTTTCTTGAGAAATACCTTAGGAGACTCGTTGTCTTCTTTTTCTTCTTCACTCTCAATCCACGAATGAACCCTTGCAACTTCCTCTCCTTCTTCATTCGTTTTTTTAACTTCCGGAAGACCAACTTCCTCCGCCTCAGCCGCTGGAACCAAACTAAGACCAACTTCTCCTCCTTCATCCTCCGCCGCCGGAACAGAGCTTTCCCCATCTTTCTTTTTCTTCCTTCTCGAAAATGTTTTTGTCGCACCATATTGAATCGAGAGAAGATATCAATTCGAGAGGGCTCGAGTTAGAAATTGAGATCTCTAGTTTGAAGAGAGAGAGAACGAAGAACGGTTTTGATTTTGAGAATAACGGTTTTGATTTCTTTGATTTCGGAGATGATTTCGCCGGCAAAAATATTTTGAGTTTTTAGGGATTTGATTGAGATTCTCGGGTCATTCACGGGTCGATCCGATTTCTCGGGTTGGGCAGATAAAATCCGAGTATAAGATGTAATTTTTAAGTTTTGGTTAGGGTAAGAAGGTAACTTACCTATTTTCGGATTAAAATTAATCCAAACAAAAAATCATTTTAATGGGGGGGGGGGGGGGGAGGGAGTTTTGAGATTATGTTTTAACCTTTTGAGATTCATTCTCCATGGGTTCTCACCTAGTATAATTTTTAAAAATATATGAAAAACATATATCTAGATGAAGTAATATATGGTTAACATGATAATTGAAGTAACCCACTAAAATGGAATGGATGATCATTACTGATCTTTTAATTAGGCCCAATAAAATAAAAGAACTTGACACTAGTTCTTATATCAATACTTTATGTCATAAGATCTTGCGTAGAAAAAACTTCTCCAAGAGGAAACAAAGAACCTCACTTTTTTAGCCAAAAAAACAAAAAACAAAGAACCTCACACAAATAAACAAATTTTACAATCATTGTTTAATTACAATAATAAATTTAAATAATCAAATGTAAAAATTACAAACACAAATGGCAATGTACAACATTGTGTACTCTGAATAAATGATATTCACAAGTCATTACCGACGATGAAACCTCTTCTCGAAGATTTGTTGATACATCATCTTTGTCCGAAAAACCAACACACATGAGACAAGAAATCCGAGAGAAGCCACAGATGCAATAATCATAAATGACAATCGAAAACAATGAGGACCATAACACGTGTTACCTTCTCCACTTATGGTCCGATCATATATATAACCAATCAATCTTACAGAGAAGATATACGAACCCATAGGACTAGCAATCGAAATGGTGTTGTAGATTGTTCCCATATGCTTAACCCCAAATAGCTCTGAAGTAATTGTTGGCATCAACGACCATTGTGATCCATAACAAACTCCTACGATAATCGAACCAGGGTAAAGGTTTCCTTGAAAACCAGAGGCTATGATTAAATGGCCTATGGTCATGGTTCCAAGAGTTGCAGCCATTAGCACCGGACGTGGCCATCCTTTCTTGTGTAACAACAAATCCGAGGCGTAACCGGCTCCAAACCGACCGACAAAGTTCCATATACTCCATAAAGACAACAACGTGTTTATCTCGATGCTCGAGTATTGAAGAGACTCGCCTATTTGTCTCATGTTGTTTATCGTCGATATCCCCGATCCCATTCCACATATCATTGCAAGAAACAACAACCAGAAGTCTACTTTACGCATAGCTTGTAAAATATTCAAGCTTTTATCTTCATCAAACACCGAGATCTCACTAGAGGTTGCTGCTTCCATATTGTCTACGAGAGGAGAATAAACATGTGACGGTGGTTTGTTGTCTCGGTATGCTTGTATCGCAATTAGTAAAGGCGAGGAAAGCAGAACGAGTAGAATCGCGAGTATGACGGAATTAGCCCATGATGGTAAACCAAAACTGCTCTTCACAATAATAATGATCATAAGGTAAGCTGCAGTGATAAGTGACAAAGTCGATAAACCATCCAAATGCTTCTTCTCATCGACCGTCCTTGTCTCATAGATCCTAACCAGAGGCATGACCAAAACAGAGAGAAGTGGTGGTACTATTGCAAGTAAAAGAATGAAACTCTTTGGATCTCCAGGACATATTGTTTCATACATCTGAATCAACATTGCTCCACTTAGACCCACAAAACCCTACATAGAAAATTTTCAAATTAAAACCTCTGGTTGTTGTTTCTTGCAATACCATTAAAACTTTCAATAATCAACTCTAATAAGCAGAGAAATTTACAAATTTTTTTATACAGGATAAATTAAAACCTTGTTACCTTCATAATTCCAACGGCAGTACCACCATAATCGGCGAAATTCTCAAGGGAGCTAACAACATTAGCTGTGTTAAGAAACGTCATAGCCTGATTAGATATAAACATAATCAGGCACATAACCGGAACCGGAGGCCGTCTAATCAAACTGATAACAGAAGCCCACATAAAGAAATAACCGGTGAAACACAAAACCGCTCCGATCAAAATCACAACCCAAGGTCCTCCTCTTCCTCGACCTTCCCGACCGTCACGAAGACGGCGATTGAAGGTGGCTGCGGTGTATACAAGTCCAGATAAAACGCCGACGTTACCTCCAATGTCTTTGAAGACGGAGACTGTGTCAAGGGTCGATTGATCGTACGATTGACTTGATTTTAAGATGGCCGAATAGATTCCGAAGGTGTAAGAGCCACCTCCGGTACACTGAATCCATATACTCGCCGTCATCGCCATCCATTTCGTTCTCAGGATTTCCGCCGTCATCTTCCGCCGAGTTCAAACCGGATAAGAGAATTTGACGAAGAATGTAAAAAGTCACTTTCTAATCCGATAACTTGGCGCAAACTGGCACGGAATTTGATTTTATATTTTGAGAGCAAATAAAAAAAAAATATCTTACAACTCTTTTTTTGTTTGCATCTGTTAGTGGGCCTGACACATGTTTACTTAAGGTCTCATAGTGATTATAAGGCCCATTTAAAGGGGAGACAGCAGAGCCACGTGGAGACTCTGTGTTCGAAGTTTAACATGCTATAGCCACATGATCGCACGTGTGGGAGAGGAGACGGAGCGGGGTGATAAACTAACGTATTTAACTAACGGAGTCAAATGGTTGAACAGTAAACGGGGATGCTGACTCATTAATGAACGTCAGTTTTTTTTTTGTCACAAACCGCAAATTTTATAAAAATATGTTACTCTCCAAACATGGAGAAATTGTTTACAACCATCAAGGTATACTCACCTAATAAAACAGTTCTTATAATACTCAAAAGAGAGATGAAAAAGAAAGAGATAATTGAGGATGAGAAGCTTAAAAAATTTATCTCGAAGAAACAATCTTTAAACTCAATCGTTATTCCTTCGAAGTTGATAAAAAAGATGAGCACTTGTGGGTCGCTTAACACATTCTGTGTTACTGGACCTGAATATACAGCAGCTAAAGGAGCCTTCTTGATCACCAGTGTCTCGGCAACAAAAACTCAAAAAAAACATAGATGCGGCTAGCTGTGTTTGGATCTTGAAGCAAAAACTGCAACGATGAAAAAGAGTCTTCGCTGGACTTGGCCAGAAGTGAAGTAAGGTCCCGAAAAGAGACAGCACAAAGGCCTTGGAGGAGAACATTGATGTCATCCTTAAATTGGCCACTTCTCTTACGCATTATTCTCCCTGCAATGATACTTTTCCCACCTAAAAAAGGATTAAGAAGAAATAACACCTCCATAAAGGAGTAAACATGACAATGAATGTCCACACAATCACATACCAAACGATATATAGGATCGTAGAAGCATACCAAATGTTTTGAGAATACATCCACAAAGAATGAGACTCTAACAAAGATAGTAAAACTGATTTTAACCATAACGCTTGAAAACTCCATAGACGGAAGACGGCTAGATTGTTCACAAATCCCATGAATGGGTATAGCTAATCTTAATATCATCTGAGTTCTAGAACACCAACAAATCAAAGTGATATGAGTGAACGAGAGCAAGAAGTAAACATTGTACCTGATCGAGACTAGCTCGAAGCCGAAACAGATCCGACATAGCATGCATACAGCAGTAAGGGATCGCAGAGACGCGAAGGGAGAACCTCCGGACAACGCCGGAAAGAGAACCACATAGATAGCAAAGAGCTCCAAACAGACCACATCAGAAATCGATGTATAGAGTGGAAGGGAGATGGAGGAGATGCCGAGGATTGAAAGCCGAAAGAGGCAGTGATCTAGATCCGGTGGGTGGGTGGGTCAGGTGGATTTGGTGCCGGATCTAGAGTCGAAACCGAAATCGAAGCCCTTACAACCGAGGCGACAAAGGCGACATCTGGTAGAGAGGCTGGAGATCGAGACCTTGCACTGCGCCCAGCCATGAGAGGAGCACGATGAGGTGGAGAAAAGAAGAAAATTTCGGCGGAGAAGCGAAAACTTACAGTCGGCGGGGATTAGGGTACAAAAGTATTGTTAGGTGAGTGTGTTTTCATGTAAGCTTCTTTGCTTTTGATTCACGTAGCGGAAACCTAAACTGGTCAAAGATTTTGTACTCGTAATGAACGTCAGTTAATGTCTCAAATATACATGTGGTCACGTCAATTATTTAATTTTGTTTTCCTAACTAGTATCTAACCTTTTTTATTTAATTTTATTCCTAACTAGTATCTAACCTTTTTATTGCCGACGAAAAAATACTCTTTTGAGTTTATTTAACGTTTTCGTTCATGTGTTGTCGTGGATAAATAACTTTTATACAAACATATATGATGTCTGCAAGTGACATTACCATCTATACGATACCTTTTAAATACAAAAATTAGATTTCTATTTGGATAAAATCAATGATTCTTTTTCTTTGACATAAAAAAAAATCAGTGACTCTATTAACAACAAAACAAAAATATCATATGATGGTTAACAAAGTGAAATTGATATATCTTCTAATTCAAATTTGCAAAATTTTGGAAGAGTAAAACCAAATTAAAAGCCCTTATAGTTATAGTTATAGCCTTTCAAAGCTTTGATTTAAGATTAGAATGGAAAACCAATTGTAGTAGATTCGAACATTTCATGCATTTTTAATTACGATGAAACATATTAGTAGGTTTGACTCTAGACTTCGGTTTGTAACCAATGTTATAAAAAAAAAAAATTAAAATAGTAAACGACAATAATACGATAAATAATTAAGGCGGGGTCACATGGGGACAAGTAAATTAATCCCGCCACAAATATGTATGATAAAAGCCTTGTTGGTCGTTGAGCTTTCTAACGTCTCCATCACTCCCAATTTTAAATTTAGAAAACCCCTTAAACTCTTAAAACAAAATAATAATAATAATAATTAATTAACAAATCCTAATTCTACAGCACTCAGAGAGAGAGAAGAGAAGAGACCAGAGCTTGACGATGATCAAGCTTATTATAGCTATAAATTACCTTCTCTTCTCGTCAACGCGTTTCCTTCTTTCTTCTTCTTCTTCCTCCTCTCCTTTTCATGGTGGTGGATGGGAGTCGGAGATCCTCTTCCACTTCCGCCGGAGATTGCTTCCACTTCTTCCTCCGCCTCTGTCGTGAATGCTTATCGGTTGTCTGATTCTCCGATTCTCTTGTTCGTTTACTTCCACAAGGCCTTCCGTGCTCAGCTAGCGGAGCTCCACCGTCTTGCCGGCGATGTTGTCCGGACCGGTTCCGATCTGGCGGTGGAGCTCCGTCGTAAGTTTGATTTTTTCAAGCTTGTCTATAAGTATCATTCCGCAGCTGAAGATGAGGTCAGTTAATTAAACTTTGCATTTTGGTGTGCTAATTCAGTAATTTCTTATTAAAGACAAAACAAAAGCTTTAATTAGTTTTCTAGCTTCTGCTTGTCTTTAATGTCGGAATTACCAAAAACGAAAGATTAAAGCAACATTAGAGCATAAAAAGTCAACGAATTCACAGACTTTTGTAGAATCAAGCAGAATCTGATTCAAGAACTGCTTTTTGTTGTTGTTGTTTGGTTATAAGGTTGAATATTTAAGCAGTATTTATGAAATTGGAATTGAAATAATTTACAAGGAATTCGTGTGTGATGCGAGTTTGCTCCTAATTTGATAACAAGAACTTGATATCGATCCGATTTCATTTCGTTTCGTTTCACAGTCACTTATGTTTGGTATGATTGTTTACTTGGTAGGTTATCTTTTCAGCGCTCGACACTCGTGTGAAGAACATTGCTTTTAATTATTCTCTTGAACATGATGCTACAGACGATCTTTTCACTTCGGTTTTTCATTGGTTACATGTTCTTGAAGAGGAAAAAGGGAACATTGCAGATGTTCTTCGAGAAGTTGTGTTATGTATAGGCACCATTCAGTCATCTATTTGTCAGCATATGCATAAAGAAGAGCGTCAGGTATATTTATTCAAATTTCTTTTGTAATGTGATTCAGAAACTAAAACTTTACCACCTTAATCTTAAATATTCTGCGATGTGCAGGTGTTTCCTTTGTTAATTGAGAACTTCTCCTCTCAAGAACAAGCATTGTTAGTGTGGCAATTCATTTGTAGTGTTCCAGTGATGGTGCTGGAAGAAATTTTCCCATGGATGACATCTTTACTCTCTCCAAAAGAGAAATCTGAAGTCGAGAATTGCATGAAACAAGTTGTCCCAAAAGAAGTCTCCTTGCAACTGGTAATACTCTATATATATATATAATGAGATTTGGCTCTATTTTTCTTTCTTCTTTTTGCAATTATTGTAACAAGATTAAATTATTTCTCAAGGTTATGAACTCTTGGTTGATTGACGATACTCGATCTTCTTTTACGGCTCTTACAAAGATCGTGAAAGGAGTCCAGTCTGTAGAAGTGTCTGAAAATATGAAGAACACATCATCATCTCAGGAAGATTCATCGAGTGGATTGTTTCAACGTTTTTGGCAGTGGAGTAAAATGTCATTTTCTAGTCCAAATACAGGAAACACTCTGGTTCATGGTATTCGGCTTTGGCATAATGCAATAAAAAGAGATTTGGTAGACATACAAAAAGGATTATGCCAATTGAAATTTCCAAGCCTTTCGTTGGACCTCAATCTGCTCGTGGTTCGGCTAAACTTCCTTGCTGATGTCCTTATCTTTTATGGGTAATAATTTTGGGGAACTATGATTTTTTTCTTTTCTTTTGATATGGTGTGTAGTTTCTTCTTTGGACTTTTCTTGTTTTCTCTTTTCTACTCTTTTCTCTGAGAAGCTGGTGACAATACTTCATTTGCAGCAATGCATTTAAGAAGTTCTTTTACCCAGTGTTTGAAGAAATGATGGATCAACAACACTCTTCAACTTCCAAATTCACCATTGATGACCATGTGGAAAACTTCAAGAGGTCGCTAGACCTTGAAACTAGAAAAGGGAGTGACAATTTTGTCGTAACGCTTCAGAGGAAACTGGAATCCCTTATATTGACAGTAGCAAAGCAGTTTTCTGTTGAGGAAACAGAGGTAAACTGTTTCATATTCTTATGAACCTTTAATTATTTGGCTTTTGTTGAAAATACCTTTTTGGATAAATTGATGGTCTTTAGCTTTAGTTTCTGTTTCCGTTGTTTCTCACTCATTGTTCTGCAGGTATTTCCAATCATCAGCAACAATTGCAACATTGAAATGCAGAGGCAGCTCTTATACAGAAGCCTCCATGTCCTGCCTCTTGGATTGCTCAAGTGTGTCGTAATGTGGTTTTCTGCTCAGTTGTCAGAAGATGAATCTCAGTCAATTATACACTTCTTAAGTTTGGAAGATTCTTTTCCAAACAAATCTTTTGCAAACCTCTTGTTGCAGTGGTTTCGTTTCGGTTATTCAGGCAAAACATCAGTTGAAAGTTTCTGGAATGAGCTGTCCTTTATGTTCAAACCGAAATCTCCCTTTGAAGAGGAACAACATACCGAAGAAGCTTCTGGATCTTTCGCCAATCAATCACATCTGCAGTCATGCAAAGGAACTGATCCTTATCTGCTTGTATGTAGAGGGAACAAAGATAAGTCTTCAACATGTTTCCAGTCCATGCATCTACATGCTGGTTACATGAATGAGACGCCTTACTCGAGTGCAATGAATCAGCAAATACTTATTCCCGGAAAGCTCAAGCCTTTTCAACAGCTTCCGGTTTTTTTTGGTGACCCGGAAGCTGTTTATGATCACTTAATGAAGGACTTGAAACCGATTGATCTGATATTCTTGTTCCATAAAGCAATGAAAAAAGATCTAGACTACCTTGTATCTGGTTCAGCTCGACTCGCAGCAGACTGTAGCTTCCTCGGGGAGTTTCATCAGCGGTTTCATCTGATAAAGTTCTTGTATCAGATACATTCAGATGCAGAGGATGAGATTGCATTTCCAGCTCTGGAGGCAAAAGGTAAACTACAAAACATTAGTCAGTCATACAGTATAGATCACGAACTTGAAGTCGAACACCTCGATAAAGTATCATTCCTTCTAAACGAGATGGCAGAAGTATCTACTATCAATTCTAATGTACTAGACCACAGGAATTTGAAGTATGAGAAGTTGTGTATGAGCCTCCAAGATGTATGCAAATCAATTCATAAGCTATTGTCCGAGCATCTCCACCGTGAAGAAACCGAGCTTTGGTGTTTATTCAGAAACTGCTTCACTATTGAAGAACAAGAAAAAATCATAGCATGCATGCTTGGAAGAATGAGTGGAGAAATACTGCAGGATATGATTCCATGGTTAATGGAATCTTTGGTCCCTGATGAACAACATGCTGTAATGTCCTTGTGGCGTCAAGCAACAAGGAAAACTATGTTTGGTGAATGGTTAACAGAATGGTACAATAGTCATGTTGTAAGGGAGGAAACAGTGGAAGCAAATAAGGACCTATCTGAGGATGCAGATCCACTAGATGTTGTCTGGAAGTATCTCTTTGAAGGAGCTGATGATGAAGACAGAGGAATCATTTGCAGCAAACCTCTGGAGTTTTTAGAGACAGATTTAAAGGGTCTTATGAATAAGCCAATTGGAAAGGATGCTCACCATAACAAGGTAGAATTTGGCTACAAAGAAGAGAAACATCGGGAAATCTCGGAAAGTAAAAAGGTATGTACAGGAGCTACTGAAGAAAGGAGGTACAACGAACAAACTGCTCAAGCTTTCCAAGTGTATCAGAAATCTAACCAATCTAGCCAAAGAAGCAAATATGAGTGCCTATTATCAATGAGTCAGGAGGATGTGGAGGCTACAGTTAGAAGAATATCCCGTGACTCTTCCCTTGATCCTCAGAAGAAATCATTTATCATGCAGAACTTGTTAATGAGGTAAGTGATGCAATTCCATTTTTCATTGGTAGGAGAAAATATTTCAGTCATGTTATATAATGCTTTCAAAGTATATGAGGAATCAGTCTTGTACAAATCTGCGTCACTAACTCTTTGTTTAGTAGATGTGCAAGAATCATCTTTAAATAACTCTTTTTCATTGTTCTTTTTGTTGTGACTTACACTAGGTTGTGTACTTTTTCAGCCGTTGGATTGCTACGCAGCGGATACATAATCTCGAACCATCCATTATCTCAAGCAATAGGGAAGAAGTTCCTGGTCAGAATCCATCTTATCGAGATCCTCACAAACTAATCTTTGGTTGCAAACACTACAAGAGGAGTTGCAAGCTTCTTGCTCCTTGTTGCAATCAGCTCTTCACGTGTATACGGTGCCATGATGAAGAGGCTGATCACTCAGTGGATAGGTCTGTGGCTGGTGCTTCTGTTTCCACGTAATGAACACTGTTGCAACTGTCTCTAATTTTCTTAAATACTTATGCAGGAAACAAATCACAAAGATGATGTGCATGAAGTGCTTGATAATTCAGCCAGTAGGTGCGACCTGCTCAAATACTTCATGCAACTGGTCAATGGGAAAATATTACTGCAAAATCTGCAAATTGTTCGACGATGAAAGGTAAAATCTTCTTCTGCTTTAACATCTCTATTTTGATTCCCAATCTATCCTATTAAAACTGAATGGCTTACTTTGCAGGGAGATCTATCACTGTCCCTACTGTAATCTCTGCCGGTTAGGGAAAGGATTGGGAATTGAGTACTTTCATTGCATGAAATGCAATGCTTGCATGTCACGTCTGTTAATAGAACATGTATGCAGAGAGAAGTGCTTAGAAGATAATTGCCCGATTTGTCATGAGTATACCTTTACCTCGAATTCTCCTGTGAAGGCTCTTCCATGTGGTCATGTGATGCACTCAACATGCTTTCAGGTGCTTAAATTTCTCACTATATTCGTATATGCAATTATGGAAACATAAGCTAAAAATGTTGTTTAGTGAGTATGTTCTTGTTTTCTGATTGTAGGAGTATACATGTTCGCATTACACATGCCCTATTTGTAGCAAGTCATTAGGTGATATGCAGGTTAGTTACACATGGTTCTCTCCTTGAAAGAAAAAAAACTCGAAAGCAACGTGTTCTTGAATGCTCAAACATTGAGGGGATTCACTAATCAAAGGAACCGTCTCACGCAGGTTTACTTTAGAATGTTAGACGCACTGCTCGCAGAACAAAAGATGCCGGATGAATACTCAAACCAAACTCAGGTTCTTCTCTCACAATCTTTATACATATATGTTTGCAAAAATATCAGTGCATTGTCTTAAGTCTAAATGGGTTGGTTTGGTGCAGGTAATACTATGTAATGACTGTGGGAGAAAGGGAAATGCTTCCTACCATTGGCTCTATCACAAATGCTCTTCTTGTGCCTCCTACAACACAAGACTTGTCTAATTCCTTCTTTTTTCCTCTTGTACATCACCAAGTCTATAACAGTTTTTTTCTTTATCTTTTTTGGAAGTAATTTGATTTTTTCTTTTATGAAAAAATAAACTACATATTAATAAATCAAGGTTTTTGTTTACACCAACTGATTGATCTAATCTTCAGATTATTGCAAGAGGAAGATACAAATGAAAAGCAGAGGGACAAAAGAATGGAGAGAAGTTCCAAGTCTATTCCTAACCTCAACTTATGACTTACAAACTAAACAATTCATAAAGATGCAATTGGCCAAAAGATAAAATAAAATCCTAATTTGTGAAACAAAAAACTCACAGCAAATGCATCCTCTCAACATAAGACTGAAGCAACCACTTGTTGAGAGACTCTCCACATCCAACGAAACAACCTGAGTTTCCATTCTCCATGAAAAACGGTGAACCGAACATGTTGAGCAGCTCTTCAACTGCTTGTCTCACCATTGCTGTACCGGTGACTCTACTACGTCTTCCCCAACCAGTTACTATATCAATCCGGGAAGGGCAAGATCCCGAGGCTAATATCTGCTTACGGAACCAAGCAAGCGTCCTAGAAAGCGCCGTGACTGCAGTTCCCTCCGACATTACATGGAGATTGATAAGCCAGTAGCTGCTGCTTTTCTCCCTTAATGCATCAGGAAACACATTCTTTTGTGCAGCAACTTCCCAAACCGATCCCGCCTCTTCTTTTAGCCCGGACTTGTGTAGAAAGTCAACCACCGCGTCCACCAGTCCTCGCTTGCTCTCTCTGTCCTCACTGTGCATGAGATCCAGGAAGTTGTTCACATGGTTGCGCACGTTTTGGCCATCGGGACCCGCAGATGGCATCTTGAGGAGAAACATATGTGCTGGATGACCTGTGCTTGCCATTAGCTGGCTAAAGAAACCCATATCAAGTTTTGACCTACCATCTGTGCAACTACTCAAGAGTAGCGTGTATGTCTGCAAAGAAGGGCGTAGACCAAGCGACAGCATGTTTTGTAATAACTCATAAGCGTCGGCTATCTTGTTAACCCTAAGGAAAGTACTAAGAAGGGAATTGCATGTAGGAACATTAGGTAGCAGGCCAGCATGAAGCATTGCCTGATACCATTGCCAAGCCTTTTCCACATTACCAGCTTTTCCCCACAAATCCACCAAAAGACCATAAACCGGCTCATCGGGAATCCAGTTCTTCTGCTGCATCTCGGTGAAAACAGCCTCTGCTTCCTCGAGGTGTCCACAATGGCCAAGCACCTCCATCACAATGCTATATGTCACTTTGTCAGGCTCAAACCCTGCGTTTTGCATGTCACGGTAAAGCTTCAACGAGCTCTGATAGTTTCTCGCTTTCGCATGCAAGTCTATCATGATATTGTATGTCACCAAATTAGGGGTACAACCCTGATCAACCATTTCACAAAAGAGCTTGTGTGCAGCGGGTAAATGTCCAGCTTTTCCAAGACAGTTTATTATGACACTGTAAGTGAAAGTATCAGGAGAAAGACCTCCTGCTTGCATTCTCTGGTACATATCCATGGCAATGTCAAGAAATCCAGCTTTAGCATGGATGTCTATAAGGGTACAGTAAGTTACTCGGTCAGGTTTGCATCCAGCCTCTTGCATATGATTGAACACATTCATAGCTTCGTTCAGGTAATTAGCGCGGCCATAGCTATGGATAAGTCGGTTATATGTAACTGTATTTGGCTGACATCCATCTCTAACCATCTCATCGAGGAGCTTGTTTATTGCACCAAATTGCTTAGCACGACCGAGGTTACCCACCATAGTGGTATAAGTATGTCCATCATGCTTAAACCCAGGTTGCCTTTTCAACCAGTAGAAGAAACCGAGAGCACTTCCATAGTCACTCATCTGCTTAAGAACTTGGTTTGCTTGGTATGGATCCATCCTCAAACCGAGATTTTGAAGGGCCTCTTCAGCAGCAGGGCCCCACCCGAATCTCCGCAAAACGCTGGAAACATTTTCCACAATGTATCCGGAATTACAATACTGCCTTGATGTCAGAGCAGTCCCTGAAGGTCCTTTCATCATTTCGGTTGAAGATTTGCTGAAACCGCTTGGCACAAACCTGTTGGAATCAATATTGGGTCTTTGCAAAATGCTTGTCCTCTTGCCGGACATGTTATTTGTCGTCGGTACTGAAACTTGTTTGAATCCTTTAACAATTCCAGCTCTTTCAGCTTCCCTAGCCCTTCGGAAGCTGCTGGTAGGATTTCTAATTTTACCCATTGACGACTCTTTTGCAGCTGGTCTAGGATAAACTTTGGCAAAGTGTTCTCTTCTAATAGCTTTCACATTAGACGATTTGACACTTGAAATAGGCCTAGTTGGATCAACCATACAGCTTTTCGGAAATCCACTTCCTCCATCAGACGAAGGAATCTTACAATTCGCAAAATCTGACAGAAAATTTACCGCTACAATCCCGGCCCTAAAAATCTGATCCCCAATAGGTTCTGAAGAAGGTTCACCGTTCTCCTTCTCTCCAGTGATGGTTGACGCATAACTAACCGAATGTGACTTACACGGCAAAGCAAGAGAAGAAGGAGAAGAAACATGTTGTGGCAATAGAGATGGCCGACCAAAATTATCAACATTCTTTGGAACCACCGGTTTACTTACCTCTCCTGGTAATATACTTGCCACTACTGAAGGCTTAAATACAATACTAGAAGGTCGTTTTTCAGTCTGTGCAGCTTCCTTCCTAGGTTGTTGGCGTCTCGAGACACAAGTTTCGTCATCCGTGTACGAACGAGAATTCCCGTCTGCTGCACTTGTTCTCGATCCATTAAGAAAAAAGGATCTTGCTGTACTTGAAAGGTTACTAAGCTGCTTTGCGCGAATCATTTTTCTGTAAACAAGTGAATAAGAATCCATGATTATCAAGCATACTTCAAAAAGACGGTTTTCGAGCATTTACAATCCATGAATTAGAGAGAATACATTAGAAAAATACCCATTTTAGCTCTTCTCCGAGCTTTGTTACATTTACATTACTACAACAACTAGCTTCGTTCCAACAAAAGTTATACTCACAAAAGTCAAGACCTTTTTTTTCTGCATCCCTCAATTTGAACATTCAAAATTTTCGACATCTGATTCACATCACATTACAATCTACTTGATCATTAACATTCAAACTCTCACTAACGGTCTGAAAATTGAGCTAAAATCTCGAGAAACGCGTTAAACCCAGAAGAAGAAAAAACACCAAAACCCATCACGAGATGTTTTATCGGACAAAAGTTGAAGATAAACGAAACCCAGAAATCGTCGTGCAAAGATTAAGAAGAGCAATCGGTGGAAAAAAAAGACAGAAATAAGCGAGATCAATAGAACACAAAAGTCACCTAAAAAACGGTGGGCTTTGACTTCAATGGGTTTCTTCAGGTGAAATTGAGGAACAAGCTCGTCTTCTTCTTCCTCGTGGTGCCGTCAAAATTGAGAGAAACGTTCTTTTACTCTCCAAGCATCTTGGCCACACGGAGGCTGCTAATTCTGAAAGGTCTCAACTTTTTTTTCTTTTTCTTTTTTGCTCTCTTAACTTATTATATCTACATTTAATTTTACCTAAAGTTTCAAATAATCTTTCAATTAATTTCAAATAACACTCGATAGTTTTATAATATGTTTTTTCATTTTTCAAAATTTCGTTTTTTCATTCAATGAAAAAGTTCATACTGAGATTCAACTAGTTTTTTCACTTGGATAGGTAAATTTTCTAATGATACTATTTCAACTATTCAAACGAATGATAAATGAGCTCGAAGTTGCACAGTTTAACTAGTACTTGTGATATGTATTCTTGTCTTCTTTGATATGTAATTTTAGTAGTGTTGTTTTGTGATTCAAAAATATTATGTTAAATTTGTTAATTTTGAAAGTATACTTTTGTTTTATGGAGTTGTGGAAGAATCTATGGCTTTGGCTTAAAAAAGCAAGAAAAGTTGGGCATCTTTGTTGTTATTTTCGTCTTTTACTTTTTCCCCCTTTGGCTATTTCTTATTTGCAACGTAGACGCTCTGCCCTCCTCAAGTTTCGTAAGTCTTCGTGTACACATGGCGTTACTGTAATGTCTTACCTGTGACTGTCCCGTTACTTTAGTATTGAGAGAGATTTTCTTTCCAAGTATTTTTTGACTATTGAGATTTGAGAGATAGATTTTGTGGGAAGTTGAGAACTATTATATCGGACAAAAGAAATAGCATTTGTTAAAATAAAATATTTATTAGTCGTGTGAAATTCTTTAGAACTATTGGATTTTTTTTATAAAAAATCCAGTTGATAGTTAAGTTTTTGTTTATATAATTTTGGATCTATAATTTTGTGTGTGATAAGAGACAATACCGTATACTTTGTGAAAAGCGGGTACTGGCGGGTAGCTAATCATCCGAATCTCCCTCTTACCACCACGGACTTTGCTGGAACAAAGGAGAATAAATTAAAAAAAAAAACAGTTTTGGAAGTTGGAGACACTATCCAAAATATGTATGTTCTTGTGGAGGGTGATCTCTGGAGCCATTGCAATTGCTGACCGTCTTCAAAGCCGTGGATTACAAGTCAATCAAGCTTGCAAGATCTACAATGTATCTTCGGAAACGATATGTAATGTTCTTTTCTGTTGTCCCATGGCAAAATTGATTTGGGACGTGGCGCAGATCCTAGAACCGGATAATGGCTTTAGCGATTCACTTGAAGAGAACATGGAATATGTTCTGGACCTGATGGACCGACAGAACCTAAATGCAGAAGCTAGACACACGATCTCTTGGTTGCTATGGAATATTTGGAAGAATAGGAATGCCATTCTTTACTCGGGTATACAAGAAACTATTGAGAAGATTGTTGATCGTTCCTTAGAAGAGTCTAACCACTGGACCATTCTGAATAAGGAGGTCAATGATACCTCTAATGGTATGATGAATGCAGAACTTTCTCTATGGTCTGATCAAATGTAATATTAACTCGACATGGAGAAACCCAGTGCTACATTGTGGTGCATCTTGGATAACTCGGGATCACACTGGCTATGTGATCTTCCATGCTAGAGATGCGTTTACGGCAACATCCAATCGTCTTGTGGCTGAGTTATGTTGTGTTAGATGGTCTATGCTCAGTCTGCGGGATCTTTGTCTCTATGATATTATGATAGCTCTAGATTGTCAGGCTGCATTTCAAACGTCATCTAAACCATCGGATTGGCCTAAGTATCATATACTCCTCGACCAGATTACCAGATTGAGAGCAGATTTCGCATGCTGTTCTTTTGAATATGAACATCCGGGTTCCAATTCTGTAGTTCGAGCAATTGCCTCTAGTGTTACTAAGGAGAACAGATTTCAGTCATATCTTGCTTTAGGAGGTCCTTCGTGGCTTCAAGATCGGCTTATTCGAGACGAAAGCTCATAGCATCTTCAACCTTTTCATTAGGATATTTATGATGTTTTATGTTTTATTCTGCTTTGATTTTCTTGGCTTGGTTGTGAACAATTTGGTTGATATTTTAATATCTTCGGTTAAAAAAAGAAGAGAAATAATATGTTATTTAAATTAACAACTAGAGGATAATATTTTGGGTTAATTGGCCAGATAATACAAAAAAAAATTATAATTAACTCAATAGCACAAATTACTGTTTATGATATATAATATGTATTATAGACCATTTTACCTTTATGATAATGTATTCTATTCTACTTACTTCTACATAATGAATTTTATAAATTTTGTTATTTTCAAAATTTTATAATTTTTGGGTTTGGGTTAACTATTTTAGTTTTAGGGTTTAGTTTAAGGTTTAGAGTTTAGGGTTTATGGTTGAGAGTTTAGTATATAACTTCAAACCCTCATTTTCTCTATTTTTCTGCATTTAAATTCTATGTTATATAATATAGTATAGATAAGATACGTCTGTTCTATGTTAGTTGTTAGTTTTTTCATATCTATACTATGTTAGCTGTTACTTTCCTAATTATATTTATTACATGACTATTACACTAATTATAATTTTTTTTGGTTAGTTAGCAAATTGACCCTAATATTTTACGATGTCAAACAAACAAAAGGATAACGATTTTTCCTTTTAAGGAATAGTGAAACCTACATACATGGAGGGGAAAAATGACATTGAAAAGTGAAAACCTATAAATTTTATAAAATTATATTTTCTTACTTAGTCAATAAAAACTCCCCCTCTCGGCCTCTCTTTCTATGGGCTATACAATCTATCTAGACCTATAAGCCTGTTATATTCAAAAATTTAAAATTCATTTAACTGTTATTAAGAAAAATCACATGCAAATGCAATTTTTACGTACTACAATCTAAACGAGAATGGGAAAATTACCCTTCAAATTTCAGCTCGTCTAGTCAAATTAGAATAACTTAAAGACCGTTTAAACACGAAATTTTGATTATGAAAACTTACTATCTATTACCTATATGATTATTGACATTAATACAAGGATAATATATTTCAAATCTTTTAAAAAAATAATAATATATATTTCAAATTTAGACTTTGATTGAACTATCCGTATAAATAAGTTGTATGCAAAAAGTGAGAACATAAATAAATTGAAAAGTTAGCGTAAACAGACATTACACATGCAGTCACAACGTTTGAATTGAGGCCCATCATCCCAATTTCCAGACATAATCATTCTCTTCACTCAGAATTTTAAAAACAAGAAGAAGAAAAATACCACTTTTTCCAAATGTTTTGCCACTTTTTTCCTTTTTTTGGTCTAAAATTGATATTCATTCATTTAAACCGGTTGGTTTGACCAGGTAGTCGCTACAACTTCTAGAGCTAATTTTGCTAAGGCATCAGGCTCTACATTTTTTGATCGGGAAAAAAAAACAAACGAGATCTCAAGATCGTAGGCGATTTTGAGGATTTCTTGCACAATCTCATAGATTTCCAACTGGGTTTGATTCGAATTGAGGAGATTAATCAGCTGTTGAGAGTCCGATATCATGGAGAAGCCGGTAAGGTTCATTGTCGATGTGTGCTCTAGTGCTTCTCTCATGGCCAAGGCTTCAGCCATTATAACTAATCTGATATGCGTCTCAACCCTGGAGCCCTGCGCCACGATCCAGTCATTTTTATCCTTGACTATCCAACCCAGTCCAGCGATGTGCGATTCCACTCTCCACGCCGCATCCGAGAAGCAGCGGATTCCGGATATGTCCTTCGGCATGGATCTGGTTTGTCTCTCTATTATTGTCGTTTTTTCCTGTGCCGATTTTCATTCATATGCTTCATGTATCGCTTTGGTTATTGTTTCCATTGCTGTAAATGATCGGTTTTGAAAAATCTTCTGGTTTCTCATTATCCAGAGGGACCAAGCAATCCAAGGAAAAAAGTTCCCCTCATTGATGCTTGTTGGTGACAGGCAGATCATCTGCTTGGCTTGTATCAGTCCCACTTGAAAATTTGGGATTGTTGGGGAAGAGATTGAGTCTTTAAAGGGAGCCAGATCCCAGACTTCTTGGGCAAAAGAGCAATGAAGAATGAGGTGATCAATTGTTTCTGTTTCCCCGCATCGAGGGCATTTGATGTATGTCATGACTCCCCTTGTCTCCAATTGCGCCCCACAAGTAAAACACCTTTGACTGCCTTCCAAAGGAAGAGTTTTAGCTTATGTGATGTCTTTATGCTCCATATATCTGAAGTCCAATTGAATTCTTGTATGATAACTTGGTTACTTGGGATTGAACCTGCTTCTTTTGTCATATGGTATCCTGATTTTGCTGTATAGTTCCCAGAGGCATCACCCAGCCAAGCTAGATGATCATGAACTCCCAATTTGCTTGGTTTCAGGTCAGTAATAGTCTTTTCCATCTCTGGGAAGATTTGTGCTATTTGCTGTGTGTCCCATTTCCATGTGCCGGGGATGAGAAGTTCTGAGACTAACGTGTGTTATGTCTCTTTGGTTAGTGGTCCAACAGGTTGTAAGGGTGAGTTTAAGGAGAGCCAAGGATCTTTCCAGACTCTAGTGTTCAGACCATTCCCTATAACCTTTCCCAACCTCTGTTTATACAGCTCCTTGCCTATTAGAGTTCCTCTCCATCCATGGGATGCTGACTTTGGAGGCTGACTCTCCAGAAATGGCTTAGACTTGCAGTACATTCCAATCAAAGTTCTTACTAGGAGGCTTTCAGGATTTTGGAGGATCCTCCAGCTCAACTTTGCTAGTAGTGCATCATTGAAGCACTGTATATCTCTAAAACCCAATCCGCCATCCTTTTTACCCATGGTGAGTTTATCCCATGCTACCCAACACATCTTCCTCTTCTCACAATTTCCATCCCACCAAAATCTTGTTAACGTGGATTGTATTCTTTTGCAGAGACTTTGTGGTAGTTTGAAGCACGACATTGTGTATGTGGGCATAGCTGAAAATACTGACTGAAGCATGACTGTTTTCCCAGCCGTAGAAATGAACTTTGAGGGCCAGCTGATGGCTCTCTATCTGATTATGTCCACTATCATAGTGAAAAGATCTTTCTTCCTCCTCCCAAAGTGTTCAGGAAATCCCACGTATTTTCCCAGCCCTCTTTCTTTAGGGATATCCAAATCTCTATTTACTCTCTCCTTTATCTCCTGTGAGGTTTTTGAAGAGAAAGTTATGGCTGACTTGTGGCAGTTGATTTTTTTGCCTGATGCATCTTCATATAGTTGGAGGATAGTCTTGAGAGCTTTGACACTTTCTCTATTTGTTTTGCAGAAAAACATGGTGTCATCCGCAAACAAGAGATGGTTTATTCTGGGGTTCCTTCTTGACACTCTAATCCCTGGTAAATTTCATTTCTGTTGAGCTCCCATGTATAGTCCTGATAGGACCTCAGAGCATAAGATGAATATGTATGGTGATAGCGGATCACCCTGTCTAATTCCTCTGGATGGTATAACTGAACCTTTTGGTGTTTCATTTAGGAGAAAAGAGTAGGATACTGATGTTAAACATTGCATAATCCAGTTAATCCACTGGTTGTTGAATCTCATCCTTGCCAAAATTACTTTTATAAAACCCTATTCTAGTCGATCATAAGCCTTACTTATGTCTGTTTTAACAGCCATGGAACATCTTTTTTTTGCTGTAGATGTTTTCAGGTAGTGGAGGATTTCGTGGGTTATCAAGACATTATCAGAGATGGCTCTGCTTTGAACAAAGGCTGACTGGTTTTCAGAGATCAGACCCTGGAGCACAGGTTGCAATCTCCTGGTGAGTATTTTTTAGATCAGTTTGTAGTATACATTGCACAAGGCAATTGGTATATTCTCTGCAATAGTCTTGGGGCTTTACACTTTGGGAATCAACCTCATATGTGTTTTATTGATTGACCCTGGCATTGCTCATGTATTGAAAATGGTCTACATTTATTTGACTATTATAGGTCCCACAGTGTTCCAGTTGGCTTGAAAGAAGCCCGCAGAGAATCCATCAGGCCCTGGGGCTTTGTCTCCATGAATGGATAACATAGCATCTCGTATCTCCCTTGGTGAGGGTTCCTGAGTTAACTTTGCATTTGTGTCCACTGTGATGCTTGGAGAGAGTGCTTCATGGACAGTTTTATCTCTGTTGGCCGGTTGAGAGGTAAACAGCTTACTAAAGTAGTTGTTAATGGTTTCTGATATCTAATTTTCCCCATAGTGTGTGTTTCCCTCATCATCCTCTATCACTATAATGTTGTTGATGATTCTCCTGGTTATAGTACTTGCATGGAAATACCATGTATTCCTATCACCTAGACTGAGCCAGAGTTGTCTGCTTCTCTGTCTCCAAAAATCTTCTTCTGCTTTATAAGCCATGGCTAGTTCAGAGTTGATGGCTTGGATTAGGTCTGCTTTTGTAGAGGGGCATGACATAGCTTTTTCCAGGTCAACTTGTGTTTTGGCAATAGTCATTCGGCTATTCTGGTGCTTCTCCTTATTCCATTGTATTATTGCCCTTCTGCATCTGCTAATCCTTTGTTCTACTGTGATTTCTCCGTTTGTAGACCAAGTTTCAAATATCATTTTCTAGACCTCTTCATTGTTTTTGAGGCTCCTGTCAAACCGAAAAAGCCTCTTACTCTTTTCTTCTGATTTGTAAAATGTGATATAATTGGTCTGTGATCTGACCCTTCAAAAGGTACCATTCACTTCTAGCAGATGTAAATCTCTCAAACCAAGAGCAGTTTGCCATAGCTCTGCTAATCTACATAACACAATATGGTTATGTCTCGTACCTCTCCAAGAGTAGAAATTTGCAGAATGTTGAAGATCATAGAGGTCATTCTTTGATAAGAAGGAGCGGAAATCCACAAAGGTGCTTTCTGGTCTTGAGATTCCTCCTTGTTTCTCTGTATTATATATAATCTCATTGAAATCTCATGTTAGGAACCAGGGGGCATCCCGAACTGTACCTATGAGGCTGATTCTTGACCAGATGTCTCTCCTTTTTGTGTGGTCCGGTTCTCCATAGACAAAGGTTGCATAAAGACTATTTCCCTCAAACTCAATTCTTGTGTTAATATAGTTATCATTTGAGTTGATTATCTCCAGCTTTATTTCTTGTTTTCAGAATAGTGCCAAACCTCCCCCACCACCTCCATGGGGGCTGACTAAGTGGTTTGAAGCATAGCCGAGCCAGTCCAATGTTTGGAGCACAACATCATTGGGATTCTTTGTCTCACTCAAGAATAAGATATCAGGAAAAGTGCTACTGCGTAGCTTCCTGAGCCTTGGAATTGTAGTGGTAGCTCCAAACCACAACAATTCCAGCTGAGAATGGCTAAGGAAGAAAGTGTGGTGGATCCTGAAAATCCACCCTCCGATGTTCTTTCTTTGTCTTGCACTTGTTGGTGTAGTAGAGACCATTGGAGATTGATTAGTTGTCCCTCTGTCTGGTTGGTTATTTATTCTTCTTGGAGAATTTCCCGCATTTTCATTCTGATTATTAGGATGTGAGACACCTTCCGTCCTCTGACTTTGTTGTGGGGTTGTTGTTGTAGTGGTTCTCACCATTGCCGGAATGAACCTTATAGGTGGAGCCATGGTGCTTGTGGAAGCCAAGTTGGAGTCCATGTTGACATTTACCTCAGATAAGTTCTCTGTTCCTGTCATCTTTGGGTTTACCATTTTAGTACGAGTCTTCTTCTTTGGTGATTTGTGTAGCTGAATAGCTTTTCTTTTTCGGGACCTAACTCCTTTTAATATGTTTGATGAAGATGATTTTCTGTCTTTTAGGGGGGGTCTTTCCCTTTTCTTCTTTAGGGCTACCTCCTTATTTAGTTCTGTCTCTTTTAGCTGGGGGTAGGTCCTGTGAAAGTTGGTTAGTCCCAATGGTTGAAGCTCTCTGGAGGAGATCCATGTTTTGTTGTTGCAGGGTTCTTGCAGCCGCAGTAATAGATGCCGTAATTTTTTCCATCAGCCCCTCTGTTTCTCCCTCAAACACTCGTTGTTGTCTGGCATTTTTTTCCACTGGATTGGCTACATTGCAATAATAAATAGTAACCTCCATCAGTTCCTCCATGACTTAATCAGTGGTAGGTATTGTGGGTGGGAAGTCAGTCTGTTTTAAATTTCTTTCCAGTGGTGGACGCCTTTGGCTTTGCACTACTTCCTCATTTGTGGAAATTCTTTCTGATTCGGGTTCCTTTTGCCTCCACTGCAGTCTTTGCCCTTGGTTTTGTCTGGTGTAGGATCTCACTTCCTCTCCATCCCATTGTGCTCTGTGGTGGGAGAGGGTTCCTCAGGGGATTCTTTGGGGGTTTCTTTCAAGCTCTTCACCCGTTTGAGGGATGGTTCTGGCTCTCCAACTTTCCTGTTCAGGTTGTTGTGATACTCTAGTTGAGGGCCTCTCTCTAAATAACCTTCCATATCTATCTCTTCTCTCCCGGTAAGCCCTTGGCTCTGTCTCTTTTCCATTTCTGTATGCAGGTACTTCTACGTTTGTCCTGCGGGTTGAAGGAGCTCTTGTGTAATTTGTCTTTGGTAGGTTTATTGTGAGTATGGTTGGGCAGTATGCTTCCTCATGAGTAAGGCAGTAGCAGGTAGGGTAGTAGTTTTTGATGCTTTCTTGAATGAGAGGTTGCATCCCGTCGATGGTTACTCTGATCCTTGTAGTAGTATATGTGATTTCAGCTCCATCAAAAGTACCTAGAGCCTCTCCAATGTTTCTTGTCATCTCCTCAGTCCAGTAATGAAGAGGGATTCCTTTGAGTTGAATCCAGAAAGGGATTTGAGATGGGAAGTTAGGAGAGATTATAGGTTCCCATTTATGGATAATGACCATCCAGTTGGAGAAATGATAGGGTCTGTTTGCTAAGATTTTGTTGAGGTCTTCCTCTCTTATGAATCTGAACTGGAACAACCCATTTCCCAGATCTGAGCCTTATGCGGTTCCAGTGAGTTCTCATCTCCTAGTAAAGTAGGAGATCATGGACCAAATTCTCTGTACTTTCGGGTTTGTCAGTCTTCCTATAAGTGTAAGTTCATTTCTCTTTATCAGCTCGGAGGTATCACTCCTTGGAGCTCGAACCCTCACTCTTGGGGGTGAGCCGTTGTTCCTGAGTTGAGCCTTTCCTTTTTCTTCATAGGTGAGTCTCCTCTCCATGCTGAGTAGATCTGGAGTGGTGAGAAGCTTGGAAGATGTCAGTTGTTGGTAGAAAGTGCTTGAGCTTTGTATGGCGAAAGTATGGCGATTTTGCTGAGTAGATTCTTGCGGGTGCCAATTTTGTAGTCTTCTTTGATGTCTTCACTTAAGCTAGTTTGCAGGTGCAGCTGTGGCGCCTTTGAGTGAAAGTATAGTTGAGGTTCCAATCACCTTTATCCATCCCTTGTGAGAGGCGAGGTTCCGGTCGACCTAGGGTCACCGTTGGCCTGCCTGAGCTTGCCGGAAAAGCTTGGTTTTGCCTTTTTTTGTCAAGTTTGGTTGGTGAACAAGGTAGGTAAAATTGATATTCAAAAACCTTACTAGAAGGGGTAAGTTACTGACGGGTAAAAAGGGTGTTTACGGACAAACTTGTGTGTAAAGACTAATCTCGAGCAATGTGCCTGAGAGAGTTGTATCTACTAACCGTCACTTTTTTCCTTTGTTGTAAAATATACTACATCTGTGTCTTAATATAAGATGTTTTAAACAGTTTTTTTATTTCATAATATAAGATGTTTCAAATTTCTATGTAGTTTTTACTTTTATTAAATATTGGTTGAATTGGTTGTATTTTCAATATTAAATAATTTTATTTAAAATTTTGTTTTTATTTTAAATTTGTGTTTTAAACCAAAATATTTTATATTAAAAAAACGGATGAAGTATATGCCAGTTTTAAAGTTGCTACCAATAAAGCGTGGCCATAATTTATTCCTTCTTGGAAAATTGAATCGAAGAATTAAAAAGATCGAGGAACATAAAAAGATCGTAAACGTTTCTCACTATTAGTTTTCTTAATAGGGTCATAGATAGGAAGGTGCAAGGTCTAGTCGAGCAATAAATTGAAACCGCTTCTTTCTGACCTACCAAATATTAATTTGATCGAATCGTTGACAAAAGTGATATAATAAACACATAAAAAATCCTTTATGTGAAAACAATATAGCTTGCTTTAAATTATTTCAACGTATGCATACTTAATCCACGAAATTTTTTTGGATTCACCGCTAAGGATGAATACTTCTTATTCATCATTTCTCAATTAACCAATCACAATTTAGTTAAAAAATAAATTATATTAACTCATTAAAATAATTATGATAACCACTAATTTTTTTTTTAATTATGACATATAGACAATAAATTAAAATAATTAACAAAAACAATTAGATTAAATTATTAAATATCAAAAATCTAAACCACAAATACTAAACCCTAAACCCAAATACTAAACCTTAAACCCCAAATAATAAACCTTAAATCCAAATAATAAATCCGAAACCCTAAACCTCAAATAATAAACTCTAAACCCCAAATCCTAAATCCTAAACCCCAAATAATAAATTTTAACCCCAAATACTAAATCCCCTAGAGTTATTCAAGAATTATTTGGGGTTTAAGATTTAGTATTTTGGGGTTAGGGTTTATTATTTGGGGTTTAGGGTTTATTATTTGGGGTTTAGAGTTTAGTATTTGGGGTTTAGCTTTTATTATTTGAGGTTTAGGGTTTAGTATTTGGGTTTAGGGTTTAGTATTTGTGTTTTAGATTTTTAAGATTTAATGATTTAATCTAATTTTTTTTGTTAATTGTATTAATTATTTTAATTTATTGTCTATATGTCATAATTAGGAAAGAGAATTAGTGATTTTTATAATTATTTTTGTGATTTAATTTAATATATGTTTTAACTAAATTGTGATTGGGTAATAGAGAGGAGTGAACCCAAAAATTGTTCAAACAAAAGCACTTAAGCTCTAATTGACAAATACACAATTCTCATATGTACAAAAGAAAAAACTAAACTTTTTGGTGTAAACTAAACTTATGGATCATAAACATATATTATTATATATATATGGATCATCAAAGACCATTTTCATCGCAAAAAAATACACAAAATTATCGGAATATAGTTTGGAATCTATAATTGTTTGGAAAAAATCATATATATTGATAGATACTCCTCCATTTCAATATGTATGATGTTTTAGAAATTTTGCACATATTATGTTCCACAAAGATTGATGTTCTAGACTTTGCACACATATTAAGAACAAATTTATCCAACAATTTATTAATAACTTCTCTCTTTTCAATAATTGTACTAGCACTAATTACTAAACATTCTACCAACTTCAAATAATTGTTTCTCCTCATTCCACTATTTTTATGAAGTATATTTTACCTTCCCACATAAACCACGGTAATCCATGAAATTGTCAACGTAAACAATTGAATTTTTGTCACAAATTTTGATCATTAATACATTGTTTTTTGCACTAAACAGTTTTCAATAACTTTAAACTAATAGTAATTCAATAACATCAATTAACGTGTCTTGAAATTTAAAATTCATCATCATTAATTCATAAAACTGCATTGAAAATTAAAAACATCATACATTTTAAAACAATTTTTTTTTCTAAAATATCGTACATATTTAAACGGAGAGAATATAAAGTAAATGCTTCTAAAAAATACAAATAAATAGATATATTTAGTGGTAATGTATATTTCTGTTTTTTGACGTCGTGATGTAAATCCAAAAATAGAGAAAACGAGTATGAAATTGACAACTGAACTCGTAGAGAGAAGTCATGACAGGAAGACTTGTGGTTCCTGAGCCAACAAATATATTAGTTTTCATTGATTTTGTATTGTCTTTTATGCTGACTTCCATCAATAGAATCTTCGTATTTTGCTCATCATTTCGATTTCCTTTCTTATTCAAAAGATTTTTTTTATTATTATGTACAACACAAGTAATAACTATTGCTCATAATTGACGAAGTCTATACACATAATTTATTCCCATTTTTTTTCTTTGTCGGCGATTTCCTCTTGTCTAGAGTCTAGATTTATGACCATGCGGGAGTTATATCCATTTTCTTGTCTTGTGTTGACAAACAGAACATGATGACTTCAAAATAATGCAAATAATTGAGTTTAACCGGGGCATGTAATTCAATAGTTTTTGCATTTTATTCGATTATAAACCACGAGATGTTTACATAGTGTACTAATATCACCTAATAAATAAATTTCTTTTATTTTTAAAGCGTTTGTTTTAATTTTAAAAAATATTACACGAATTAGTAACCAGGCGAGTAGACAATGGTTTGTATTAGTGTTGTTAATGTGGTACGATCCGTATTTGTACTTTTATAATATATAGTTGTTGATAAAAAAAGTTAATAACAATAGAATAATTAGAAAATGATTGACTTAAGAACACCAATCTTAATAATTTTGCTATTTCATATTCCATGGTTTTTTTTTTTTGAAACTATATATTCCATGGTTTTTATGTGTGTGTTCTTCGTGATTTTGTCATTGCATACTGTAAACATGTGTTTCCAAAATAAAAGTTTATAAAAAAATTTATTTTTTACTTCTAGCAAGTTAAAATAGTGTTTTTTTTTGCGTCTACTTAAGTTCATGATTCATGGAGTTTGATCCGTTCACTAAATGATATAGGCTAGTATCTAATAAGCTTTGTTATTAATATGTTATTAATCGGATTCAAACATATGTTTTTATAAAAAAAAAAAAAGAATAATTTGGGATCAATGTCGCACTTTTTTGTTTGTTTTAACAATCTCAAAGTCTCACCGTATCCACCACGATGGTCAACAACTTCAACAAAACTCTCTCTTCCTCGCACTTCAATCTTCTTAAGTCTTAACCCTTGGTTTCCCTTCACACCGACAGCTATCTTTTGCCTCATCGTTAAATTGTTTACGTTTTGGCCATTTGTAATTTTTTTTGTTTTAAAGTTTAGTTTTTTTTTTGCATTTAATTATGATTTTTTTTTTTTTTGCTTAATAGGTGTGAAAGTATCAGTTTTCATCCAACCTAAATTCATTTCCTCCTGATAATAACACAAATTACTATGTGAAAAATACATGTTTACCCTAAATAAATTACAAACAAAATTAATACATTATGTTCGGTTTCATTTTTTCCAAGTTTGAATTTAGAATTCTCCTATTAAAAAAGATTTTGAATCATTTTAATATTAAATTTATACTATTATCAAAAAATTTAAACTAATGCGGTATTTTTTTTTTTTTGAATTTTTTTTTTGTGACACCGAATGTGGTATTTTTGGAACACAATTTTTTAACATGTGATATTTTGAGAATTATCCTTATACAAATATCTCTTATCTATAAATTGAAATGACATATAGTATTAGTTAATTTACTTTTAGTTAAACATTTAAAATAAAAATATAGTACGGCTAATTAAAAATACTTCAAAGATTGCGTTCGTGTTTCTTTTAGCATTTGAAATGCTAGAGGCTAGAGCCCCTAACGTTTATCCAACGAGTTCAACAAAAAAAAAATGCTAAAATTCTATTGAGTCATAAGCTTGGACCAAAATCCATCTAGAAGAAATATAAAAAAATTAATTCAAATACAATGGTTAGAAAAAGAAAAAAAAATCTCAAGTTACACGTTAAATATTAAATGCATTTACTATCCTGTATTTTATAGATAAAGAAAAACCAATTCCCTTGTTTTATTTCATTTTCCCATTTGTTCCAAAACCGAAAATTTCGAAAGCCCAGACTTTTCTTCACGTGAACCCGCGTCTTCTCCCCCAACGCAAACTCACCCAATTCGCCGGAAACACCACCATCTCCGGCGTCGATGTGACCTAAGAGATAAGCATTTTTCTTCTATTACCTTCTCGTTCTTCCACATCATCCTCTTTATTTTAGTTGCTGAGTTTTAAGACTCGGCCATGGGGAACTGTAACGTCTGTGTGAGGCCTAACTCGGAAGACTCGGAACCGACCCAGAAGCCGAAAAAGAACAATCGAGATCGGAAATTAAACCCATTCGCCGGAGATTTCGTCAGATCTCCAGCTCCGATTCGAGTTCTCAAAGATGTAATCCCTATGAGCCATCGAACTCAGATCAGCGACAAATACATCCTAGGGCGAGAATTAGGTCGCGGCGAATTCGGAATCACTTACCTCTGTACTGATCGAGAGACCCACGAAGCCCTAGCTTGCAAATCGATTTCGAAACGGAAGCTCCGAACAGCCGTCGATGTCGAGGACGTCCGTCGTGAGGTCGCGATTATGTCGACTTTACCTGAGCACCCAAACGTTGTGAAGCTTAAGGCGACTTACGAGGACAACGAGAACGTGCATCTGGTGATGGAGCTTTGCGAAGGCGGTGAGCTTTTCGATCGGATTGTTGCGAGAGGACATTACACGGAGCGTGCGGCTGCAGCCGTCGCGAGAACGATTGCTGAGGTCGTGATGATGTGTCACTCCAATGGAGTTATGCATCGAGATTTGAAACCAGAGAATTTCTTGTTCGCTAACAAAAAGGAGAATTCTGCACTAAAGGCCATTGATTTCGGCTTGTCTGTGTTCTTCAAACCTGGTAAAGAATCCATTTTTAGGGGTTTCTTACTTGTAGACTTGTTAGTGGTTGATTCTAATTTTAGATGTTTATCCTTTGAATCTGCTTTATGGCAACTTGTTTAGAAATCTGAATTTGGGGTAAATTTTTCTATTTTCGTTATTGCAGGAGATAAGTTTACAGAGATTGTAGGAAGTCCATATTATATGGCTCCTGAAGTGTTGAAAAGAGATTATGGACCAGAGGTTGATGTATGGAGCGCTGGAGTTATCATCTATATCTTGCTCTGTGGTGTTCCTCCGTTTTGGGCCGGTTGGCTTCTTTTCCTCTTTTCTGCTAGAAAGTTGTGTGATTGTTACCTATATCGATTAGATAAACCGATAAGTTTGTGCTTTCCGTTGACAGAGTCTGAACAAGGAGTTGCTCTTGCGATCTTGCGGGGAGTAATTGATTTTAAGAGAGACCCTTGGCCTCAGATATCAGAGAGCGCCAAGAGTCTTGTGAAGCAGATGTTGGATCCTCATCCGACTAAGCGTTTAACTGCTCAGCAAGTGCTAGGTGAAGTTCTTGTGTCACTGTTTTATGTTCTTAGTTAATAACTGATGATTTTGACACCGTTACTAACGAATTTTGTTTCACCTCTCAGCTCACCCTTGGATACAGAATGCAAAGAAAGCTCCAAATGTTCCTTTAGGGGATATAGTCAGATCGAGGCTGAAGCAGTTCTCTATGATGAATAGATTCAAAAAGAAAGTTCTTCGTGTAAGTGTTTTGCCTTTTGCTTTACTGCTGCAAGTTTCTTTACTTGGTTTTGATCATCATCGTCCCTTTCTTTCTTCCAGGTAATCGCAGCGCACTTGTCTGTTCAAGAGGTTGAAGTGATCAGGGACATGTTCTCACTGATGGATGATGACAACGATGGTAAAATAACTTACCCGGAACTCAAAGCTGGACTTCAGAAGGTCGGTTCACAACTTGGTGAACCAGAGATCAAAATGTTGATGGAAGTGGTAATTTTTCTCATTATCCTTATCTTTGAAAAGACCAATTCAGTGTTCTTCCCTGATAAACATAGCTGAAATCCCTATGGCTTTGATGTGCAGGCGGATGTTGATGGGAATGGATTCCTGGATTATGGAGAGTTTGTGGCTGTGATAATTCACTTGCAGAAGATAGAGAATGATGAGCTTTTCAAACTAGCTTTTATGTTCTTCGACAAAGATGGAAGTAAATACATCGAACTCGATGAGCTACGGGAAGCTTTAGCTGACGAGTTAGGAGAACCAGATGTCAGTGTTCTAAATGACATCATGCGTGAAGTTGACGCTGACAAGGTTCTTTCAAATCTCTAAAAAAAATCCTCCTTTAAGGACTAACGGTTAAGCTTGTGAATAGAAAGATAAGTTCGTCTGTTTCTGAGTCTGACTGTTGGGGTTTTTTTTTGTTTTTACAGGACGGGCGTATAAACTACGAAGAGTTTGTGACGATGATGAAAGCAGGAACCGATTGGAGAAAGGCGTCAAGGCAATACTCAAGAGAGAGGTTCAAAAGCTTAAGCCTTAACTTGATGAAAGATGGGTCATTGCATCTCCATGACGCTCTCACTGGACAATCTGTCCCTGTTTGAATTTATTTGTTATCGCCAAAAACAGAGCAATACTCTGTTTCTCCCATTCAGAAGTGGGAATTTTCCGAGCTTGTTCTCTGAGGGATGGGGATTTTACAGAAACTATGGTCCTTTACATAAATAAACATTTTGGATTGTATTTGTATGTAATGTTTTGTTCAATGGTTATATCTTTTATTATCTCAAAGCCAACACAAAACCCCGAAACCAAAGACGAGGCGTGCAGTATTCCTCGAAAGAACCAAATCCAAGATAATTGTAAGGCACCTTTTTGCTTTTTATTGTTTGACTGCATGGATTTGCTCAATTTTCACACTACAAAGGGCTGTGCAAAAAATCCGTCAAATCCGATTTGATTCGGTATTCGATCTGATCCGATCCGATAAATCTGGATATCCGTAAAATTTCAAAGCAAAGCAAATATCAAATTTAAGTATCCGTAGAAAACAAAGCAAATCGCAAATATCATTTTAGAAATACCGAATATCCGACCCGATCTGTTAAATATATTATAATATAATGTATATATCTAATGTATATGATTAGTTATTGTTTTTTTTTGTTATTAAGATGTACGAGCGTGAAAAATTATACTCAACTCATTCATTTTTGTTAAATATTTGATTTTTGATATAATAAAATAAATAAATAACAATTAAAATTTTAATGGATCGGATCGGATCGGATATCCGCGAATCCTAAAAATTTTTTGGATATTCGATTTATAACGGATCGGATCGGATATTCGCGGATATCCTAAAAAAAGTCGGATATACGAATTTTCGGATATCCAAAATTTACCGGATCGAATAAAAAAACAACTATCTGTAAAAGACGGAACGGAACACGGATACCAGATTTTTTCTGGATATTCTCTCCGTGCCAGGACTAACTACATATAATAATTCAATAAGCCCATTACAAATTATTAACTTACTAATAAGCCCATATTGAACTAGGGTTAGACGTGAATATATATACCAAGGAATTGGATGCGATCTCCAAGGCAAGGACGAGGACATGGTCGATCTATCTATAAAGCAAGTAGCTTTATTTGATCAGGTCGAGATATTTAGAGTATTTCACTCGGACTTCGTAGTGTTATGTGTCACTAAAGACATCATGAGCTTTGTAGTGTGGAACCCATATTTGGAGCAAACAAGGTGGATCGGACCTAGAAGAAAGTTCCACCCTTTAGACATCTATGCTATCGGATACGACAGCAAGAACCATAACCACAAAAATCTTGAGGGTTTTGGATAGTTATGACCAAAGTGGAAGGAACCAAGTTGAGTACGAAATCTACGATTTTAGCTCTAACTCATGGAGGGTTCTTGTTCTTGTTCTTGAACTGAACCCCGACTGGAAAATAGATTATCATCAACGAGGTGTGACTTTGAAAGGGAATACTTACTTTTTGGTTAGAGATAAACGCCTGAAGAACTAATAACGTGGGCAAGGATGGGAGGGCATGCATTGAGTGCAGAAAGAGAAGCTTTTTTACTCTGTTTTGATTTTACAAGAGAGGAATTTGGAAAGCGTATGGATCTCCCGTTTGAGTCTTATTTAGAGGATGACACTCTAACACTATCTTGGGTAAGCCAAGAGCGGCTCGCGGTACTTTATGAAATGTATGAATCATTTGAGTATTTGGAGATTTGGATTACCAATAAGATTGAGCCCAATGCAGTGTCGTGGTGTAACTTTTTGTTTGTGGATTTTAGATTAGTAAAATTTCAGTTTGATTGGCAAGCTGGGAGTTTCTTCATTGATGAGGAGAAGAAAGTCGCTGTGGTTTTTGATCGGACCGACAAAACTATTGTCCCAACCGAGTACACTCTTGTCCCAACCGCTTACATGATTGGGAAAGAGGGGATCTTCAAATCTGTGAAAATCTGCCTCCTAAGGTTCTTGCTCCACATGTCTCCTCTTTTTATCTTCCAAGCCTAGAGCAAATCAAGAAGCAACTGCGCAAAAGGAAAAAAGACGTGTTAAATTAAGAGATTACTTGTGGTCGTTTATTTTCGATCCTCATGTTTCTTTCTCGTGGATGTTTAGTTTATTGGCTCATTACCTCTTTATTTATGCATAGTTTTGGTCTCACTTCTCAATGCTAAAATCTGGTTCGCCATGACGCTCTCACTGGACAATCTCTGTTCCTGTTTGATTTAATTTGTGATCACCAAAAAACAGAGCAATACTCTGTGTCTCATTCACGAAGTGGGAATTTTCCGAGCTTGTTCTCTGAGGGATGAGGATTTTACAGATACTATATAGTATGGTCCTTTACATATGTATAAACATTTTGGATTGTATTTGTAATGGTTATATCTTTATTATCTCAAAGCCAACACAAAACCCCTAAACCTAAGATCTTTATCACACTGAGACCTTATCAAACTCATCAGAAGACTTGTCCATGTCCATGTCCCTGTCCTTCTCTTTGTCCACAACATCTTTGTAACGGTACCAGTGTGAGACTAACAAGAAATAAGCCAGGTTCAGAGTCATCATACCAGCAACCAAGTAGTAGAAGTATTCCAATCTCCCCTTGTTTAGATCTTCCGGAAGCCAATTTCCGCTCGAAAATCCCTCCGTGGTATCGTGCACCGCCGATAACAAAAAGCTGCTGAGGTAACTCGCCAGTCCAATTCCGCAATAATACAGAGAACCTGCGAAACTTCTCATGTTCTCTGGAAACTGTTTGTAGTAAAACTCCATTTGTCCAACTCCAGCAAGGGCGTCACCGATACCCATTAGTACTAGCTGAGGAATCAGCCACATTCCGGACATCGAAGAGATTGCGCCTTTTCTCGGTGCAATCCCTAGCGTTGGCCTTGTGAGAGCTACCGTTCTTCTGTGTTGTTCTACACTTGCAGACACCATCATACTTGTGATGCATAGAAATATTCCTGCCCCAACTCTCTGTAGCTGTGTGATACCGCCGTCTCTGCCTGTATACTTTCTAAGGAAAGGTACAAGGACACGGTCATAGATAGGTATGAATATTGTCATTCCAAGCATCAAGAAGACGGTATAAGTCGCTGCTGGGATCTGGAAACCTCCTGAACCGAGGCGTCTATCGGATTGAAGAGACTGAAAGATTGTGTAGGTCGTTTGTTGGATGTATGCTAGATAGAATAAGGCAGCAGAGAGCCAAACCGGAAGCACGCGGATCACGCATTTCACTTCCTCCACTTGCTGCATACTGCATAGTTTCCATGGATCCGCCGGGGACCCGTCTGTTTTCAGTTTGTCATTTGGCGTTTGGATTGCCGCTTTGTCAAGACACCTTCAAATTAAGAAAACCCTAAAAACATTGTTGATTTGTTCCACAAGAAACTAAAAGAAAAGGCACACTTTTTTAGCACCTGAACTGCTCTGTATGGCTCAGTCTCGAGTTCTTGAACTCCTTGTCGATGTAGTTGTAAAGCCCCGTAGATCCAACTGTCTTTAACCGCCTCTTCTTGACCGCGGCAACGAAGACGCATGTTATGCTGTGAATGGGACTGCCACTAGCTTTAACCTTGACATATAGCTTAGAACCAGCGAAGAAGATGATGCAGCCAAGTAACATTAGAATAGCTGGGATGGCTAAACCGATACTCCAGCTCACATTTGACTGAACATAGACGATGAGCGTTAAAGACACCATCTGAGCAAACGTGAAGGTGAAGAAATACCAATTGAAGAAACTCTCAATCCCTCGTTTCCCTTCTTTCGTCTTCGGATCGAATTGATCAGCACCGAAAGGAAGATTGCAAGGCCTAATCCCACCGGCTCCGATCACAAGCAAAATCATTCCTCCGGCGAGAAACATCGTCTGTCCGATGGATGGCCCCTTGCACACGCTTCCTATTTGCTTAGCGCATTTAGCTGGATGCAACTGATGAATCACAGCCGTTAGATCCATCACCACCGAGCCCTTTTAGAATCAAACAAAACAAAAGATCCATACTTTGAGACAGAAACAGCAAGATCAGAAATTGTGATAATGAGTTTGGTTTTGGTTTTACCAGGAAGCAAGCGATCATGGCGAAAGATAGGGTTTTGAAGCGGCCGAAGTAGGAGTCACAGAGGAAAGCGGCGACTATGGTGCCGAAGTTGCTTGTACCGCCATAGATGTTGACGACGGTCGCCGCCGTGATGCTCTTCATGTTGAAAACCGTCGTTAAGTATATAACTAGATTCGATGAACTTCCAACTATCCCAAGCTTCTCAAATGTCTCATTTCCTGACAAGTAAGAAACAGAGCATTAAGCTACTCTGTTTACGAACTCTGTTTTTTTTTTTTTTTTTGCTTTTTTTTTTGGTTGCTCGTTACAAGATCAAATGCTACAATTAAGAAAGGTTCATAAAGTACTCTATTTTGTGAATCAAGTGTTTTCTACAAACATAGAAGCACAAATTTTTTTTTTTCTTTTCAAATTAACACCTGATAAATTAATAAACATTTATTAGATATTACTTTTTTTTTTCTCTAGTCCTAGTTTAAATCAGTTTAAAAACTAACAAAATTCGATAGAGTAATAAAATTTTATATTAAAAAATGATGCGAATATATGATCCCATAGTTATAAATACTTGCACAAACATAACTAAATTTGTTTGTAGAAATTTTTTATATAGTGGTTTGTAAAAAAACAAAATTGAAGTCTCTTTGAATTCATATCTAATTTTTATTATTTGAAAAATAAATGTGTTGTATAAATATATAAACTTAAAAAATATAGAACAACAATGCAAAGTGATTTCAAAAATATTGTCTAGAAGAAAATGGATTTAAAAGCAAATATATAAAGCTGAAACTAAGCCAAAACTATTTTTACATCAATATCATTAATTCATCGATTATCTCTGTAAACTTACAATATTGAGATTATACCGTTTACAAACTTTACAATGTTCAAGATTAGAGTTTTAAGTAAAATAAAAATGTAAGAACATTATATGGATATTAATTAATACCAATGATGAAGGGCATGACTTTCCATCCTCTGTAAATGACCTTAGATTCATCTTCCTCCTCTGTAATGTTCTTCTCTGCCTTCTCAATCTCCATTGCTCTGTTTCTCTCACGCGCTCTCTCCTCTGCTCACACTAAATGTGTGTAACGTGTATGTGTATTTATGTGTGTGTGTGTGCATATATATTAGTGGGAAGTGTGAAGGACTTCACTAATTCGACATTATACCAACCAAACCAAAGTGTTTGGTTAGAAATAGAATATTTTGACTACAAAAACTCAACTTTATCGAAAGGAAAGGACTCAAGTTGGTACTCCTTATTTAATTATTTTTATTTGTCAACAAAAGCACTACAACAAAAGCACAATCCTTGTTTAACAAAGTAAATAACAATTACAAGAAGGAACAAAAAAAAAAAAGAAGTTCCGATAGCTTATTAATTTATTTCTTGTCAAGACTAATGAGTCGTGTAATATTCTCAACTCGTTATTTAAACATTAAGTAGCACTCAAGAATTCATCTTTTATATCTGTGAAATGGACAACGAATTTCTCCTTTACTTTTCATCTAGTAGGAAGAAACGGAAAAGATTAATTGTTAGAGAATTGACAATAAATTGATAGTATATATCTTGAGCTATAGATCTTTAAGTCTTCTCTCTTTTAGTTTTGAAAAAATTGCAAAAATGTCATTTTTTTATGTGCACATTTGCAAAAATACCATTTAGAGGTGTTCATTTGCAAAAATACCACTAATTATAGATTTTTAAACTCTATATCTTAAAATTCTAAACACTAAAAAATGTTTTGACCCCTAAACCCCCTAAATCTTCGTAACTAAACTTTAATAGAACATAATTAACCCAAACATAAATAATATAAAAAAAATATAATTTTGAAAAAATGGCATTTTTGTAAAGTGACACTTGAAAAGTGATATTTTTTTAAAATTTCTCTTTAGTTTTCTCGTGCGTGAATTCGAAAAAACAACTACAACTAAAAATGTTGGTACACTTATTACTTAGTAACCTAAAATCTATAAGGCATGTACTGTAATGGATCCTTATTCAGGCAACATTATAACTGCAAATGCCTTTTTTTTTTTTTTTTTTGAGCCTTTTTCAATAACTGCAAATGTTGTTGTTATACTTAGTGAACTCTAGTGTTTATCATTTAGAACGTAAAAGACTAAAAGGCTAGTGGTTTAGTTGAATGCAATAAAAATGACAAAATTTGGACTTTAAAAAATAAAATAAAATACCATGAAAAGTAATCTTCTCGTTATCGTTACTTTTTCTTCTTAGAACTTTAATTATGTATTGTATAGACAAAAGAAAAATTTAAGCGTGCAAAGGAGAAGTAAAGAGATGATCATTGCGAACCAACATCCTTTTTGTACCAACTTTGATAAATATGAGCCTTAACAGTTAACAAGGGTGTTTAGAGCCTTGTGGTCAAGTGGTAAAGAGGCGGATTTGTGACACCAACACGTTACGAATTCGATTTACTTGTTATGGGAAACTAAAACACATTGTTTTGGACACTCACATGGATATAGAGTCTTGCTTTCAGCCTATTTGTATACCCAGAGAGAAAGTCTATCCATGGACTGCACCTTCCCTAGAGATTAGTCTGGTTCTCTTCATAAGCCTATGATTTATCCTGAGTTATATATATTTATTAAAAAAACAGTTAACAAGGGTATTGTATTTTTGGTGGTAAAACTAATTTTTTGTATTTTTTCGATTGTTTACCGATTATGGTTCATGTACATGTACTATGTGTTACGATTTATTTTGGAGAACAAAAGTATCCGTTAACAATTGTCTTGACTCAAAAGATAATGTACATTAGCTTTTTCAAGTGCTGCATAAAAGAATATTTATACCAATTTTATAATTAAAAAGCTGTCTTTTAAATTATTGCTACAAGAATAAAGCAATTAATTTTATAGTGAGATATGATTGAACAACTAGAAGAGAATATGACTGAAGAGATAAAGAAATGCAAAATGAGATAAAACCATTACAATCAAAACTCTTTTGATTGGATTAGCCCAAATGAAATTTATAAAGAAACCAATCACTATCCATTAGCACTTATTAGTAGTAAGCTAGTTACGTTCGATCTTGGCTAAACAGAAAAAAAAAAAAGAAAAAAAAAGAGATTTGTTTGGAATCTTAATTATTATCTTTGTGTCATAATAATTCTAAATAATTTATCAGTTTCTCATGAAGGTGGAAATATACGTCAGCTTTGAATCATAACTTGCGTAAGTGCTTTCATATATAGACCACTTCATTGTCGTTCAAAAGGCTTTCATTTATGGTCGGAAATTAGACAAAATATATCCAAAAGAATATTTAAATCGATGCAGCAACATCAGTTTATTTCTTAATTACAACACATACACCAAACAAAAACATGATACGAAGCAATTTTATTAAAGATATTCTACTAAATTAACAATCTCTTAATTCGTCTTTCTTTAGCTACTTGGTTGCAAAGCTGGCTCATGTTCAAGTGACTTCGTGAACTGCAAAAACACATAACAATCTGTTCTTAGTAATACATAAAAACACTGAAATTGCATTGTGACTGTGTTCAGACCGTGCGAACCGTGTTACCAAAAAAGGCAACTGCCTTATGCTCCAATTAATTAGAAAAATTTTAAGGCCCATTTTAAAGATTTTTAATCTTTTAAAGATTTTTAATACTTAAATAGATGAAAAATCTCTACTTCACTTTTATTTAGGCTAAATTTTAAGACTCTATTTTAAAAGTTGTTTCATCTTACTTTATAATATAGGTTGTTTTTCGTTTTATATTTTGTTTAACTTTTTTTATTCAAAATATTTTGTCGCATAATTTCTTAACCCATTTAATTTTTTTTTATGTGTTACTAAATTAGTTTCTACCTTTACATTTAATCTACTCACATTAGTAAAAATGATGAAGATCTACACAATCTTATAAATACTAGTGTTATAATATGAACTATTTATGACTGATATATAATAAACACTTATTATAAAAAATATTATATACATTTTATCCACTATTTTGAATAATACTTTATAAAAAAATTATATACTATGTTTTTAAATTTAAATTAATTTTTATTATCAAATTCTGCCTCGGACCCCCAAATAGCTAGGCACGACCCTGACTGTGTTAACAACAATCTTACAAACTTTTTGTTTACCTGAGAGATCTTAAGCTCAAGCTCGTTCCATTCCGAGGATGGATTGCTTCCTGAAACTATTCCTGTTCCTGCATAGATCAATGCTCCAAGACCCTAGGAACACACAAACCAAAAACGCTAAAGATAGATGCAAAGGCTTAATAATAAGTCACCAGTTTGCTACGTTTGAGGGAAAAACTTACTTTTTCGACTAAAGCAGATCGTATGCCAACAGAAAATTCACTCTCTCCACCACCAAAAAACCCAACAGGTCCAGCATACATTCCTCTATCAAATGACTCTGGAAAAAGAAAAGTAGAATATGAATCAAATCTCAGTATAAGCATATCTATTAGTAGATAAATTCTTTTTCCGAAAAGACTTGGGTGTTAGAAAACTAAAAAGCAGAAGAATCAAGGCATATTATACCAATCTGCTTAATCAAAAGCCTTGCTTCCTCTACTGGGCATCCACAAACAGCTGGCGTTGGATGCAAAGCACTTAAGATGTCAAACTGAAAATAGACAATAACATATTTTTGAGGTAAGAGAAATTTTGTAGCTTTCTTCTCTCAATACTACCAATATGTAACTATAAAGAGATGTGACAGATTTGAGTTAGATAATCATGAGATGTTAAAATCATGAAAAACCGAACCTCGTCATCTTCTCTTCTTAGCTGTCCTGCCAACTGAGAGTATAGATGTTGTATTCTTGCAAGCTTTCTCACTGATTTCTGAGGTTTAACAATTACTCTGTCACAAATGGCCTGCAAAGCAGAATAGAGGCAATAATTTTAGAAGATTATATGAAAATATTCTAGATAAACAAGTTTTTACTATTCCATAGGGCCATAGATCATGGACACTAAGATTTTGCTAAAGATAGCTAGTTGTTATATGAAACAAGTGCCACTATATTGCCAAAATAATGCAAACTAAAGGCATGACTATACACTTCTACCGGAAGCCGGGAATTTCGGTTGAGGAGCAATAAGATTGAACTTACCTTTAGTTTTTCTCTTATATTCTCTCTCACAATAGAGAATTCAAGATCATCTTTGGGACTGAAAATATATTTGCAAACAATCTCAGTACGCATATTTGGAAGTTTCTAAAACAATGTATCCCATAAGTAGTGTTCAAAGCACAAATAAAAGAAGAAGAAAATGACCTGGTTAGTAAGTCACGCTCTATTTCCATATCACGAACTCCTGAATCGCCTCTAGGCCTAGTTGCAGCCAAAGCCTCACTGCATACACCTAGATGTTTTCTATGGAAGAGTCTCTCAGGCTGGTCCACAAAGATGAATATCAGAACCAACACTTGATTTCACATAGCAACCAAACAACAAATTACTAATTATAACAAAGTAGACTTAAGTAAACCTACCGTGTTCCCTATAAATGCTGGTGCACCTGGTGGTTGAAGACAGAATTGGTACGCGTCTTGTCCTTCACACTGTCACATCAATAACTAGACTCAGATTTTAACACTTTAGAAATTGATACAACCCGGAGAATTGATTAGACTAAAGAACGTGGGAGGAAGGAAAGATACCTGCAACCGTGCTAACCAAGCGATAGGATCAATATCGGTTTCCGTAATGATTCTGCTGCGGCGTGCAAGCACAACCTGATTCCCAAACCCAAAACCATCATGTCAGTAAAACCTATAACAAATGTATAAATCGAAACAAAGAAATGGTTCTCTATGTAAGTACCTTGCTTAAGGGTGAATTTTTTTCCTTTATAATCTCCAGAGCATTATTTACAGCAGGGTAATAGGCTCCTTCACTAGGAACATGGTTCTTGCTAACAACATTAACTCCTAGAGATTCTCTCCGTAATCTCAATATAACAGAAGAAACCTGATATAGCCAAATATATTATACAAAGTTAATCATCTTAAGACTTTTTTTTTTTTTTTTTTAAGTAGTTAACGTTATTAATAAGTAAAGAGAACATTTCAAACCTGAAGCATAGTCTCCTGAAGTGCTTCAATAGCATTTTCCAAAGTCCATGAAAGCTCATCGTCCCAAGCAACAGTTGCAGCCAGCATTGAGTTTCCCTCAAACTCATCGAACTCGACCTATAATAATAATAATACGTGTGTATCAATCAACCAAAACTATTAATGATTAGATCTTTCCATGGTTTCAAGATTATCATACCTGAGGCACTGTAAAGTAAAACGAGCCAAAATGTTCCCATTCCACAGCGATCTTTCCTTTAAGATCAAATCGAAGTCCGCCATAAGCGCGAATCAGAGGAGACTTTGAAGATAGAAACCTAGCTTCAAAAACAGGGGAAATCAATCCAAGAAACAAAATTTATTATCAAGATCCTGAATTTTGTTTTTTACCTTCTGATTGATCTCCAGTCATCATGAGAGAAGGGATCGAGATCACGGAAAAATACAGCAGAACCGATTCCAGCAACACTGAGAGGATTACGATCATGAGATGATCCATTGTTTTCACTCGCAAAGTCTTGAAGAAGATCTTGACGACTAGTGTCACTGCGACGTGAGAAGAAAATGCGAGCAAGAACATCGTTTTGAGCATGAAGCCAATCGATTGTTCCGATTTTCTGGTCTATTGGCACCTGCAAATCATAAGATTTTTGTTTTGATTTTTCCGCGGGAGATATTGACTTTTCATTCTTTACAAATTTAACACGTATGAAACACTGATTTATTTTCGTCTCAGTGTTCTAGCTTAGGTCCATAGACCGTGGAGATTACTGCTTAAGCCGTCTAAAATATTATGGTATTATAATAATAAAATAATATAAATTTTCTTATATATAAATCATAAAATTTTATATATTTTGCTATAAAATGATGAATATAAATACAATATAAATTTTTATATTCATAAATTATGTTTTTTTTAATATTTTTATTATAGATATTTAATATATTATGTATTTTAGTAAAACGTTTAGACCGCCTATTAAATCGCTTAGGTTCCGATTAGGCGTTCTAGGCACTAGGCGTTGGGTCACTGTCGCGCCTAATATTTTGTTTAATATTGTTTTCGACTAAACATTGTAGGGGAAAGAAAAATAAATTGAAATCATAACCAAACTAGGATTGAAACCGGGCCCTTTCTGTATGGGTAGGTTAACATCCAATTAATAATGTTTTTCAGATCTTCAATGATTATGCAATTGGCAGGAAGAAATCGAACAATTTCACACGTACCAATGCAAGATCTCCACGTGGCGTAACCTCATTGATGCATCTTATGAATTTCGGATTGCACAAAATGAAGAAATATTATTACGTACGTACCTGTAACCGGACAATGCCGGAGGAGAACGGAGGCGGTTGGGATTTAAGATCAGAGACGGCGGTTATCAGCCTCTCCGTCGCAGCCGCCGGAGATGTAACCGTCGATAGAGTCCTTGTTTCCACCGTGCCAAGTGGCGCTTTATGGTCAGTCTCACATCCGTTCATGGACATCGAACATAGTAGAAACCTCTGCTTCACACAGAAGTTATCCAGTTAATAAATTATGTTTCATAGCGTAAAATGAGACACAAACACACTAAAAATTAAAAAAACCTGGCGAGAGACACGAGAGGAGAATTTGGTGAATGAGGTTGGAGAGTAAGTTTGGAAGATGGAAATGGAGTTGTGTTTTTTAGGGTTTGTGCTCAGAAGATAAGATGAACATTGAAGCGACGCCATTGGAGATAATAGTACGATCGATGTTTTTTTTTTTTTTCGACAGTACGATCGATGTATTGGTGTTATTTTGTTCTGTGTTTTGAAGTTGTATTGATCAATATGTATTATATATAGAGAAATTTCAAAAATGCCACTTTTCAAATGCCACTTTTCAAATGCCACTTTACAAAAATGACACGTTTTTGAAATCTTTACAAAAATACCACTTTTTCAAAATTATTTTTTCTTTATATTATTTATGTTTGGGTTAATTATGTTCTATTAGGGATTAGTTTTGAGTGTTTAGGGGGTTTTAGGTGTCAAAACATTTTTTAGGGTTTAGAATTTTAAGATATAGGCTTTATAAATCTGTAATTAGTGGCATTTTTGTAAATGGACACCCCTAAGTGGCATTCTTGCAAATGCACACAAAAATGGCATTTTTGTAATTGTCCCTATATATATTGCGTGTAAATATATATAATATTGGTGTTTTAACTAGTTTTTGTAATCTAGTTTACAATATATAATATCTTATCTTTTCACAAAAAATAATATATAATATCTTATTATATAAGTAGATAAGAAACGCGGATAAACACATTAAAATTATTAATATAAATATTTAAGTTTTATTTAGTTATTTGCTGAATTACAAAAATATTTTAAAATACTATTTAAATATGAGTCTTAATTAAATTACTATATATTACCCGCGTTATACGCGGGACAATGTAATACGCTAGTAAAATAATATAGTTTTAGTTTAAAATATCATTTTTAGTTATTGAAAAAATTATTATGCAGAATCTAAATTTTTTTTATATATATATATAAATTTTACAATTATTTTGTATAAAAATACGATTTACTACTCAAATATACAAAATAAAAGATTACAAATATGAATTAAATTTTATAGGTTTAAGGTAATTATGAGAATAAATGAATATTTATAGTAAATTTTCTTTTATTTTCGTTTTAAAAAATAAAATTATAATGATGTTTGGTTGGAAGGATTGTGTGATTGTGTAGTGTTTGGATAATAGTATAGTAGAAAATTAATAGGATTGAAGAGTGTTTGGGTAGTACTATAGTAGATAATTAATAATAGGATTTAATTTTTAATTAAAAATTTCAAAAATTTGAGAATTTAACACCTAAGCAAATTAATTCAAAAATACTTCTCCTTTAATATATAGAGGATTAAAGATATATCTTAATTCCTATGTCATAATTCATATAATGTAGACTTATAGATATAAAGTAAGTGAAAAAATATTCATCATAAATACTCCCTCTGTTTGTAATTAGAAGATGTTTAATTTTTATACACTCTAACTAAAAAATCATTTAATTTTTATTGTTTTCTAAAATAAAACATCAAATTTTATCTACACCAAACACTCTAACCAATAGAAAACAAATATGCATAATTTAAACAGTCAAAAAACACAATTAACCACTACAAAGTTAACTTTGCATAAAAAGTTGAAAACATCACTTAATTTGAAACAAAAAATTTTGTTTTCTAAACATCATTTAAAAACAGCCCGAAAGAGTATATATTATTATATTTTTTAAACGTCTCAATTTATTATTTAACTATTGTAAATTGTGAGAGCTGTTACAAAGCAATTCTACCACAGAAAATTCAATCTGACTCTTATATAGATCTACTACATTTCTTGATCCATGCTCATGATTGATACCTTATACTTTCAATGCGTGAAATTCCTAGCGAACGGCTCTGCTTGCACTACGCTGGAGATCTTTTGTAGGCTTACCTACATAAATCTGCATTATTGTTAGTAAATCATTTTTTTTCTTCTTCTGAAAATTGAACCTCATACCTCTTGGTGTAGAAACATTAATTATCTCTTGGTTCACTGAACCAAAGGGGTTTCCACAAAAAGTATATATTAATTATGTAATGAAATCGTAAAAACAGTTCAAACATTATAGAGTTAAATTAGAAAAAAAAAATCATGTGTCTAATCTCATAAAAACCTAAATAATATTCTATAAACAGTTTTATCAAGGTTCAAGCATCACATATAAATCCATGTTTGATAAATATTTACCATTGATGTCATTAGTTTCTTTCTCATAGAGATCTATATTCGCCAAAAATTTAAATATTCTTGGATCTTAATAGTAAATATAATATTATTTTTTTATCATGTATAAATTTTCATTTTATACACCATTTTTTATCATTTTTTATACAACATTTTTTAAACATCGAGAGGTACCATTATAGGTAAAAAAATTTCATTTTCTTTGTGATATTTTATAACTATGTTGACAAAATAATTATGATTACAGATTTTGAGTTTTTGTTTCTTTGGTATGGATGTGAATATCTTAAACTTTTAAATTAAGATTTTCATATCCTTTGTAATTTTTTTTTCAATATATATCATATCTTTTGTTTTATCATTCGCATTTTAATTTTTTTTAATTAAATTTATTATTTTAAAAAAATTAAATTTTTATTTTCTCTTCACTTTTTAGTTTTTTTTTTACGGTTTATCTTTTTATATTTTCTTTCTTAATTTACTTTCATAATTAGTTTGAACTATTAGATTGTTTTTTTCAAACTAGTTTCGACTATTAGAAATTTATTTTTTTCCTAATTAGTTTGAAATATAAGAAAGTTGTCTTCTTTTACTATTTTGTTCGTTACTTGGCAATAATTTTTTTCGTTTTCCAATTCTACTTTTTTTTTTTTTTTAATAAATTTTAAAATGTTAACACATGTTGCTAAAACTAAACATATGATGACGTGTTTAGAATTAAAGTTTACTGGAATTTTGTTAATTTACTGGAAAACGAATGGTATAATACCGTAGGTTTATAGTTGGTGATTGTTATATGAATTAGACCCACGAAGAAATTATTTACCATTCAAATTAACACTATGCTTCGGTCATTTATAATCGTAAATCGATCAGAGTGTGATCCAAGATGGAAGATTCCAATTATATGTGGCTCCAAGCTATCTCTCGTGGTTACATTGTCTCTTTGAGAGTGATAATGCTCAGCCCTCTGTTGTGGTTCAAGTGGGAGATTAGTGAACCTGGTTGGCAAATATATAAGGTTCCCTTTTTTTTTTGTATATATAGGTTATGATCCCTTTTGTGGTTTGCATGTTTTGTTGTTGACCTCTTCGGCTCTTCCTTACTGATACAAGTTTAAGATCACGAAAAAAATATAGATGGATATACCTTTCTTATCTTTTTGACAATTTTCTTTACTGCGCATTGATAAATTTGTTTGTGCCTTTTTCATCGCTGTTTGCTAATAACTTCACTTCGTATTACTATTACTTGATTCAACCTCACTATTTAACTGATAAAAATACATTTTTGGTATGTCATATTTTAAAAGTTTCAACACATACAAACTAATCGAAAAATAGATATGTGAAGAACTTCATTTTATATAAAAACACATAGTAGCAAACCCTTTAACCAAAAAAAAAAAACACATAGTGTTATGTTATTTTGTTTCTTTCTCAATATAACACACAATGCCATTTTTAATTTATTAAAAAGTAACCCAAGATAAGTTTTTTTTATCTTTTTAAATATTGGAATTAGATTCCGATCCGGACTGCTGCACCCCATGCATGTTCTAGTGAGCTTTTCATGTATATATAGCTTTTCATGTATATATAATATACTAGATTTTGTCTCGCGTCAAGCACGAAATTAAATAATTGATAAATTGATTAATCAATTTTACTATATATAATTTTTTAACATTTAAACAGGTTTTACAAAATATATGGTTTTTAATATCTGTAAACATATAAATATGATATGTGTTGTGCATAAATGTAATAAAGTTGAATAAATTTGATCAAACATATGTTAATGCTATCAGTTTTAATATTTTTATTTGTAAATTGATCAAAACACATGCAAATGTTATTTGTTTCAGTATCAATATAAAATTGATTTTCATTATTCGTGTAAATTATAGAACATACGACAAATTTAAATAAATTTTAGATATATATGAATTTGTCGGACATAACAAACAAAATTCAATATATATTTTCCAATAATGAAATGCATAAATATTTGTAAGTGTGATTAAATATATATAGTAGGGTACATTTCATAATAAAATATAGTATATTAATCTAAATACATATATACATAATAGATAACTGTTATAAATATAATAATAAAAAGCTTATTAATATATCATACAAAAGATGTTATGCTAAGTAAGTCTAAAATATTACATTTAGTTGGATTTAAAACTTTCGAACATGTATTTATGTTAAAAAATAATGAGAATGTGTAGAAAAATTCCAATATGACATATATTTTTAGTTGAAATATTTTGATTGGTCAAATTAAATTATGTGTCTCTCAAATTTCTCATTGATTGACACATATGATTTTTACTTTACAATGGTTTACATAAAAAATGGTGTAACACCAAAATGGTGCTGGGTTTTGCTCAAATGGTTTAACTTTTTACACAAAAATGGAATATTCTTAATAGATTATCTTTTTAAATTCTTTAAAATTTACAAATCAACCCCACTTATTTTTTTAAGTTTAAAAAAATATGAAATAAATTAAATTTAACATTTATTATATAAAAGAAATACATTGTAACATATAAAATGACAAAAAAATTTTTTTTGATTAGAAGGGTATCATTTCATAAATATTATCCCGAGGGAACCAACATCGTAGCTTGTTTTGCAAGGCTATGGGCAAGTACATTAGCTTCTCGTTTAATATAAACAAAGGAAACAAGTTCGAAGTTTTGGGCAAGTACCGTAATTTCTTCGATGATGCCATATGCATTCAGGAGTGATGTACCTGAGTTGATGGCGTTGATGAGTTGAGATGAGTCCGACTCAAATCTCATTTTGTCGAGGCCTTTTCCTAGTGTGAATAACACAGTCTCTCGTAGTGCTAAGGCTTTGGCCACAAGTGGAGATGCCACATAAGTCATGGTTTTGCTGTGTTCCATGATCTGGATTCCTTGTGATATTACAACCCATCCCAAACCCGCCGTTTTAGTCTTTATCTTCCAGGCCGCGTTTGATTGGCATATGAATAGGTTTGTATCATGGTTGTGTGGTTTCGAAGCGTGTGCTCTGTTTGGAACAGGGGCATGTGGATCTTGTTGAGCTTCGGTCATTCCTTTGCCATAGTTATCGCCGAAGTTAGCGTGTCTTCGATTGTGATAATCTTGTCGTTAAAAACTAATTTGCTTCTGCTCAGCCATAGAGACCACAATATCCAGGGCGATAAAGGTCCCTTCACCAATCCCGTTGGTGGTAGACAAAGCTTTGTTTTAATTTTTTCCCATGCAGCTTCGTATTCCATCCATGTTCCTGATTCCGTATCAGTCGAAAATGGTGCTCCTCTCCATACTCTTTGCGAGAAATCGCATCGGAAAAACATGTGGTTGATTGATTCAACTTCACCGCAACATTTGCATAGAGGATCCACTAGTATATGTCTTGTAACCAGTCTTTCTCCCACTGGCAACGCCTTGTTTGCAACTTTCCAAAGAAAGAGTTTGAGTTTGGGACTCACATTCTGTTTCCACACATCCGTGATCCAGTCAATGCTGGTTGTACATCGCAAATCCTCCTCTATTTTTTGCTCTTCCAAAGATGTGAAATACCCAGTTTTTGTTGTGTAGTCACTGGTAGATTTTCTCAGCCAAACTAGTTTTTCCGGACCTCCTATTTGACTCGGCTTTATGCTCATGATATCAGGGACATACAAGGGCAATACTGCTCCGATCTTTCCTTTGCCCCACTCGGATGTGTTGTGTTGAAAGGGATCAGCCACTGTTAGATCATTTTTTTCAAAAGGAGCAGGTCCCATCGGCTGCACTTGTGATGAAGAGGATAGCCATGCGTCGTACCATATGTTAGTCGTTAGGCCATTTCCAATTGCCCACCCAATCTTCTTGTTTAATAGATCTCTACCCACCAAAAGGCTTCGCCAGCCATGTGACGCACAAGCTGCAGTTTTGCATTTTAAGAAAGACTCATCTAAGCAATATTTGCCAAATAAAACCCGAGCCAACAATCCATGTGGATTTTCCACGAGTCTCCAACTCAGTTTTGCAAGCATTGCATCATTGAAACATTGGATGTCTCTAAAACCAAGACCACCATCTTTTTTGACCAAGCTAGTTTCTTCCAAGCGATCCAAGACATCTTTTTCTTGTCTACGCTTGAGTCCCACCAAAATCGAGTTAACATCGATTGGATCCTTTTGCAAAGAGACCCGAGTAATTTAAAGCAAGACATGGCGTAAGTTGGAATGGCGGATAAAACACTCTTTAGCATCACCATTTTCCCGGCCGTGGAGAGGAATTTGTTTGACCAACTCAAAGCTTTTTGTCGGATTCGGTCAACAATCGAGTTAAACAAGTCTTTCTTACGTCTTTCAAAATGCTCCGGGAGTCCAAGGTACTTTCTCACCCCTCCTTCTTTGGTGATTGCTAGATCACTCTTTATGGTTTCCCGGAGTTCTTGTGATGCTCTTCTTGAAAAGGAGATTGATGACTTTGTTTTGTTGATAACATGTCCAGAAACTTCTTCGTACCTCCTTAGATCTCTTTGAGAGCTTTGCTACTTTGTTGATTTGCTTTGCAAAAGAACATGGTGTCGTCGGCAAACAAAAGGTGATTTACCCGTGGACTACCTCTAGCCACACGTATTCCTTTGAGTTGTCCTTCCTCTTGAGCCCGGTTGCAAAGCCCCGAAAGAACCTCACTACATAAGATGAAGATGTACGGTGATAAGGGGTCACCTTGTCTTATACCACGACTTGGAACCACCTTACCTCGTGGGGAATCATTGATGAGGAAGGAATAGGAGATGGTTTAAATGCATTGCATTATCGAATTGATCCATATAGAGTGGAAGTGTAATGACCCTATCAAGAGATCAAAACAATTACTGGAGATGATCGAGCCAAAACCTAGTTGTAAAAAACAAAAATTGTCAAGCATGACGGGATTTTAAGCACGAGGTAGCCTGAAACACGACGTGGCGAGAAGCACGAGGTAGCAAGAAGCACGAGGTGGCAAGGTGTTTTCAAACTTGATATTTTTACAAAAATATAAAAATTTGCGGAAGCACGACACAGCTGCTCGGGATGGACGTGCTTGGAAACCGCAAGCACGACAAATCCGCAAGCACGACAAATCAGAAACACGATAAATCCCATAAGCACGAGGTGTCGTGATCTTCTGCGACGAGTCATCGGAAGCACGAAAAATCCACAAGCACGACAAATCGGCAAGTACGAAAAATCCGCAAGCACGACAAATCTCGTAAGCACGAGGTGTCGCGATCTTGTGTGACGAGTCATTGGAAGCACGACAAATCTGCAAGCACGACAAATCCACAAGCACGATAAATCCGCAAGCACGAGTTGTCGCGACCGTGTGCAACGATTCATCGGGAAGCACGACACACACTTCTGACCGTCCTACTGTGCCTACCTGCTTGCTTAACCCTATAAATAGGACCAAGTAGCTCTCGTTTCTTACATAGAAAACGTTACAAACCTCTGACCAAAATAGTTCGTGTTCGTGATCCAATCCGCGGTCTATTATCGGGAACTATCCAGTAGTGCCGTAAAGTTTTTAGGGTAAGGCGTTCCGATCCTAACTTTTCTATCTGACTTAGTTTTGTCTTGTGATCTTGAATCCAACCCTTTGTGGTTTTGATGGTTGGAATGATTGAGATTCAAACCGAAACTCTGTTCATTTTAAGGAAAGGAAAAATTTGTTAGATCGTAGAGTAGTCGAGGAACCTAGATCCGTTCTAAACCTAAGTCCGAGTCGAAGTCCTAACCATTTGAATAAGGTGAGTCTTGGTAATACTTGTCGTATGATAGATGAGTAGGTACACGGTGCTTGTTTATTGTTATGTTTTATAACCATGGAGGTTCTTGCTAGAATTTTAGGAATTTGGTTAAGTATTTTCTTGGATTGTTTGTGCATGATGTTTGATTGTGTGATTGCATGCTGCATGAGTCATGTGATGTTTATGTTTGTATTTGCCACTAACCTTTGTGGATGCATGATTTCAAGAAGAAGCAGATCCGCGTGTGATCTGTCTAGATACATGCGGGTCAAAGGTAAACTTTTATGTTGTGTGTGAGGTTAGGCGTTACAAGTGATCAAGAAGATCATGTAATGTTCTAACAATTGTAGAGAGCGGCTAACACTTCCACATATCGCTAGTCACGGAGGAACGGGATTGTAGCCTAGGGCCGTGACTACCGATTGTAATACCAGGAGGAACGAGATTGCAGCCTAGGACCGGTGTATTACATGTCAGATCACTGGTCTTTTAGCCTTTGTGGTTAGGGCCGTGTGAGGTAAAAAGGACAATGGAAGGAAGTTGTCAATTTGTGGTTTAGGGTTTGGTTACATGAGAAAGGACTTTAGTGTGGAAGGTCCTTGGTTATGTTATGTTTGATTTATCTTTTATGCATGTGCATCCTCTAATGATTGTGTGATTGCTTGTTGATTGTTATTTTGGGTTTGGGTGGGATATTATTATTTCTTGTTAGAGGAGCCTAGTCTCACTAAACAATTAGTGCTCACGACTCTATTTTTTTTGCAGGTAACCAATAGTGGGATATTAGCCTGGGTTGGAGGAGCTTAGGAAGGTTGGTGTAGATTGTCTACTTTTTGTAAAACAAGTATGTGTTTAATATGTAGTAGTGTACTTTGAGCACGTAGGCTCGTGGCCACAACATGTATAAATGGTTTGGTAACTTATTGTAAACCATATGTATAAGTATGTATAAAAGAAAGTTTGTTTAAACTTGAGTTGCATATGATACTAGTCCTAGTCCAGGACGAACCAACTATCGCTCATAACTCGGGTTGAAAAGCCTTGGGTTATGTTCGATAGAAAATGTGTGCTTGGACGTTTAGTCTAGGGTTCTTGAATGTGTTTCTAGAACCTCAGAACGAACGGCTTAGTGCACATATGTAGCATCTTTGGTCCGGTTCCGGGTTTACGGTTGGTTGCGCATGTTCTTGTTTGATTGTTGCGCGGCCAATTGGGTCAACGTTGACCTAATCCGGGGTCAAGGGTGTTACATGAAGTCTAGCCTCGTCATTGCCTTTTCAATAAAGTCTCATTCAAGTCTATCATAAGCTTTTGACATATCCGTTTTTACCGCCATTGAGCAATATTTCTTTGCTTTTGAGTTCTTCAAGAAGTGAAGCACCTCATGTGTGATGAGTACGTTATCCGAAATAGCTCGTCCCGGAACAAATACGGATTGATTTTTTGATATTAAGCTTCCCAAAATCGGTTGGAGTCTTCTAGTAAGGATTTTGGCTATGATCTTGTAGTAGACGTTACACAACGCGATGGGTCTATATTCAGCCACCGTTCGTGGGCTATGAACCTTTGGAATGAGCCTCACGTGAGTCTCATTAATGGTGCTTGGTAGCTCTCCGGTTCTGAAAATTTGTTGGATCTCTTGTATGATATCGTCTCCTATTGAATCCTAATTTGAATGGAAGAAGTTAGCGGAAAAACCATCCGGTCCTGGGGCTTTATCCGCATGTATTGATCGGGTTGCATCCCTTATCTCTTCTGAAGAGGGGTTAGCAATGAGCAGTCTGTTCATATCTTCTGAAATTTTTGGTTGAAGAGCATATTGCACTGTATTTACTCTGTTTCCTGGAATCGAAGTGAAGATATTGTTGAAGATAAAATAACAAAATATATCCAGTTTTTGTTTAAAATTTGTCAAATATATTAGATTTTGGATTTAAATATCACAATTTGTATATGTTTTTATTAATTTTAAAGTTGATTAAAATTTGAAAGATTCTTTTATAAATAAAAAAAAAAAAAACTCAACACCAAAATGGTATAAACCCATTTTCTACACCATATTTAGTGTAAAAAATGAGTTTACATCATTTTGTTGTTGGAAATGGTATTTGGTTAGAGAGACTTTTACATAAAAAAAAATAGGTTTGGTATAGAATTTGGTGAGATTCACCAAATGGTCATTAGTTTAATTTTAGACCATAATACGGTCATCTCACATGCATATTATCTCGTGTTCTTTCTCACTATCTTTTAATAATTTCATTTAGTTTTCTTGTCATTTACTCTATATATTTAACTTCTTCTTTTTTTATGTTTTTTTGTTTTTGTTAAGCTTGTGCGTAAGAGAAGAAAATAGAGGCTAAAAAAGTTCAGAATCTTGTACTTAAAATAAACCTGCCAGCTAAGCACACCGCATCCACATGGGACACGAAAACACGAGTATCGTGTTTTATTGGTATGCGTGGGGTTAGAGATTATCAGTTAAATTCGATCTGATTTCGTATTCGTTTTGATCCAATCCGAAAAATTTGGATATCTATTTTGAAATAAACTAAAACAAATAATAAAATTTAATTTCCATCTAAACCGAAATAAATCACAAATACTAACTTTAAAAATTCGAATATTCGATCCGATCTGTATATTACTAATACTTATACATACATATAAGATTTATAACGTATTTTTACATTTTTTTTACTTTTAAATATATTTGGCGAATATATTTATAGTAAAAATAGATAGATACTAATTTTATTTGAAATATATTACTTAAATAAAAATATATATTTCATTTTCTACTTAATCTTTTACTTTTTATTTTTTAAACAATTTATCGAATAAAATTAGACTCATTTTATACATTTATTGGTTAATTAGTTTAAATTTTATATTAAAAAAAAAATTTTGAAAAAAAAATATTATGGTGTTTTAATTTTTTTTTTGTTTAAAACAGATATCCGCAAAGATCTAGATATCCGCAAATATCTAGAAAAAAATTCGGATATCCAAAATTTTTTGAAGCAAAACGAATTAGAAAATTAGATATTCGTAAAAAAAAAAAAAAAATGAATCACAAATATTACATTTATTCATATATCCATCCGCGTCCAAACCTAATGTGTGATGATCTGTCTTCCATGACTTCACAACCAATCTCAATCATTGATTTGGGGTAATTAATATTTTATTTTTGCCTTTTATTTTTATTTTTACATTCACGTACAATTTCTGCATTATAGTTTTGTATTTAGCACAACTTTTTTATATATACGTATGTGGGTCCAGAATTTGTCTTTAGTCACTCCCAAGAAAGATTGAACTAGAAAAACAATAAAATCAATTTTAAGCTCTAACCATTAGCCCAGCACACATTTAGTAATTTGGTACAAATATTCTAATAATGTCGAATCAACAATGAAAATATGTGATGTATAATCTCTATTTTTTAAGTGAATGTGTCAAAATTAATAAATATTGTAATAAAATAAAAATTAGGTACCATATTTGAATGAATCACTAGAACATGTTATTGGAGAGTTCCAGAGGTCGTGATCGACCAGTCAAGATGATAACCAAGATAATGGAAATATCAAGAAGGTTCTAGCCTATTGTCAATATCTAAGTGTAAGAAATCTATCGTTATGTAAAGATATTATTGACATTTATATTTATTTTGATTTAGAAAATTATATCTAGTTTATTCTCTATATAAATTTTATTTTTATGAAATTTTAATATACTTCTTCCAAATACTTTCGTGTTTTTACTCTCATTAATTTATCATAGTGTTAGAGCTTTTATCTAATTTATGGGTTTAGAGCTTTTTCTTGTACTTCCACGAAGAGAGAAACAAAAAAAGTGAAGAAGTTTTTTTTTTTATATTTATTTGATCGATTTCTTCATTTTCTATATCATTGATTTTGTTTTTTTTTTCTTTGATCTTCTTAATCTACGTTTCTATCTTCCTCATTATAATTTAATTACCAGTGTCCAGTATAATGTAATTGACTAATTAATTGCTATATATGCCGATATATAGTCGGTCGCAATAAACAAAATCCAAACTTTGATATTACGTGCATAAACTAATTTCTAGTAAGCAAATAAACACCAGTTAAAGGTTTTGGAAGAAAGGGTTTAGAAGAAAAAGTAAATTCTTCTAATTTAAAATTCAATTTTTCATATTTTTATTTACTTTTACTTAGCCAGTCGAAATAACAGTATACATTAAACTAATTAAAAAATTCGATAATTACTCAATGGAGAAATGTATTCAATCTAGCATTTCAAATGATTTGTTATAATTTGTCAAATCTATGTTATTGGATCATGAAATTAAAAAATTCTATTAAAATATATTGTTATTGAACTAGTGATTTGGAAAAATATTTTCAAATCCACTGTTATTGAAACATATGAAAGATTTGATTTTTAATGAGATTTAAAAAAATTTGTTTCTACGCTCAATCTTCTAATTGACGAGCATTATTTCGTGCAAGCAAATCAACATACGTAAGAGATAATTCGCTGAGATTGGGGTTTATTTTTATAATGTGAACTCCTTCATTATTGACAACGAATCCATGATCTTCGTATTAAAATATTGAGAAATTTCAAAAAAATACTATTTTTAAATGCAACTTTACAAAAATACCATATTTTTATAATCTTTACAAAAATACCATTTTTTCAAAATTATTTATCTATTATATTATTTATGTTTGGGTTAACTATGTTATATTAAGGTTTAGTTTTGAAGGTTTATGAAGTTTTAGGGGTCAAAAAATTTTTTAGGGCTTAGAATTTTAAGATTTAAACTCTAAAAAATCATAATTAGTGACATTTTTTCAAATAGACACCAAAAATGACATTTTTGCAAATATAAACACAAAAAGTGGCATTTTTGCAAATGTTCCTAAAATATATTTTCCCTTGGAAACGAACAATAAAAAATCTCATATTTATTGTGTACATTTGCAAGAATGTCATTTAGGGATGTTCATTTGCAAAAATACCACTAATTATAGATTTTTAAAAGTTAAATCTTAAAATTATAAACCATAAAAAGTGTTTTGATCCTTTAAACCTTCAAAACTAAACTGTAATATAACATATTAACTCAAACATAATTGATATAATAATTTTTTTTTTTTTGAAAATGTGGTATTTTTGCAAAAATTTTGAAAATGTAATATTTTTGAAAAGTAGTATTTCAAAAGTGACATTTTTAAAAAATTTTCAATAATCATTTCTATTTTATTTGTTTAATACGAATGCATGATTTTCGTATTAGAACATGTTTTCCCTTGGAAACGGAACAATCATTTCTGTATTTTATTTGTTTTGTGGCCAAACCAAAGTCCACACGTATTTAGAAATTTGTTCGTACACTAAGGCTATCCATATTGGAGACATTTTACCAATGTTTCACAATATAAAAATATTAAAAACACACTCTTTCATCCTTTTACTCAACTTTATATCTTTTTTTTCACTTTTTTACTCAATTTTTTATTAATTTTATATTTAAACACACTCACATTCTCTCTCCAAATGTCACTATTTATGTCTTCCTAAAGACACAATCTCTCCAACAATATCCACTATCTCCTCTCTTTACTCAAATTTTATTAATTTTATATTTTAATACACTCCATTATTTCAAACAAAAATATTCTCTTTCTTCCTTTTACTCAATTTTTAATAATTTTATATTTAAAAACACCCATATTTTATTACCAATGTGGATTCTTGTGTAGACACTGACAGTGTAGTGGCGAAAGAAAATCACATGTGGATATATAGCGTTTTAGACTTAAAAATCTATTATATAATGGGAGAGTTTTCTCTCCTCTTAAGATGTCCACATCATCACTTTAAACTTTTCACATACTTTTTAAAAAATTAATTACAATAAAACTTAATTAAATGATTTAATAAACTTTTTATTCTTCCATTAATTGACTTACATTAACTACCACATAACAAAAATAAAATAAAAAACGAAAATACAAAATACAATTCAATAAATAGAAATTTGAAGAATTAAAAGTGAAATTTTGAAATATAATATATAAAAGTAATATATATTCTTCCAACTTTAATTGAATGTATTTAATTGAATTTAAAAATTAAATTAATGGTATATTATCACATCATCTTAGTAAACTTTTCAATTTTTTTTTTAGTGCTTGATTTTTAAATTTAAGACAAATAATAAAATAGAAAACGAAAATACAAAATACAATTCAATAAATAGAGATTTGAAGAATTAAAAGCGAAATTTTGAAATATAATATATAAAAGTATTATTATATAAATTCTTCCAACTTTAATTGAATGTAATCAATATATTTAATTGAATTTGAAAATTAGTGGTATATTATCACATCATCGTAGTAAACTTTTCGAATTTGTTTTTTGAGTTCTTGATTTTAAAATTTAAGACAAATAATATTTCAAAAATTCTTAACCCGATTCTAATTTTATTTGGTTATTTTTTGGAAAAAATATTATTTCGCTTTATCGTATTCGTAGACTTTCACAATTTACCTTGATTTTACAACTGCAAATAAGTCAATTAGTCGGATTTAGTTTCAATACTATTAAACTTTTGTTTTCGAGTTAATCAATATTATAATCTATTGTTTTGCTAAAGTTTAATAAAATATTCTTGGAGAAATTGCAAAAATACCATTTTTTATGTGCACATTTACAAAAATGCCACTTAGAGGTGTTCATTTGCAAAAATGCCACTACATTTTTAAACCCTATATCTTAAAATTTTAAACATTAAAAAATGTTTTGACCTCTAAACCCTCATAACTAAACCCTAATAGAACATAATTAATCCAAACATAAATAATATAAAGAAAAAATAATTTGAAAAAGTGGTATTTTTGTGAAGATTTCAAAAGTGTTGCATTGTTGTAAAGTGGCACTTGAAAAGTGGCATTTTTTGCAATTTCTCTACTAACTAACTATATATATATGAGAAACACAATAACTTTAAGAGAAATTACATAAGAAACTGAATTATTTTTCCAAACTCAAAAATATATAAACTCACGAAAATTGAATTTATATAATTAAATCATAATGATTAATGATAAAGATAAATAAGAAATAAAAATGATAAGTAACCATATTATCGAGAGAAAATAGAAAAAATGATAATTTGTAATTTAAAAATTTTAACTGGTTATTTAAAAATTTTGATTTATTCAATGATAAACTTTACGTATATAATAAATTTTAAAAAAAATATATTTAAAAAATGAATATGGTATTTAAATGATTGACAATCGTTTCATATTTTCATGCAGTCTAGATAAAAATAATAATTTATATTATTTCGTATCAAATATCATTTTGTATTTTTAAAGAATTAGTTGCTTTGTTAAACATAAAAACTAAACTAATAAATAAAAATCCAAAATTTTTTATACCAAATTTAATCAAATAGTTAAACAAAATTCGCGCACCGCGCGAGTAATATTCTAGTTAACTTAATAACAATGATAATTTGAAAATTAGGTAACTAGGAAAGAGGGAGAAAATTTAAACCTTAAATATCCTTCTTATTTTTTGTTATTACATAATATGCCATTGATCGGAAACTGTTCATTATCCATCCGGTGACTAACATGCTAACAATTATTATATCATGTTATAAAGAATAATAACATACTAACAATAATATTTGATATATATAACGTGCTAATATATTAAATATTCAAATAATATTTGTATTAACATGTTAAGAAATATGTTATTCATATAATATTATTATTAACGGGTGATTTATACCAAATACTCATCAATAATAATAAGGATGTTAACATGCTAAAAATTATAATAACAAAATTTATAAAATGATACTGATAACAACAGCAATAACAAATTATACAAACTTGTAACGTGCTAAGATACTAAATATACTATATAACATTACATTAATGATTAACTTAACATTTAACAGTTGAATTAATCTGCCCATAAAAAAAAAAATCATGCTTCCAATTTCTACACTGTTGACAATATCTCTTATTATCTCTTCAAGCACAACGGAGCTGACTTAAGCACACCGGAGACAACACCGGGGAATATAAAAAATCAAAATCACCGATAAATCATCATTACCATTACCATGATAATATCATCACCGTTACCGTTTCCTTCTCTGTCTCGTCATTTTCAATCATCTCCTTCCCTCCTCGCACATCACCATCACCATCGCCAACGATGATATCATCACCACCGTTGCCACCGTCTTCTACTTTACCATTGTCACCTTTCGTATTTTCCTTGTATTCTCCAACCGTCATTTCTTTCCCCTCCTCCACCTCTGATGCTCGTTTTCTTTCCCACCTCCAATGTTGGTTTTTTTTTCTTCTCCCACCTTCTCTTTCTCTCTACCTCCGATGTTGATCTTTGTCGATGAGAAAAGAAAGACAAAAAGTAAATATGGTGATAATTAAGGGTATTAGGGACTTTTGCATATGGTACAGTACAATCAAATAGTACATATGTTATCTACTTAATTTTCGATTCTTCCATTGTCATTTAGTATAGTTACTGTTTAGACTTCTAGTCAACATTTTAAGCTCTCGCAAAACTAATGGGTCCAAATCTTTAAAAACCCAAAAACCAAATCCCAAATCAGTTATGCCTCTTTTTCTATTTTTTTTGTTTTTAATAAAAACATGAGCAATTACAATTGAACCTTTAATGAATCAGAGATATTACACGACCCAACCACATATCCGACCCAAACCCAGAAATTATTATTTTAAGTAAAAAAAAAAAACTCTAGAAATCCATAATTTTTGTGTTCGCTTTCACGATGAGTCTTCATCATCTTCTTCTCAAACCCAACATCTCTCCCCTCGTTTGATTTGCCCTCGATGCTCGCATCTCCTCTTACTTCCTCTCATTAATCCTGAATCCAGATTTTTGAAGACGAAGCTATGTTGTAAATTCAGAGCTGGGACTTGTCCGTATGTGACGAATTGTAATTTTGCTCATACTGTTGAGGAGTTTCGTCGTCCACCGGCGAATTGGCAAGAGATTGTGGTGGCTCATGAAGAGGAGAAGATGACGCCTGAGCCGATCGAGAGAGGAGTTTCAGATCCTGTCTTTGATATCGTCGTCGACAGAGACTAGGAGATCTTTTAAAGGGAGGCATTGTAAGAAGTTTTATACTGAAGAAGGTTGTCCTTATGGAGAAAGTTGTACGTTTATGCACGATGAAGCTTCGAGGAATAGAGAAAGCGTTGCGATTAGTTTAGGTCCTGGTGGTTACGGTGGTGGCGGTGGAAATGGCGGTGGTGGTGGCGATGGTGGTGGCGATGGTGGTGGTGGTGGTGGTGGTGGTGGTAGTAGTAGTAACGTAGTAGTACTTGGTGGTGGAAATGGAAGTGGAAATGGAGCTCAAATTGTGAAGCCATCGAATTGGAAGATAAGGATTTGCAATAAATGGGAGATTACTAGGTATTGTCCGTTTGGTGCTAAGTGTCATTTTGCTCATGGAGCTGCAGGTAAGGATACCGGCTTTTCTTCGATTTTTGTTTGCTATAGTTTGAGGAATGGAATGGTTAGGCTTGAGCATAAGGACTGGATTAAGTGTAAGGGTCTCTTATTGTTAGTTTAGTTAGTGATTTTTTGCAGGTTTGATTAAACTTTAAAGCAATGCTTGACGAATGGGTTGTGTGAGAATGGTATGAGAGATTATTGGACGATAGAGCTCTAATCTGAGAGCTTTGGTTAAGAGTAGCTTATTAGCCCAGTTTGTCAGGTTTTGTATTTTATGGCACCAATTTCGTTCGTTTTCGATGGAATGTGTGGGCTTTCTGTTAGTTAAGATAGAGTAGTAGAAGTTTTAATTAATGTTGCTTCATGAATTGACTAGTGAGAATGGTATCAAATGTATTGTAGGAGTTTAACTAGTGCTACAACAAAAGTAGAAAGATAGCACGAAGCATTGAGAAATAACGTGGTGATTCTGATATTTTTACAGAAAGAGATGAGTTCTTGATGCAATTTTATTCTTAGACTCAGGGCTGAGTTGAATTGCTTGAATTCTCGATGAAATGTTCACGAATTCGTTTTACATTTCTAAAATAGAGAAGTTTCATGTGGAACTTTTTAGTTAAGTCTTTAGATTTGTTGAACTTTATGATTCTGGAAAGTTCTGAAAGTCAGTCTAACTTTAAAGTTTGAGTTTTTATGAATTGCAGAGTTGCATAGATTTGGTGGAGGACTTGTAGAAAGAGAATGGAGTATCGCCCAATCCAGACATAAAGCAAACAGGACCAAACCCGAAAGGACATTCCGACACATTGTGGATGCTAACGTTTCGAACTGTTTCTGTGGAAAGGAGGACAATTGTTAGTGCTCTAACTGGAGAAGGAAATGAAGAGCATGAATCTGATAGGAACCGAGCAGAAGAAGCTATGCAGATGAAACTGGCCTCGTAGAAGACTCCTAGGCAAAAGAGGATAACAAAACCATCTGATAGTATTTTATGTTGAACTGATGTTTTAGGATTAGATTTGGTACTTTGAACTGACGTTTTAGGATGTGTTTTAGGTACTTCTGTGTAACTGAGATTTTATTGTAATGTTGAATTTATCTTCTAGGTTAAACTTATTCGGTAGTACTGGTGTTTTAAGATACTACTGATTGTTATTGGTACTACTGGTGTTTTTATGTACAAGGTTATTCTCAGCATTATACACATGTTTTTGAAAAAATAATAAACAAATACCACATTTAACACATGCACCGTCATATGAATTTAAAATACTAAAACTTTACTTATAGTTATACTTATTTACCTAGTAGTACCATATTACACACATTTATAATTTGATACTTTTCAAGTATAATCAGTTATACGGGATTCAAACACTAATGTTTGTAGTAGTACTCCTCAAATTATTCTAATTATATACATTTATTATAGTTCCATATATTAACATTTTTGAAACACAATGTTTGGTTGTTCGACATAACAATTAGGACTTTTATTCACACTTTAACTTATAAATGTAAGATAGTTTTAGTAAAAAAATATTTTAGTGTAAGATTAGTTTTTGTAAATACATATGTTCTTAGTATTACCTAAGATACGAATTATTCCAAATGCAACAATAACTAATAAGCACAAATTAGATGAAAACACAAATTAAATCAGATGAACCAAAACAACATACAACTTAAGTCTCATAGTTATACCCAGTTTTACTAGTAGTACCTGACAGAGAAAACACACAAATTAACCGTCACAGTTATACATAGTTTTACCTAGTAGTACCTAGAAGTACATGGCAGAGAGAACATCATCAAGTGAAATCGTATAGTTATACCCAGTAGTACCTAGTAGTACCTCACAAAGAAAACACAGAAATTAACTGTCACAGTTATACATAGTTTTCCCTAGTAGTACCTAGAAGTACATGGCAGAGAGAAAATCATCAAGTGAAATCGCATAGTTATACCCAGTAGTACCTGGCAGAGAGAACACCACAAATTAAGAACCATTTTGTCTACTCCTCCTCCACATCGGGGTCGCTCACAAAATAGTTATACAATTTCCGTCCTCGTCCTCTTCCTCTTCTTCTTCTTTGTCCTCCTCTTTGTTTTCCAACCGACGAGTACCGTCTTTCTTGATTTCTTCTTACTGAAGGAACTTCGTGTGGTGGAGGCAAGCGAGTCAACCGAAATTAATTTCTTTGTTGCCAATAACAGGACATGAATTTGGTTGTGCACATAAGGATGAATTTCATCTCCTCCTACGTTCCATCACAAATGTGAATTTCTTCTCCTCCTACGTTCCATCTCAAGTTAACACCTTCCATTGTATAACATCCTCCACAATCAAAACATATGATTGTGTAACTTTGATTCATTGTCCCCTGAAAATTTTTTTTTTTGAAATATCGTAAGTATATAATTAAACTATTATTTAATTAATACAAATACCAGTTATCCTAGTATCACCAAATAGGCTCAAGAGTACCAGTTCGTTCAGTAATACCATTGTGTCTTATTAGTACCAGTTATTTTAGTTATACCTCTGCAGTTTCGATTTACTTCAAATTACCTATGATTTAGTACGATTTATCTGCTATTTTATGAGATAAATCATCTCACCATACTAATAGACTTAGTAAACAATTTCATTATTCAAATATCTATACAAAAAGAACAATTTTTCAAATCTTCTAATTGTGAAGAAACCTTTACACAAAGAGGTTTTCACAACCTAATCTAACCCTATACACTAAAAGAGCATACAACCCAAAGATCTTACCTTTAAATTAACCAGATTCAATGGAAAACGGACGCGAAGAAGGAGGTGACCACGGTCGTGAAGAAAGAGGTTATAAGGCTTTGTTTTTTTGCTTCGCAAAGAAGAAGTCGCGAAGAGAAGAAGAAGACCGTGACAGTGACCAACTCGTTACCATATTTCTCTTTCTCTCCAGTCAAAAGAAGAAGCGAAGAAGAAGAAGAAGAGTAAGAGATTCGAGAGAGGATGCTCTGTTTTTTTAAGTTTTGTTAGCGTAGAAAAATGTGAGGTGGAGGAGAATGATTTTGTTAGGTTTAGTATATTAATTGACTGGTGGTTGACAAAAGTAATTGGAATATTTAATTGGGGTTGGGTTAATAAAATAATAATAAAATAAGAAAAAGGGTAAAGTTGAGAAAATTGTGTATTTTGATAAAGAATGAGTTGTTAGATTTAGATGTGGATTGTTAGATTTAAAATAAATAAAGAAAGTTTTAATAGCAATTGATTCCAAAACTATTCATTTTAATTTTCTAAACAAAAAAAAATATTCATTTAATTGGATTGACCCCTTTTTCATCTACAATTCACGCATCCACTTTTTTTTTAGCAATTACAAAAATATCACTTTTTATGTGCACATTTGCAAGAATACCATTTAAGGGTGTACATCTACAAAAATACCACTACTTATAGATTTATAAAGCCTATATCTTAAAATTTTAAACCCTAAAAAATGTTTTGACACCTAAAACCCCCTAAACACTCAAAATTAAACCCTAATAGAACATAGTTTACCGAAAAATAAATAATATAAAAAAAGATAATTTTGAAAAAGTGACATTTTTTAAAAATTTCAAAAAAGTGATATTTTTTAAAATTTCTCGTTTTTTTTCGTCATGAGATTAAATCTGAATTATTACATCGTGGCAACAATGAATATACTACGTACCAGTCATTATAACAATTATTTCATACATCATAAATAAATTAAGTACTCAACCTTTTCCTTTTTTTTTTTTCACACTTTTATTACTTTTTATATTTTTTATAGTTAATGTCTGTTACACTTTTTTATATTTTGTTAAAAAATGATTTCTTTATATATGGTATAATTAAGAAAATTTAAAATTTAGAGATCAATCTTCTTCATTAAACGATGTACTATGGTTTGACCTTTTTATTTTAGATCAAAATTCTTATAATGGTTTTTTATTATTAGGGTTTTAAGGTTAAGTTTTTAGTGGGATTTTGGGCCATACAAATGTTTAAAAATAATTAGCACAGTAATTACCAGTTTTCGTGTATAGAGGATTTATTTCTGTCGAAGATCAAAGGCTTTCTTTTGCTTTGTCATAATTAATTTTTACCATGTCATTTTTTTTTATTAGATTGATTGTGGTGATGACATTTTAACTAAGTTAAGAAAATCACTTTCTAACTAATATATATAAGTGAATCGCCCTCGTCATACGCTCAAAAACTATTTATATTATATGCCTAAGTTTGACATTTTGTAATTTGAAAAATATGTATTAGTTTGACATATTTTAATAGACATTATTGTTACTGTGTCTATTGTTAGTAACATGAAATATTGGAGCTTGAATCTTATTCTATTATTTCATCTATTTGTAATCAAAATGAAATGTATAATTTATAATTTAATACACTGAAGTGTATTATAATATAAATAAATAAAAAATTCTCAAAATACAACATTTTCAAGTTTTTTTTCCAAAATACCACTATTAGTTTAATGTTCCAAAAATATCATCAAAAGTTTTAGTTTTTCAAAAATACCATTATTAAGCACAAAAATTGACTTTCAAAAGTTTATAATTTAAACTTTTGAATTTAAGTGAACAATATCATGTGTATTTAGAATTATTTTGATCAACAATATTATATTCATAGAAAAAAAACCATTTAAATAACAATGTTTTTTTTATTAAAAACTTTTAGAGCTATATATACGATCTTCCCTAGCGAACTAACCTTGGCCAAGAAACCGCTTCGAAGCAGTTTTTTTTTTTATGGGCTAAAAGTATGTTTGGGTTAGTTAGGATACTTTTTTAAAATGTATATGTAATGGGCATATTTTTTTTTAAGAGGGAATTTGCCGTAACATAATAATTGTTTGAATATGTCATATTTATTTGGTAGGAATGAATATGAACTTTATCAAACGGAAAAAAGAAAAAAAAACTTAAAAAATATAATGTAGTAGGGATTTGCATTTGCTACAAAAAGTCAGACGGTAGTTACTTGCGTCGATTCAACGTCAGCTCATTAGGAGTCCTAAGTTTTATGGGCCAGTTACGTAATATGGAAAGTAACTCAAAATTTTCTTTTGGATCGGTATGACTCGTATCATTTAATAATCATAGTCATAGCCTTGCAAATCTACAGAAACAAGCAAAAGAAAAGATATAGAGAAAGAAGAAACCTTCAGATTTCTTGTGCAAAATGAGAAGGATTAGGTATTCGAAAATGCAGAGAATTATCTTTCAAACTTCTCGACGTCATGTGTTACACTTACACATTTGATTCAAGTAATAATTACACCTAGACACACTTTATTGTGAACAGTTTACACAATGAGATACTTTATAACCAAAACACACTTTATATCTAGTATTTTACATTTATATTCTTCAACTAAATTTACTTTATCAAAAATAAAAAAATCTAATAAATAAAAAATAAAAAATTTTTCATTAACTCAATTTTTCTCTCCTCTTTTTTCTCTCTCTCTTCTCGTCGATCATTTCTTTCTCTCTCTTCTCTTTTTCTCTTTCTCTTCTCTTTCTTCTCTCTCTCAACAAGCAACAATAATACTCAGATTTGTTCAAATTATAACAAGAAGGCCTCATGAGCCACCGTAAGATTGTATACTTCTCGCCAGACAACTCGTCACAAGAAAGAAATATCAGTTGTGGATAGTATTTGGTGGACAACCTCAAATTTCACATTGAGTTTGGCTGTATTTATGGCTTTGCATATGGATGATCTTTGGTTGACAACCTGTAGTCGAATTTGGCTGCATTTTTGGCCTTGAATGTATTTATGGCTTTGCATGTGGATGGTCGATTCACTATAAGGTCTGTCCACCGTAACATCATTCATGAAAGAGTATTTCAATGAACAACAATCTCGTACATGAGGAACTGTATTTCACCTATCTTTTTACTTATTTCTTATCAAACCAATCTGGGCCACACATTCAAATTAAAAAAAAAAATCCAAACAAAAACATCCAACGATCGGTAGTAATTGATCATTAAGGATATTTTGATCCAAAATATACACAATAACCCAACAAAGTGCCTATAAAAACAAAAGTGTCTCAAAGTGTAATACTTTACCAATAAAATGTCCCTAGGTGTAATCAACTCTTGATTCAACTCAACATTTTCAAATCACAAAGGTTTCCCAAAACCAAATCTTGTACTCTTTTATTTTTTAATTTTTTTTTGGCAAGGTAGCATAGAAATAAGATTTTCCTTCTTTTTTTGTAAAATCTATCTTTCATTTTTATAAGGAAAATATTACATAACCATAAAAAGAAATTATAATAAAATCTCTAACCATTTAACCTAAATCTAATGGTAGAGTTTGCCTACATTTTTAATTATTATTTTTTTGGTTATTTTTACAATTGACCATTTTTATAATGATATTTACCTTTTAATAATTTTTTTTTTTGATTTTAGACAAAATCGGTAAACCTTAGAAGGCGAAAACATCGCCAAAGATTTTAACGTCGTCCTTTTTTTCTAATTTCTTTTAACGGGTCTAAACTGTTCGTTTAATTGTGTCAAAACCTGTTTAATAAACGGGCATAAACGACTCATTTTCATAGAATAACCCCGTTTAGGTCCGCTAGTTGTAGGTCCCTAATTAACATCTGAAACTCTAGCCGTGAGGTTCTGTCCTTCCGGCAGATAAGTAAATTAGTCCTTCTTCCGATATTGACACTCGAACTCAGCGCATGAGATCACAATTTCGAGACTTATGAACCTTTTTTTTCCCTTCATATTTTGAAAAATGATACCTTCCAGAGAGGAGAGTTGAGCTTTAGTAGGTCAAGTAAATGCCTAACAATTAATGAAAGGAAATACAGCCTAACGTGTATATTTATAAGGTTTTTCAAGTATCATTTATTCGTACTAAGTTTCTTATGTACACATTAGTTCCATAAACTCCAACAACAGATTAATATGATGATTAAACAACCAAATATAGATGAACTAGGAAACTAGTAAAACTAAACCCACATATTAATGTATTGGGTATGTACATAAAATAAAATATAGGGCACTTCCTTCGATGGTCTTTTAAGGGCTCTTCTCGGCTTCATTTCTTGTCACATTATCAATCTTTAAATCGCCCCCAATGATGGAAGATAGAGCAGTCGCCAGAGCTGATTGGAAACTTGGATCTGTCGTGATCGCCTTGATTGTTTCCGCGGGTAAAGATTGCATTTGATGACTAATAATGCTCTTGATTCCAATATGTTCAAGATTGGTTTGTGTAGGATGTGATGAAGAAGAAGAAGAAGAAGAAGAAGAAGAAGAAGATGATCTTCCAAATGGGCCTAAAGACGAGCCCGCGGTTCGGGTTTGAATGATGTTGTGGTAAGGTACTTGCTGATGGGTGCTAATGTTGCCGTAAGATGCACGGTATTGATCACTATGACTACTACCACCACCCCAATTCATCAATGTGTTGGTGTTGTTTGAAAAGTTGAGATTGGTTGAAGGATAATTATTAGATCTTGAGACATTACTAGGAGGAGAATTGAATCTATTGAGCATCGATAAGAAGGGTTGTTGGGACGAGGAGGAGGTTGTTAGGTCGAGAGTGACAGTGGGATGGCCTGAAGAAGAAGGAGAAGAAGCGGTTTGGAGGAAAGGTGATTTAGGTTTTGGAGTGATATTACCGGAGAGAGAGAAGTTGAGGTCATGAAGATCCGCTGCGGAGGAGGAGAAGGAGGTGCCGGAGAGGAGCATAGAGGCCGCGGCGGAAGTGGCGGAGGCCATGGCGGTTGCTGACATGGGAAGTGGGTGGCTGTGTGTTCCTTCATAGGTTGAGATAAGTATAGACATATCTTCTGAACATCTTTGCACCTAAATAAGGGAATATTAGTTAGATTTGTTATGGTTATTTTTGTGTAACATAATAATGTATTAATTCTCTAATTATTTAGAATGATTAGTTTAGTTTGAATTACCTGTTTTCTTACGGGACAAGAAGGTGCAATGGTACAACGATAGTAAGCTCGAGGACATGGATTCCCTTTAGCTATTTTCTGACCATATTTCCTCCATTGACATCCATCGTTCATCTACACAACACACCCAAACCCAAGAAAAATAAAAATACAAACATTTGATATATTTTTGAGAAATTTCAAAAAATGTTACTTTTCAAGTGTTATTTTACAAAAATGTCACATTTTTACAATATTTACAAAAATACCACTTTTTCAAAATTATTTATTCATTATATCATTTACGTTTGTGTTAATTATGTTGTATTAGGATTTAGTTTTGAGGGTTTAAAGGGTTTTAGGGATCAAAAGATTTTTTAGGGTTTAGAATTTGAAGATTTAGGCCCTAAAAATCATAATTAGTAGTATTTTTGCAAATAGACACAAAAATGGTATTTTTGTAAATGTAGACACAAAAAGTGGTATTTTTGCAAATGTCTCTTTTTGTATAATTTATGGTTTTGGAAAGAAAAAAAATGTTCTTCCTTATAAAAAAAAGAAGTGAGGAAGATATTTAAACAAAAGTTGTACTCTTTGTTCAACCAAATTAATCCAGATAATTTGTTTTAAAAGAAATCAATAGCAATGAGTCTTAAAATGATTTAATTATACATGTTCAATGAATATATCATTCTTTGCTAACGTGAGTAAAATATTTGTTTTTAAATTCAAATCTGTCTTCACAGTATACCTATTACTATGTTAGTACGTATTCAATTGTATCTACTAAATTAATGGGAAGTAAATGTACTAACCGTTGGTGTCTCACATCTTGATCTCACAGAAACCCTAGTTTTCTTTACAAGGTTTTGAGGCAAAAGCTCTTCTTGATCTTCATGATCATCTCCATCATTCTTAAGCCCAAAACTATTCTCTGATGGGATCTTATTGCTGTTACTTGGCTCTAACGACGTCGTTTCTTGATTATGATCAATCTCTAACTTCTCATTAGGATTACTCAAAGCCTTGTATTCAAACCCCATACTTAACCCTTGATCACTACTTTTTGCATGATCATCAATATTTTCGTCATCACTCGCTTCCCTCATTAATTCTTTATTTTTTTCTTCTTTATTTGGCATCGAACCACTTGGAACCGGTGACTTTAACCGACTACCTAGGCTCAACAAAACAAGTTCTTCACGCTCGCTATCTCTATCTTTGTTTTTGTCTTTGTCTTGATGATGCCCTTTTGGTGTGAACTTGTTTGATTCTTCATGTTGTACCATTAATTGGTTGTATTGTGTTTGAAGGAGCTCAAACTCTTTCTTGATTCTACTCAATGATGACTTTAGCCTTCGATTTTCCTCTTTAGCCTCCTCCATTTCGACTTTAGTTGAGTCCAACTGATCTCATAAACATTTATAATATATGATTGTTAATCAAAATATATACCATCTATATGTATCTATTGATTAATTAGTTAATCTCTCCTTAATTGTATATGCATGCCTTTAAAATCCTATACATAGTTTTATCTCTCATGATTATTATTGTTGTTTATATAAATGAACAAATTATTCTCTGGCATACATATAATAAACGAGATCTAATTAAGAAAAAAAATGATGCAACTCGATTCAACAAGTTAAGCTTTTCACAAAAACAGAAAAAGACAAAACTAACAAGATATTCGAAGATCTAGCTAACTGCAGTTTTAGAATTTAAATACGTTTAGCTTCATTGATCAAGATTAATCAATGATTAAAATCGGGTTTGGGTAAAGAACAAACGATTTAAACCAAGAAAATTTATCGAAAGATTATGAAATTTATGTGTGTGATTATAGAGATTGATATTTATGGATATATATATATATATATATATATCATATCATATAATTAGATTTAAATTGTAGAAAAAAAATTATGATACCTTGGATCTTATAATATGGTTGTAATCTTTATGAGAATCATTGTGAGAGGAATCAAGTTCTCTCATCTCTTCATGGCTTTCTTCTCTTCCATGACCACTCTTCAAGAAATCGTCCTTCTCCATTATTCTCCTTTGATATTTTTCTTATAAGCTCTCATATTTTCTTTTAGGAACAGTTGGTTTCTATATATGCAACCTATACATTCTTTGACTAAACCAATTAAACAACTAACAAAAACATGCAAGTCTCTTATATTTATATTCAGAGAACAAGATTTCTATAATATAAAAAATTACCGAAAAATTATCTTAAACATATAGCATATATATAAATGATAAAACATATAGTGTGTATATAATATGATAAAAATAAAATTCAACTATGATAGTCTCGTATTTTGGTTTAAGGGTAGATTATTTTTTTTTTAAATGGAAATCAAATATCAGTAAATAAGAGTTTTTATTGACTAAAACCATTGAACATATATATATATATGGACTAAACTTTATATTTTTACAGCTTCTATGTACACATTTTGTTTTCTTGCAGCAATGTTTCAACCCATGAGAAAAACAAACACGCAACTCTGAAATCTTGAAAGGTCAACAGCCAATCCAATTGAACTAAACAAATGAGTTAAAATAACAAAGTAAGACCAAATAACATGAAATGGGATACTAAATATCTATTAGTTAGTATTTTCTTATAAACAACACCAACACACGTACCTAAAAAACAACAGTTGTGAATCCGATTTATTAGGAAAAAAAAGAAAAAAATAATATTGTTCGTGGATCGATAGTGTCAAATAAGTTGGAAGAGAAATATTTTAACTTCAACGTTTAACCAAAGAGTTGGTGGCGTAATGGTAATACAAGAAGATTGGTTTCCTTGTGTTTTAGATTCAAAAAAAATTTATGAGCCGAAAGTTCAGAAATCCAACAGTATATCAGAAAAAAATAAAAACTTCAACGCTTATGTTATTATACATAGCAATGTCTCAACAAACAAACACTGTAAGGTTTGGAGCCGGAATCGTGGACCCACCGGCCAGAGTTGCTGCTAAAGAACAACGTTGAAACTTCTTGATCACATCGTTATAAGTTTTATATCTTTATTTTTAATAAAATGTTCAACCTACCTTACTATGAGGACTTCGAGTAGCAATAGCGACAGAACAAGATGTCAAAAAATGGCAAATGGATAAGTGGATTTAATATAGAACAAACGGATAACAAAATATGTAATAAACACAATGAAACAAAGTAGTTTAAGTTTATTTTTTATTTTTTATTTTTGGTCGTAAGAAAAGGAAAAAAGATTTAAAGTAATTTTTTTTATTAAAAAAAATCATTCAAACATTGTTTCGTCTTAAAGTGAAAGTGTCTGTTGTACCACTTGCATATTTATGTTTATCGACCAATAATCAATGGAATTGGCACGTTTTAGTTCCAAAAGCGCATCAAACTATTTGATTTGATTTTTTTTTATTTTTTATTTTTTATTCAAAAGCGTATATTTGATTTGATTTTACAAACGGTATATAACTTAGGTTTGAACAAAAAGAACATACAATGTTCGGTTTTTAAACAAACTTTGACAATAGAACGAATATACTAAATTTAATTACCAAAATATATATAACTCAGCTATACATGAAATGAAACCATGAGCACTCCCAAAATATGAACCAAAAGTCAAACGTTGGTGACGTACACTAATAACAAATAGTATATTTACGAAGGTGATTTGATTATCATTAACGAATAGAGCTTATAAAGCTGTATAATTAACTAGACTAATAAATAAACGACTATATCTAATTAATCATCTTGCACATTTTATATCATATATATGACTTTGTTACAAACAAAATTCCAAATAAAATTTTAATAAAATTCAAATTGCATAGTTTAGTTTAGTTTTAGCAGTTTGTCTATTTGTTTTTTTTAAGAAACAAGTTTGTCTCTTTGTTGTTTTTTTTTTAACATTTTATGTTATTGAAATTGATTTAAAATAGTTTACATAATGGAAAAAGAAATTCAACATATCAAATACAAAAAGAAACTAGTGGTCCTTTCCGCACCGAAAAATAAGTGAGAATAATAATCATTGACGACACATTAGTGATACTGATATGATCTTATTTCGAATCGAAAGTAGACAATTAGGTGTTTCCGAATCTACAATAGCAGCCAGACTTCCAAAATTTATTACGATAATATGATAACAATTCTCTGAATTTAGATAAATCTCCTCTTTTGATTGCCTTTGTCAGTTTTGTTCCGAGTTAACTTCAATGAAACTGAGTTGAATAAGTTTGAACTGCAAAAATTAAATCAAATATATATTCAAAACTGACTAGAAACTAAACATAGATATTTTACGAGAGAAAAAACCTCAACTAAATTTTTTTCTAATAAACTTAACCCAATCAAATGAACACAATCACTCATTAAATCCAAACGGCGAATAATATCGCATCGTCTTCTGACCAAATACTCTAGAACATCCTCTAAACTTCACGTCGAGCGTAGAAACTATTAGTTTACAACTTTCTTCCTCTCACAATGCCGACAAAAACATAGAGAGAAAATAAACTCAAATCAATTTTTTTTTTTTTTTTTTTTTGTCTCTTACCTTGTTTCTGCTCCAAGTTTGTCTCTTTGTTTAACGAAGTCTTTTATAATTTTGCCAAATGGTTGGTATAATAGACTTGGCATTCAATTAGTCATATATTATACATTCGTTACACTTAATTATACTTAAAATATAACTCTGGAGTTGTAATTAAGTTTGTCAACATAATGAATAATTTTCATGGACATGTGATTAATATTAACAAGAACATATTTAAGTGGACCACGATCTTAAGACCTTTGCTGGTTGCGTAGAGTTGTGTATATGCCATTGACATTTTAGAATGATTAGTCAACTTGTTGACCAAGTTTTAAAGCTCATTTCCTGTCTTAGTTATATCATTTTAATTTTTTTTAAAAATTCTAAACATTTTCTACAAGTGAAAGAAAAAAAAAAAAAAAAAAAAAGTGGTTATTACTTATTAGGACTTGGAAGACATCAGCTAAATTCGTCGTTGCCCAAATCCAATTTGGGTCCAACTCCAAAATCCACAAAATGTAGGGGTAAATTTGAAAATACAGAAAAACGCAAAAAAGTAGTGTTCCAATTACAAAACCCTAAACCCTAATTGTCTTCTTCCTTTTTTTTACATCTTTTATCTCTCTCTGTCCCCTTAACCTCGCAGATCGAGTTCTGGGAGATTCGAATTTGCTCTCTCTTGTCTCTCTACAATCCGGAAGCGTTTGCTCTAATTGCCTCATCAAGGTAAAAACATAAATAGCTCCAGAACCCTAAAACATTGTTTCTCTGAGAGTAATCTTCTTCGTGGAATTCTTCCGTTTTTGTTTGCGTATTTGCCCAAATTCATGGTTTTTATTTTGTGGGTTCTCTTTGTTCTTACAGATTTCGGATCAAGTTTGGTTTTTCTTTTGTTGTCTCGCAATGACGCTGCTCGAAGTTATCTCCAACGCCGTAACGAATCAGGACCGAGTCGACTCGCAAACCGATTACCCACTCACTCTTAGCAACGATGGTATTTTCTCAAATCTGAAACCGAAGCTAGAAAACCCTAATCTTGGTAACCTTATCAATCCAATTTCTGGGTGGGATATCTCTAAAACCGATTCTGAAATCATCGATTTGGGTAAAAGCTTTTCGTCTAAGCTCAAAAGGAAGCTTAAGGATACGAACAGATTTGATAAACTTGAGTTCGTCACTATGTTGAAGCAGTTTCTTGAGAAAATTGGTGAGAAAGTTGGGGTTTTAGTAAAACCACAGGAAGAAGTTGAGTCTGATGAAGAGTTAAAGGATTTGGTAGGGAAAAATGGGTTTCTGATGGGTAGAGATGTATCTGGTTTAGTTTTGAGAGGTTGTATTCGTCTAGAATTGTGGGAGCTAGTGGAAATCTTGATTTCAAAGTCTTTGGTTGATCATTCTTCCTACTCTTATTTAGTTAGCGGTCTTGTTGAGAAGCAACGGTCAGATTTGCTATGTTCTGTGATCAAACAAGCTTCAGATCTTGGAGCGAATGAGCTTCTTTCGATCTTGAAGTATTTTCTTTGCCCGTCAAAGGAAGCAATTAGCAGTATGGTTAAGGTAAGAGAAGAATGGGACAATCAGGCTTTGTTAGCTATTGAAAAGGTGAGCAACCAAGAGGTATCAAACAAGTCTACAGTTGCTGAGGATGCTTCTATCTTGCTGATGGTTGCTCACGACGGGTTTTCACCCTCTGAGCTTTGCTTGCATTACTTGTTAGCTTCGTCTAATGTCGATGAAGTCATGTTTGCATCTGCAGTTAGTAAGTTGAGTGGCAATGAGATGAGAAGCTTTCTTCGATACCTCTCTAAATGGATGAAGAAGTACGAGAGTTTCCCTCAAGCTGGTCCATGCCCTACAGCTGCGTCCAAGCTCGGTTTGAAACTATGCAACTGGATTCCTAAACTCGAAGACATAACCAAATGTTTGGGTTTTATTATCGATGAGAACTTCTCTACTCTGGTTCTTCACTCGGATTTGCATGAAGAGTTCAAGTCTATTGGAAAAGTAGCAGATGGTTTGGCTTCAGAATCAAAACTTTGCTGTTTTATGGCTAATGTGGTTGAAAGTTTGAAACTTGGAGCTGCCCAAAACTAAGAGTGTCGCAGTTCTTGGGGTTCTCAGTCTAGATGGCATTGATGCAAAACTCTGTTTTACTTTGAAAATGTTCGAGTGCGCCTTTTGTATTTTCTTGTTTCATTTCAGCTTTTTTTGTTATAAACTTCAATCAAATTCGGAATCTACTGAAATTTTGGCTAACAAAATGACTCTTGGTTCTGCCTTGGTATCGTGAGCACAAGTTGCTCGACGAAATGTCCCACAGAGTCAGATAATAAAAGTCGTTCCTTTATTACTTTTTCGAGCAGTTTGATTTGCTTGTAACCTTCACGAGACCTTGCCGCACGATCCTACGGCTAATGTTTCATCACGCGCAGAGTCATCTTCATGTGGAAGAAGAAGAAGAAGAAGAAGAAGGGCACGAATGTAATTATCTACGAAATGCTTCGTATTTACGCAGCTGAGTTATTACACTTGTTCCCGAAGTAAACTGCAATCTGGGGACACTGTCCACTCCTAATTTTCTCACCTTCTTAAATTATTCATTTATCATCACTTGTTCAGACTTAAATTGGTAACAATTAGTATTTTCAGAAAGTTTTTGATCTTTTTTATCTGTAGCAGAAAATTGAGTTTTTTTTTTTTGTTTATTTATATGTAAAAACTAAAAATATCTAACGGTTGTAAAAGAACGGTGCATGATTTGAATCATGGAGATGCGTTTGCAGTTTTGTTTTGTTTAAAATTAAACATTTTATCTCTCTCTCTCTCTCTCTTCGTTGTCACTGAAACTAACCACCAAAGAGTCTCACTTAAAGAGATTGTAAAATGGAAAGCATCTTGAGCTAATCCTGTCACTGAAACCATTCAAGGTAATGTTGTCTTCTTCTTAGTTCGTGTCGGATTCAGACAGAAGATCCGACAGGTGCTTGAATTTGAGACCGACATTTCTTGAAATAGTTCGACTACTGTGGAGTTTTATTTGTTTTAAATAAATAAATAAACTCGAGGATCTCTAATATTCTTGCTTGTTTTGGATTTTTATTGTCGGTTTTGAGATCAGGGTGGTGTAGATTTGAGGTCTAGGGTTCTTTTACTTGCAAGGTGAGTTCCAGATCTGGTTTTGGTAAATTCCATTGCAATTTTGGAGATTTTTGTTGATTTTAGTGTAATCATTTTGTTTTTCTTTGTCTTTCTTGTTTGATTTCATTGGTTAATGATTGTGATCTATCATTTACCTTATTATTAGAACTGATTATATATTAAAAATAACACAAATCCTTAGCTCATGTATGTACTCATGAACGAATGATTATATGTTTAATTTTCTTAATTTAGTAGCCGACAGTGATTCTGAATTTGGGATCTTTACATAGTTTTTTGAGAAACAAATGTCTGATCCATTGAACTTAGTTTGATGAATCCTGTTACAAAGAGCTTATGTACCTCTTTGATTTCAAGTTCTATGCAAAATCGAAACTTACAGAAAATTTACTAATTGGTAAGTATATTAGTGTTGTTTTAGCTTGTGCATAATCTTTTGTGATTGCTCGGACAAATGCAGGTGTTTTGGATTTGGTTCTTGACATCATGGGAAAGCCTGCAAGATGGTTAAAAAGTGTATTACTTGGGAAGAAACCATCTAAATCTAGTGGTTCTAAAGAGAAGGAGGTACTGCTGTTTTGTTGTTTTCCAAACTGTTGTATGATTATAAACATATGGATATCGAATTCAGATAGTTAAATCTTTTGCGGTCGAGAACAGTAATGTTTGTCGTAGATGGATTAAAAAAAAATCCTTAATGTGGGTTACATGACAATGTGACATGTCTCTTTTACTAGTTCTTGAACTTTTGTGTTGCAATTTTTTCCTGGATTGTTACGACTGATTCTGTTCTGACTACTGTTGTCTATGGTGTCACTTTCTGATTTCTTTTCTCTTTGTTGTCTGTTTTCAATGGTTATAATATGGATATCACATATGCGCAGAGAATTGTGAATGGGAAAGAGGTTGTGGTTATTTCAAAGATTGAAGAATCCGATGTGGTTTCGGATCTTCCAACCTTTGGGAATGCAAATGCTGCAGTTTATACCAGTGGTATGGTAGAGACACAGAATCTAGAACATGAAGTGGTTTCAGACGAAGAGATACAACTTCCTGAGGTCCAACCAACAGTTTCTCAAAATGCTGCTCCTGTTCCTGATGATTCACTATCCGAATCAGAGAAAAATCAGCAAGAGATTGCAGCCACAATCTTGCAGGCTGCGTTTAGAGGCTACTTGGTAATATTTTTAAGCTCTTGATTTGCAGTTCTTGGTGTCTTTTCTTTTGGTATCTTGACTTAAGCTTCTCGACGTGAAGGCTCGACGTGCTTTCTGGGCATTAAAAGGTATAATAAGGCTACAAGCACTTATCCGTGGTCACTTGGTTAGGAGGCAAGCTGTTTCGACTCTCTGCTGTGTTATGGGAATTGTTAGATTGCAAGCACTTGCTCGAGGAAGAGAGATCAGACATTCCGACATCGGAGTTGAAGTTCATAGGAAATGCCTGTTGCATCGTCAGCCTCTTGTAATGCTCATCACACGCTTCTCTATGATTTCGGTTTCTCTTGCTGAATAGCTTTTTACTTTAATTCTGCAACTGACCTTTTTTTTTGTCTTATCAGGAGAATAAACTCGCCGACTCTGTTGTTGATACACATACTTACCTGGGAATCAAGAAGCTAACCGCAAATGCTTTTGCTCAGAAGGTATACTTGTTTCTGCTATTACTATGTTGAAACTATGAATTAAGAATACTTTGTTGGATGATTTTTTTATTCTTCTTTTTATCAGCTTCTTGCTTCATCACCAAATGTGATGCCTTTGCACCTCGAGGTCCTCGACAATGGTTCTTCCAATTCAATCTGGTTAGAGAACTGGTCAGCGTCTTGCTTCTGGAAACCAGTTCCTCAACCGAAGAAAGCATCGGTCAGAAAAACTCAGAAGAAGTTTGCCAGTAATTCTCAGATAGCCGAGGCTGAGTTTGCTAGACCGAAAAAGAGTGTTCGCAAAGTCCCTGCTTCAAATCTCGACAATCCCTCGGCTGTACAGACATCTTTTGTGTTTGAGAAACCGAAACGAAGCTTCCGCAAAGTTTCAACAACCCAATCTGTAGAACCACCACCAGCAGCAGAAAATCCTCAAGTTGATCTAGAGAAAGTGAAACGTGGCTTGAGGAAAGTACATAATCCTGTAGTTGAGAACTCTATCCAACCTCAGCAGAGTCCACAAAAGGAGATTGAGAAGTCAAATCCGGCTTTAGAAGAACTCGCGAATGCGTTTGATGAAGAGAAAAAATATGAAATAGCTGAGACGGTGGTGGAACAGCCTGAGGAGTTGATAATACAAACTCATGGACCTTTGGAAACCAGTGAAGCACTTGATCCAACATTGGTCAATCAAATCGAAGAGAGCGAAGAAAATGTAATGACTGAGGAAAAAGAGTATGCAAAAGAAGAGACAACACCCAAACAAAACAACAATAAGGAGAATTCAGCTGGGAAGGAGAATCAGAAGTCCGGGAAAAAGGCTTCTTCGGTTACTACTACTGCTCAAACCGGCGAGTGTCTAGAGAATACTAATGGACATCAGACTAGTAGCCCGGGAATACCGAGCTATATGCAAGCGACTAAATCCGCAAAAGCAAAGCTGAGGCTACAGAGCTCTTCTTCTCCTAAGCTACAAGTGGGAACTGAGAAAGCCAGTAGACGTTACTCTCTACCATCCTCGGGTAACAGTGCAAGAGTCACTTCTCATTCTCCCAAAACAACAAGAGTCTCAAACTCGGGTGGAAAAAGCGGGAATAAGACCGAGAAACCTCTTCTTTCGTCCCGAGAAGGAAACGGTTAGTGTCCTAAACAAACCAAACAAGTTTCCTCACATGAAAATCATCTTACCTAGTGATTCTACAATTTCTCACTCAACTAAACTAGTTTTCTTGAATTGGTTTTGGGGTTTTGCAGGGAAGACAACTCCTCCGGTAGAGTGGAAGAGATGATGATTGATCATCTGGTAAAAAAAAAAAAAAAAAAAAGGTGATTGAAGCTTTTGATGTTTCTCACTCTACAATATTTTACCATATCTATCTTTACAGTTTAGAATGAATTTGTGTTTGTGTTGAGAATGTTTGTACATTTCATAGGTTTGTTTTGTTGGACTTTTACTTTCTATTTTCATCTTACAATTACTTTTTCTATTACATTAAAAAAAAATAAAACCAACTTTGGATGTTTATGTAATGATCCTCAGCCTTTTTTTATAACCAGTTGAACAATTCATGAATGTTTTTTTATTTACAAAAAATTCTGACAAAGTTTCATTGATACATCACCACAATGTCACTATCACAATTACTAAAATAACCTTTCATTTTAGCAAAACAATTACAAAAAAAAAAAAAAAAGAGAAATCCTGAATATTCTCCTCCTTTCTTCTTACGATTTCTCTTTCTTTCTCATCGCCGGAATATCGATCGCGTCCTTCTCTTCTCGTCGTCGGTGGTCTCTCATCGCCGGAGGTAAGACGATTGATGCATAATGTTTTCTTCTTCTCTTCAGATTGGAATCCGAGAGAGTCTATCTTTGAGGTTATGTCTTACAGATTTGGTCAAAACTGAAAATTTTACTCGCTCTATGAATCTTGAGAATTTCCTTTGATGTTTCTATGATTATTAAGCCACTCACTCCAACAACAGTATACAAAAAGTCTCCAACTTTTCAATCTCATTCGATTGGTTAGAGAAAGTTTTGTTCAAATTTGTGAGATCAGAAACTTGTTGTCAAAAGGCTTCCCATTTCTTGAATCCAAGTTTTCACAAATTTGGCCTTTTTTTCCCTCTGAGGGTTTATATGTGAAGCTAAATTTGATGTTGCTCACTTCACTGCTCACATTACTTTGTGATGTTTAGGTTGATGGGTTCTGCAGCTAGACAGCCTCTCTTCTCTTTCGGTGTTATCGCTGATGTTCAGTATGCAGATATTCCCGATGGACGCTCGTTTTTAGGTGTTCCTAGGTACTACAGAAACAGCATTCTTGTTCTGCAAAAAGCTGTCGAAACTTGGAACCAACATGGAAACCTTAAATTTGTTATTAACATGGGAGATATTGTTGATGGATTTTGTCCCAAGGATCAATCTTTGGCTGCTACTAAGAAAATTGTACATGAGTTCGAGAAATTCAAAGGCCCGGTGTATCACATGATTGGCAATCACTGTCTGTATAATCTCCCCCGCGAAGAGTTGCTTCCGTTACTGAAGATCCCGGGGCGTGATGGCAATGCTTATTATGATTTTTCGCCAACCCCGGGGTATAGAGTTGTGGTATTAGATGGGTATGAAATCAGTGCTGTTGGGTGGCCACAAGACCATCCTAACACAATCGATGCTTTGAGAATACTCGAAGAAAAGAACCCAAACTCAGAAAAAAACAGCCCCGCGAGGCTTGAAGGTGTTGAGAGGAGATTTGTAAAGTTTAACGGTGCTGTTGGGGAGAAACAGCTGCAATGGCTAGACAATGTGCTTCAGGACGCAACGAAATCAAACCAGAAAGTTATCGTATGTGGGCATGTGCCTATGAGCCCTGGCGCGTCATCTAATGAAGCCTTGTTATGGAATTTTGATCAAGTGATGAGCATTATACACAAGTATGACTCTGTTAAAGTTTGTCTATCCGGACACGATCATAAAGGGGGATACTTTGTCGATTCTCATGGAGTTCACCATTAGGGATGTTAAAATGGGCTCAACCATGTAGGGCTGGCCCTGACCCTAGTAAAATTTTTGAGCCCTAAGCCCTATATAATATATCAGGGCTTAAATAGGGCCAATGTTAATTAGCCCTAAGATTTTTAGGGCTTACCAAGGGCTAAGTTTTTAATCAAAAACACAATTATATTTTTTCATAAAAAAAACAAAATCACGTTTTCCGCCAAAACCGCAAAATTATTTTTCCTCCAAAAATGCAAAATTCACTTTTTCGTCTAAACTCCCAAAATCATGTTTTCCCGCCAAAAACACAAAATCACGTTTTTCGCCAAAACCCCGAGTTCACTTTTTCCCATCCAAAACGCAAAATCATGGTTTTCCGCCAAAACTCCAAATTTACCTTTTTGTTTACAACCCCGAAATCATGATTTCCCACCAAAAATGCGAAATCTAGTTTTCCCGCCAAAAACGCAAAATCGCGTTTTTCGTCAAATTCACTTTTTCCGTTTACAACCCCGAAATTATGTTTTCCCGCCAAAAATGCATAATCATGTTTTCCCGCCAAAAACGTAAAACCGCGTTTTTCCGCCAAATTCACTTTTTCCGTTTACTACCCCGAAATCATGTTTTCCCGCCAAAAATGCATAATCATGTTTTCCCGCCAAAAACGTAAAACCGCGTTTTCCCGCCAAATTCACTTTTTCTATTTACAACCCCGAAATCATGTTTTCCCGCCAAAAACGCAAAATCGCGTTTTCCGTCAAATTCACTTTTTCTGTTTACAACCCCGAAATTATGTTTTCCCGCCAAAAATGCATAATCATGTTTTCCCGCCAAAAACGTAAAACCGCGTTTTCCCGCCAAATTCACTTTTTCTGTTTACAACCCCGAAATCATGTTTTCCTGCCAAAAACGCATAATCATGTTTTCCCACCAAAAACACAAAACAGCGTTTTCTCGCCCAGACCGCAAAATTATGTTCTCCCGCTAAAACCAAAAAAGTCGCATGTTCCGCCAAAACCGTCAAAATTGTTTTTCCCAACCAAAAACGCAAAATCACGTTTTTTTCCAAAACCGCCAATTGCATTTTCCCGCTAAAATCATATCTTTTCGCAAAACCCACAAATTTGTGTTTTTTTTTGTAAAAACCGCAAAATCGCGTTTTCTACCAAATACCGTAAAATTACATTTTTCCCTAACATTGTTATATTATTTTTGTCCCGCCAAAACCGGACAAATTTTATATAATGTTTTATTTTAAAAACAAAACATTATATAAAATACATTGTCGATTTTTATATTTTGTTTCTAATTTTATATATTGTTTTGTTTTAAAAAAAAACACATTGTAAATTTAAATATAAATTTTTATTAACAAATTCAATAAATTTAACTTTTAAGCACTTTGTTTATTATCAAACAGGGCTTATATAGGCCCAGGGTTTAAACCCTTTGTTTGAAATCTGATAGGGCTAATATAGGGTTAGGGCTTACTTAGGGCTGAGCTTTCAAATGATAGGGCTGGGCTGAGCTGAGAAACCCTATTTAACATCCCTATTCACCATAGGTCCCTTGAAGCTGCCTTGGAATGCCCTCCAGGTACTTTTTCGTTTGGATATATTGATGTATATGAGAACAAGTTATCTCTTGTTGGCATTGATCGAATGCAAAGCACCCATTTTGAGAACTAAGAGTTCTCCTAATTGATAAAAAAATGTATCACACCAATCCATTTTTATATGATTGTTTTTTTTAATATGATAATTGGTTTTGAGGCCTTTGATGTTTCTCACTATACAATATTTTACCATCTCTCTTTATAGTTAGAGTTTGTATTTCTGTTTTTGTTGAGAATGTACATCATAGGTTTCATTTTCTGTTTCAATCCAACATTACTTCTATTACCTTGGAAGATAAACTAACTTTAGATGTTTATGAGATACATGTAATGATCCTCAACTTTTTTTTTATTATCAATCCTCGACATTTTTATTACCAGTTGAACTACATGTTTTCATTTCATGAAATGAAAATATACTCCAATTGTCCTAAGTTTGAATGAATGGTTAAAGGAGGGAAGGAAGGGCTAAGTAATTAAAGGGAGAAAAAAGGAGAGAGAGAAAAGCATAAAGGATTATTAATACATTGAGCCCAAAGAAACAAGACTGAATTTGATTGCATGGAGAAAAGAGCTTCGAATTAGAAAAAGTTGGTATTATTACACAAGCTTTAAAACTAGCTTCCCCTTCAATTTATTTTTATTCTTTTTCATCATTTTCAATTTATTCTTTTTGAATAAACACTTTTTCCCTCTTTAGGAGAGGCTTCTTACTTCTTGATTAGGAATTTTTCTCAAAGCCAAACCAAAACAAACCTTCTCTCTGCATATTTATTATTCTTTCTTGGACTTAGTTTTGGTAATCTTAGCATAATTACATCTTATATTTTATTTGCTGATGTGCTTACGTAAATCCCCATCTATCTTTTAACTCTATTTTTTGTTCCAAAATTAATCATTTTCTTCTTATATTATAGCATTTAACTACACACACACACACACTAGATTGGTCTATATGTATAAGTAAAGGCTGTCCATGTCAGGCAAAAGGGAATGTTCCAAAGATATCTCATTGCTCTTTGGTGATTCCATTCTGATAGGGACATTTTGTGTGAAGAACAATGCCAAAAAAGCAACACAAGACTGTACCTATGAAACTAATTTGTTTGTATGTATGTATCACTATTCACCTTATCCAATGAACATAGATTGTACATATATGTGTATCATGTATGTTAAAAATGAAAAAGATATGGAAATACAACAACAAAAGAGAGAGAGAGAGAGATATGCTTAGCTTCCCAAGAACAGAGTTCCAAGTGTAAACCTCTTTTTTGGTTCAAACTTGTCAGAAGAGAGATCTTCTAAAACTAGCCTTTATATATGCTTCCTTCTTAACAATCTTCTCTCTATCCCAAAAAGAGCGAGAGAGAGAGAAACTTCCCTCTTCTTTAGCCTTTTCCATTTATACATTCACAAGCTAGTATCTACACACACACACTGTGGATTTCTTCAAAATGGGTGTTTCGATTCGTCATAAAGAAATGACTCTTTTTCTTCTTTTCCTGGTGTTTTTGGTTTTTCAAACTGATAAGGTTTCAAGTCTAAGATGGGACAGAGACATGAAGGTGCAACTTCCGTCTGTTCATCCTTTGCGTGTTCTTGAAGAGTCCTCATCATCATCATCAAAGGAAGAAAATTTAGATACAAATCGAGACTTAGCGCCTTCTCCTTTGATTATGTTTGATCCTAATCAATCTGTTAAGAGAATGATTGGAAGAGGATCTGATCCTATACATAACAGATGCTGACATTCTTTTAAAGAAGAAGAAAAAATGTGTTTTTGTTTCTGAAACTAAAGCTAGTTCTCTATATTCTGTTTCTGCATTACTTTGTTTTCTTTCAATATTCTGTTTTATACATTTGCCTCTTAATCCTTTTAAAAGTTTATATTGAATATTTGTTCTGTTTGATGCAGTGTGTATGACTATACAAGACTTCATTTGTTCTTTGTGTCTCTGTTTCGAATCTGTTCTGATTAATCATATTATTATCACTTTATCAGTATTGTAAACATCAATCATACATTGATCTTCTAAGATCTTTTCGATGAACAAGAATTTTCCAAATCCAGGAACCTCGGACCGAGCTTTATAAATGATTTTGGTTTATAAGATGGCCCAATACATGACATAAGCCCATTAAACACTTCGTAGGAACCAGAGAAACATGGAAAACGGGACACAATTTATTTCTCTTGGGACTCTTTCGATGCATGTTTATTTCATGTGAAATCAGTACGATTCTACTTATGTTTAGGAATCCATATAAGAAATTGCGATGGAACTTAAAGTACTATTATATAAAATATATAGGCTAATCTATTCATTGTCAATTGATTTTGAATTCGAAACTCATAATTTCACATGATATGACAGTTTAATTTGGTGACTCAAATATCGTTATCTAGAAAAGTTTACTATCAATTTTAGAATGAGATTCTATTCTAGATAGGACCAAAGTTATTATCTTGAAGAAGTGTATTAGGAATTCCACATCGAAAACTGTGTTAGGATCTAAATAACATATAATGAATTAGATTAGGAGTTGCGTTGATATGCAGGTAGATACATTAAAAATTATAATATTAAAATTTAAATTTTAATTAGTAACCCATTAAATTACAAAAATATTTTGAAATAATTAAACATGCTTCTTAAAAAATTAAAGTTTAATTTATATCTTAATTTTCATATCATAATTCATATTATGCATACCCAAAAATATATATATATAAACATAATTCAAATCATATTCAAAAATCACAACCCAATTTCTCAAAAAATATCCTTACGCTATGTATTTATATTAACTATATATGATAAAATCTGATAGCAATTAAAATATTATAGAGTTAAATCATAAAATAATAAATTTATGTGAATAATATCATAAAAACCTATGATTGATAAATGTAATAGATGCCATCGATTTATTTTCATAGATATCTATACTCGTCAAATATTATACTTCTGGATTTTAACAGTAAATATATTATTATTATTTTATAACATATATAAATTTTCATTTTATACAGTTTTCCTTTTTAACATTCAAAAGTATAGGTAGAATGTTTCTATTTTCTTTGTAATATTCTATAAAAAATTATAAAATAAATATGTTTATAGATTTTTTTTTTCTTTGGTATGTTTGTGCGTATAAACTTTAATATTGAGATTTCCATATTCTTTCTAATTTTTTCATTTTCGATTTATGAAATTTATTTTGTTGATATCATTCATATTTTTTTTCTTAATTAAAATTTATATTTCCTCTCTACTTTTTTGTTTCTATTGTATTTATAGTCTTTCTATTTTCCTTTCTAATTTTATTTTTATAGTTTGTTTAAACTATTATATTTTTTTTCTCCTAGCTAAATTTTTTTCTCTTAATTATGAGATTTATACATAGATTTTCAGTTGATTATGTTGTATTTTCAATTTTGTTTTAAACAAACATTGCATTCTCTAATGTTTAAATAAAATATACATGTCATTTTTTAACAAATCATATCTCATAGTATCGATTTAATACAAGTTGTTTAGTATATTAACATTACTATAGAAGGAGGGATTTTTCATTAAAAGAACTTTACGTGAGGGGTTATTTCACTAAGTTCATTATAATCATTTAGTTAAGGAGTTTTAACGTTAATAATTTAGTTGAGGGGTTTAAAATGGATCAAACAATAATTGAAAGTTTTTTTCATTAAAAACCCTTGGGATTATTAGAATTTTTTTTTTCTATTTGTTTAGTTGTTTGACAATTTTGTTCATTTTCTTTTTTTTTTTAATTGTTTTTCTTAACTAATTTAAAATTTTAACACATGTCATTATCTTATCAATATTGGACACTTGTCAAGATCTGGTGAGTTATATTTTTTTCTTACGGTACAAACTCTTGTCGATAATATTTTTCTTACTTTATTTTTTTTCTCTACTTTTTTTATTTAATCTCTCTATTTTATTTTTAATGTATTTTTATTGTTGGTTTAAACTATTATATTTTTTGTTGTGGACTACTAAAAATTTTTCTTTTCTCATAATTAGTTTGAACAATAATAAATTTTTTTTACTATTTTGTTAGTTAGTTGACAATTAATTTGTTCGGTTTCTATTTTATATTTATATATTTTTAATCAGTTTGAAGTGTTAACACATGTCATCATCTTATCAATATATAGTAGACACACGTCACGATCTGGTGAGTTACAATTTTGCTTACGTGTCGCGTTCTCATCGTGCGCATCTTATTTTGTATAATAAGATATGGATCATATCAATCCATTTATTGCCAATTAGTTTTGAGTTGAAAATTCAAAATCTTACAACTTGGATTCTTAAAATCTATTCTCCTAAATGATTATCACGAATTCACGACTATAATCTATTGTTTACATAATTATTTTATTTTCATTAATAATTTACTAGACACATACTACACTTAAACGATAAATCTGTCGTCATACTAGTTTAAAGTATTACCTTATATAAGTTCCGTCTTTCAATAAATTAATTAGATTTTAAAAGAAATTACAAGTACAATGTATTAGAAATATTTTGGTCGTAATAAAAATCATCTACCAAATGTATAATAATTTTCTAGTATATATATGTCGTTCTAAGTTTTCTTATCGTGTTTATGTTTATCATTCAAATGATCACGAAAATAGGTGAAACTAATCTGGAGGTAAGGTAACTGATAGACACAAACAAATAAAAAAGTAGTTGGAAAAAAGTGGAGTAGATTTAAGCATTCCAACTGCACGTATAAGTAAGAGATAATTTGGCAATCATTTTGGGCCATTTCTCTTGTTGGTTCCTCATTTTGTTTTTCTATTAGCAGTTCTTATATATAAAACTTGTTGATTATATATAATACTAACCCTTATTTATTGATTGCATTTTCTATAGTCCAAGTAATTCTCCGATACGGTTCTTTTTCTCGCACAAGGATTCACTAATCACGATAATTTTTTGTTATGTTTTCGCAAACATTAAGAAAGAAAAAACAAACATGATCAAACATGATCTTTACCGTTACCACAAATATTAACTAAGTCACTACAAGAAAATAGATGATCCGCGACTACAGAATTAGTTGCAAAACAGTCGCAAATAAACGTTTTGCGACTAAGTAGCGACTAAAATGGAGAGAAGCTAATATTTCGTCGCTAAATCCATCAGTCGCTAATTAGTCGCTATATTGCGACTATTTAGCGACTAAAGAGGTGGAGACGCTAAAACAGTCGCAAATTGGTCGCTTTATTTAGCTACTAAATTGCGACGGCTTACGACTAAATAGCGACTAAAGAAATAGTCGCATGATAGTCGCTAGAGGTAGAGTCGCTAAATAGTCGCAATATATTTAGTCGCTAAATAGTCGCAATATGTATTAGTTGCTAAATAGTCGCAAGATTTGTGGAATTTGCTACAATTTCATAAAATTATTGAATATTTGATTATTGAGATTTTGGTTTTCAAAATTGTTTTGTAATAATGAAATTTAGAATTTAAAATTTAAAAAGGTTATATATAACATAAATAATAAATTAGATTGAAAGTCTTACATAAACATTTGCAAACCTAATATCCAAACAACAAAATACAATTTCCAAACAAAATATTTAAGTTATGAGTTTGAAATAATAAATAAACTAAGGAGAAGAGGGATTTAGACCCGACTGTTCCTCACAGAAGTCAAGGAATGCAGGGTCAGTTTTGCGGAGATATTGTTCAATCATGGTGAAGTGTTTCTTCGATGATGCATGTTGAGATTGCTGAGTGTCAAGGCGCTCTTTAAGGAGCAGACGTTGGGCTTGCTCGGCTTCAAGGCGCTCTTCAAGGCGTGAGTTGTGAGTGGATTGTGCTTGAATTTGGCGCTGAGCTTCTTCAAGCTGTTGTTGGAGAGAGTTATAAGTTGAGGAAGATGTAGCAGAGAACTTGCGCTTGCCAGTGACAAATGGTATCGTGAGACTTCCAATACCATATGGACGTCCTCTTTGATCGAGGACAGATGACTAGGAAGACAAAAAAATATATAATTAAGAGAACTATGTAACTCATTTGCACAATAACAAACAAAAGAGAGGTTTTGTCATCTAATAACAGAACCGCATATAAGAGAAGAGCTTATCAAAAGCAACTAAATGTATATAAGATCTATGTTAACTATATTTATGCAAAAGTTAAACAGCCGCAACTAAGCCTATATAAGACTTAAAGAAGAAGCAACTAAATCAATATAAGAACTTGCAAAACCTAGAGTGTGCCAAATCAGGATATAAGAGACATAAGCAAGTGAGATGCATCAAAAGAATGAAAACGCAAAATGTTAATAAAAGAAAGATCAGATGCATTACCTGAAAAAAGAGGTCGTTGCACTCAGTTGTGCTTAGCTCCGGAGTTCGGGAAGTCCCATCTGAAATTTCTGGGCCAAGCTCGGCCAGCTTTGCTTGTAGGTTCATCGCATAGGTCTCTGCAACCTTCTGCGCCTTCAAATCAATGTAAGTCCCATCTGGTTTGGTGTGTGTCTTTAGGAAAAGTTCACCAATATCAACAGGTCTACCCAACTCCTCTTCCTAAACATATAACAAAAACAAAAGTGAAGAAGAAATATATAAACTCATAGAAGTAATAGATAGAAATGTCAATTACCATTTCTTGGTGGATTTGTAGAAAAGACTTTTGGCCAGTAAAGGTCTTGTAAGGACCAAGACCGCCACGTTCAGAGTTGCGAGCCTTTGATGTGGTCTGACTCCTCTGAACACCTTCTTCACTGTCCAAATAGTCGCACATTTGTTGCCAAAGTTCCGCTTTGATCCAGGTAGGTCGTAGACGAGAAGAGTGAACTTTACTGACCATATCTTTCATCCTCCTCTGACAAATCGCCTCAAAATGTGCTTGTACAGTCCTTGTTATTAAAGGATCCCATGTGTGCGTTTTCTGTAATACAAGAAGGGAAGAGTTAGTAAAAAGAGAAGAGTAACAAAAAAGCACATATAAAGGTAATGAGAAGAGTTAGTAACCGCAAACTCCATGAACATTCGGCCTGCTCTGTCGCGAGGCACACAGCTCCAACTGTAGTATGCTTCTTCAATTTGTTGCAGAATATTTTTGTAATCTTCCAGACCAAAGCGGACTTGTTACGGCCAAACCTACACATAGAGAGCAAAACATTTATCCAATAATAAAATCATTTGAAAAAGAATATTCATGATCCATTAAACACGGTATATATGCACATATGTTAACAAATCAAATATTATGATCCTATAATTACATATTTAGTAGAATCTAGAGGAATTGGAAACTAAAAAGGACAGTTGGAAACTTACCAAGTGGTATTTGGCGGCTGAGGGAGAAGTGGAGAGAGGACGGTTGTAAACTTATCACGGTTTGGCATCATTAGCTGCCTCTCAAGAAAGCGAAGTTGGTCTTCCGGGAGATTGGGTTCAATCCTTTCATTGTCGTCAATCTCATCAGCTCCATTATCTTCACATTCGTTTGACTGTTGAGCGTCAAACCCCTGATTACTTTGAGTTTCTGAGTTGTGCAGCGGTGAAAATCTTGGTTGTTGAGACATTTCAGAAGGATTTGAAGAGCTTCTCCAGTGATTTATCTGAGGCTGAGTGCTCGGAGAGGTATGTGGTTGAGGGGTCGGACCTGTAGACACTACAAAAGAAGAACTCGGATATTGTAACTTATAAGAAGAATAAGAAAATTCTTAGAAAACAATAAAGCCTGATAAAGGAGTCGTTTAATAAAACTAATCTGAGAAACAAATCAAGCACACAACAGGAAACAAAGGAATCGTTTAATAAAGGAGTCGAGGAGGGACCTTGAGGTGTGGTGGAGGGACCTGGAGCTGAGTTCGGAGTTTGGAAAAGGTGGTTTGGTGGTGGAAAGTGGCGGACGTGGAGTTGAGTCTGGTGGAGATTGAGAGGCGTCTCCGGCGCCGGAGTGAAACTATACTGTTGGGGTAGCGGTGAGGTCTGCGGCGTCATCGGTGTAGTGGCTACTCGTGGTCCTCCTTTTCCTCTTCCTCCGGCACCTTTCTTCCCTCTTCCACGAACCGTCATCAGAGCTATGTGGGCTTTCGGATTTAGTGGCTGAGATTAGGAATCGAGAGAGAGAATTAGAAGAAAGGAATTGAGAGAAGGATTTGAGAGAAGGAATCGACAGAGATCGAGAATTAGAAGAAAGGAATTGAGAGAAGGAATCGACAGAGATCGAGAATTAGAAGAAAGGAATTGAGAGAAGGAATCGACAGAGATCGAGAATTAGAAGCGAGAGAGAGAATGGAGAAGAAATTGAGTTAGGGGGAATTAGGGTTACTTATCGTCAAATTTTTACTGGGCTTAGGGGGAAATTTTTGCCGGGCTTAGGGGGAATTTTTTTTGCCGGGTTTTAATTGATTTTGGGCCAAAATCATTCAAACTTTTTTTTGTAATTTGGGTAAACAAATTTGGCGGGCTTTTTAATTGATTTATAAAAACTAATTAACATGAAAAAGATTGTTAATAATTAACATAATAAAGATGTTTAGTTTAGAAAATCAACTTAATTAACATGTTTATTATACAAAATACATTAAAAAACAAGAGTTTAAGTACATTAGTACAGTTCTTCATCATATGTATCTTCATCATCGGAAGACGAATCATTACACAGGAACTCATCTTCTGGATCCGCATCTCCGACTTCGTAATTGAGATTGAGTGGCTTTACTCGATGTTGCAAATTTTCAACTGTGAAATCTTCAATTGTAGTCATCATTACAGGATCATCATTTTCTTGTTGCAAAAGAATCGGTTCTGTGTTGACATATTCTCCCAAAATAGTATCCCTCGGGTTCACTTTAACAACATTGAGCCACAAATGCTTAGGTTTCTTCGTGTATGGGTACGTGATATAACATACTTGCTTTGCTTGAGAGGCTATGCCAAAGAAATACGTAGAAGGTATATAACATCCAGAAAACTCAATCAATTTATATAGAGATATATATGAACATACTGACCTAGAATAAATGGTTCGTTTTTATTGTACTTTCTCGATGAAAGAACGTCTACAACGCCAGCATTACTCCTCCCAGTGCCTCTACCGAGAACAGGGTCGTACCAGTCACACTTAAAGAGGGTGATTCTCAAATTAACCAACCCCTCATATTGGAGCTCTATTATATTCGTTAAGATCCCGTGGAAATCAGCTTCATCAGATGCATCACTATAATTCTCTCCTTTAACACATACACCATAATTACATACCTTTCGTCCCTCGCTGTGATTGTGCGTATGAAACAAATATCCTCTTGTAAAATACATAGGCCACCTTCTGGCCTTGTTCATAGGTCCATGCACTATCTCTTGAACCCAAATCGGAAAAAGACGTGTGGGGTTCCAATACGTAACCTGCATATAGATAGACGATATATATCAAATATATAGAAGTAGATATACATACATATATAAGAAAAACAAACTAAAGAATATTATTTAGACATACATATTCTTTCACCCATAAATGATATTCGTCAGCTCTTTTTGCGGAGAGTTCAGTTTCAGAAAGATAAGGATATTTTGCAGCAATAAACTCCTCGAACATACTGTTGAAGACAAACAAGAAAATGGGACACTTAATTAGTGGATTATGTTAAAAGGTAAGTTAAGTATTGCTACATTATACCTCTCAAATGTCTGAAAATAATCACAGTTTCGCAAAACATATGCATGGGCACATCGATAGTCTTCCTCTGAAAGCCAAAATTCATGCATTTGGCCACTTGGACGACCAACGTGAGTAAATATGTCAGGTACTCCAGGGGCATCATATGTGGGGACTTCAGTGGATCTTGTTAACCTGGCCAAAATAATTAAAAGAGATTTACAACATATAGCATATGTCATCCCCATATGGGAATATCTATAGCGTTTAATTTACCTTGATTTCGTTTGAATAGTCGAGGCAAAATAATGCTCAGTGAAATAAGCTATCTCCTCAGTTAAATATGATTGAACAATCGATCCTGCTACATATCTTTTGTTTTTTGCTTTCCCTTTCAATTTTTTGAAAGGGTACATCCATCTGTATTGCACTAGGCCACCTAATTCAGCTTCATAGGGGAGATGTATAGGCAGGTGCTCCTTCACGTCGAAAAAGGATGGTGGAAATATCTTTTCCAAGTTGCATATGATCAAAACTATATTTTGCTTTAGAATTTGGACGCGATTTGTCTGCAAAGTTCTTGAACATAAGTCACGAAAAAATCCTCCGATACCTGCAATATTTATAATAAAACTATAATTTATTAGTATATATATAATACTATAATCACATTTACATATTGCATATTCATATAATTAAATTATTTTGTACCTGCTAATGCGAGGTGGACGTTCCGTTGTAGAAGTTCTGCAAAAATAAATGGAAATAGCCGCTCCATAAAAACATGGCAGTCATGACTCTTCATCCCAGAAAATATTGCATTATCCATATCAGCACAACTAGCTAAGTCTGATGCATAACCATCTGGAAATTTGATCTCATTTTTGACACATTCCAATAAACTTTTTCTGGCTTCGTCTGTCAATGAGTAGGCGGGGAAAGGAGCTCTACCTTCACTATCAAGATGCAAGTGCAGTCGAGAACAGAAGTTTTCAATATCCAATCTTGAAGGGATGTTGTCTTTTGATTTACCTTTCACGCGCATCAGAGTTTTAATGATGTTGTCAAAAAAATTATTCTCTATATGCATAACATCAAGATTATGTCGAAGATTGAGGTCCTTCCAGTACGGAAGCTCCCAGAATATGCTTTCTTTGTGCCAGTTATGCTTCTTCCCAAACCCAGACTTCTTCTTTTCATGACCGTTTCCACCAACATCCTTAGTTTTCGGTGGATTTACAGGACGCAAACGGTAGGAATAAACTTACGCACCAGTCAAAGACTCAGGTGGATACTCGTTCCTAGCGTCTTTTCCCTTCAAAAAGTCTTTTTTATTTTTCCTCAGTGGATGATAATGAGGCAGAAATCTTCGGTGACAATCGAACCAACTCGTCTTTCTTCCATTCGGCAGATAAAAAGACTTTGTTTCTTCCATGCAAATTGGACAAGCCAATTTTCCATGGGTGCTCCATCCTGATAACATGCTATACGCCGGAAAGTCGCTTATCGTCCACAACAACACCGCTTTTAGATTAAAATTTTGATTCAAGGACACATCGTATGCATTGACTCCAGTTGACCACAATTCTTTTAACTCGTCAATGAGAGGCCGGAGGAATATATCCAGACTACCTCGTGGATGCTTTGGCCCAGAATTCATAATTGTAAGAAACAAGTATTCCGTATCCATACACATATTAGAGGGTAAATTATATGGAGTCAATATCACAGGCCACAACGAGTGATTAATTATTAGACATGCCAAATGGATTGAACCCATCTGTACATAATCCAAGATACACGTTACGGGTTTCTTAGGCAAACTGGGGATGTCGATCTTTAAAATATTTCCACTCCGCCGCATCAGACGGATGACACATTTCTCCTTCCTTTGTTTGGTGCTCGGCATGCCATCTCATTGCCGCTGCAGTTTTCTCGCTCTCATACATTCTCTTTAATCTATCAGCAATAGGCATATACCACATACGACTATATGGTACATTGGTCCTACGACATTGCTTATTAGTCTTCCATCTTGGTGACTCACAAAACCGACACTTATCTAACACTTCGTCTTTTCCAGAAGATCATACAGTTGTTAATGCAAACATCGATTGTATGATATGAGAGGCCTAAATTGCGCAGCAATTTTTCTGTCTCGTAATGTGTACCCGTTGCCTGGTTTCCTTCTGGTAAATACTCTCTAAGCATTCCGCATACCGAATCCACTAACCTTTCACTCATATTATGATCTGCCTTATCTTGCATGACTCGAGCAGCTAAGGATAACTGCGAGTGCCCTTCATGACAACCATCATATAATGGATTTTGCACTCCTTCTAACAAGTCGTAGAATTTTTTTGAATGATTATGTGAAGGTTCTTCTACATCCTGATAGTTATCATGTTCTTCTACATTCTCATAACTATCATACTGATTATAGTTATCCAAATTAACGTTTTCACGAAATGCATCATCCACCATATCAACATATCTCTCTTCTACTACATTACCCACTGGTACACTCCCACTTGCCCACGTCGTATCAACATTCTTACTCGTTCCTAAACTAAAATCAAGTTCTTCTCTATGCATATACCAGACGTAATAATCAGCCATAAATCCATTTTTATACAAATGCTTCCAAACTCTACTTCCCAGCATAAATTTCTCGTTCTTGCAAACACTACAAGGACAGTGAAACTTACCGCCATTACTCTGCGCAAGAGGCTGACTATTTGCAAATGGCATGAATTGATTATCCACCCCCGCTATGAACTCTGGCGAAAAATTTCCTGTCGCTTGATCAAACCTTTTATACATCCACTCCCTACTATTATAATTTTCAGACATTTTTTTTTTAAAAAGCCTTTCTCCAAAGTTTTTTTTTTGAAAAAACGTTTTTCTTTATTTTTTTGTGTTTGGTACGTGAGAGAAATGGTTTTGGAGAGAATGGAAGAATGAATGAGGTGTGGGTATATATAGATTATTTTGCGACTGCTTTGCGACTGATTTGCGACTGAATAAGCGACTGATTTGCGACTACGATAAACAGTCGCCAAAAACAGGTATACCTACTTAGGAACGAATAAAACATGGGTTTTGTTTTGCGACTAAATAGCAACTATTTAGCAACCCACCGAATTTGATCGCTATTTAGTCGTTACTTTGCGACTATTTTGCGACTGACGTTTTGCGACTCTCGTTTAGTCGCTAATTGGTCGCGAAATAGCAACCCACGGAATTTGATCGCTATTTAGTCGCTAATTTGCGACTATGTTGTGACTGCTATGTTGCGACTACGTTATAGTCGCTAAATAGTCGCTATTTAGCGACTAATTAGCAGCGAAACATTTTAGTCGCAAAGTTGCGACGTTTTAGCGACTGTTGTTTTATAGTCGCAAATGAGAAGCAAATTAGTCGTAAAACAGTCGCTAAATATAGCGACTACTTCTTTAGTCGCAAAACTCAGTCGCAAAATACCTGTTTTCTTGTAGTGAGTATGTCCGTGATCATTTCATCAGAATTTGTAATTTATTAGTTCGTGTAAGTCTTAAAAAAATTCCTTGAAAGCTTGATGCAAATAAATGAAGTATTGTTGTACGCCTCAAAATTATAGATTTTAGACGTTGAATTTTACGGCAACTGAGTTTCAGTTCAGTATAATGAGTGTGTGGGTTGTAGGTGCATGAGTATATAAAATACAATTAATTTAAAATTCTTTTTTGACAGCTATGCAACTAGTCCAGATGATTGATAAACAAGTTCGGAATAGATTATCAACAATTAGAACAATAGGAAATTGAAGATATGATGGTGGAATTGAAGCAAAATATGCTTCGAGAGGATTTCACCAAGTTTATCTTCTTGATGTAACAAACTATGAGGTCAAACAAATGATGCATTCTTTATTCAAACAAATTTTATACTATTTGATTCAAAAAAATAAAATAATAATAATTCAAATTATAGGGGGTTATAATATTCTAGGTTTGGCGACTAGAGTCATGGGTATTGTCAGACAGCCAACGTTTGCTTGTGCTTCCTCATCTGGACACTTGTTTTGGGAGGAACAAGTGGTCATCGTCATCACTTCATCGAATTCCACTAGCCTTTGTGCTTGTGTCGAGATTGATGGACTAAAAATTATATGTCTCCATGTTTTTATCCTTTTTGCCATAGGTTCATAATCTAGGTTTATGATGTATTTTGTAAACCAAAATTTTTTTAATATCAATGAAATATTTACAATTTAGCGGAAAAAAAAAAAAGGTTTGGCAACTTCACGAGTAAGGCACGGTTGGTGAGAAACAAAGAGTCTTCACACACAAATATCTAAGAACTACTTCCCATCTCTCTCCATTTTAAATTGTCGGCCTAAACTACTTTATATAGTTCTGCGCGAATATATTATTATGCAGCCTTGTTTAAAAAATATATATATATTATGATGCTATGATATAAATTCTTTTCTTTTTTCTGATAAAATATAATGTGAATTCTTAATAGTAATTTTAATCATTTGCTTACAATGCAAGATTTTAGTTAACTAACACTATGGTTCTGATAGGTATTATTAACTACTTACTGGAGATGGGGAAAATTTTGAACTCGTCAAGAAGAGGTTGAGCAAGATCCTCACCGACCTCAACATGTATTTTTTTTGTTTGACAAATCAAACTTCTTTATATCATCTCCCGTAAATTTTCAGCATTGAATTTCACTATATGTGAAACATTCTATCTTTCAAATATCATTATATATAAAAATACAAGTATACATTTTTGATACCGATTACAATGATTATAAGGACAAGATCAAAACATGTTTTTGTTTTGCAAGATCTTCATATTTGGTTTAAACTCTTTTTCTTTCTCTGAATTGGAAAAGGAATTGAGAAATTTGATTTGTTATGAAAGTTTTATAAGTTATATATATATATATATATATCATAGAATTGTACCGAACTGTAGAGTTTTAAGCACTATCAATGTAGTCTACAATTTAATAATTTATATTTCAGAAAATAAATAAATTTTTGTCATTATAGGGTAAAACTGAATTTATAAATAAATCGCATGGGCCATTGACGTATTGTCTTTAGTGTAGCAACTGGGATCCACATTTGTTGCTTTACGGTATAAGAACTTAAGAAGTCAAATGACTAATTAGTCAAAATTCAAAAAGAAATAGTATAAAATAAAATGCGTTAATCCAAGCGATTCGGTAAACCAAAAAAGTACTTTCAAAACTAAAACACTGTAGCAAATCATTAAATATCAAGGTTTTCATTTTTTTTTTATTAACTTTTTCCTGCTGATCTAATACTCACTCTGTTCCTTTTATATTATATTTAATCAAAAACGTAAATATTAAATAACTTTAAAAATTATAGATACCAATAAAAAAACTACATAATACATATTAAGGTTACAAAATATAAAATAAATATAGTTTTTTGCATAAAGAGTTGGACAAAATTAAAGTCAATAAAATGAAAAACAAATTCAACTTGACTATAAAAATATGAGACGATAATTTAACATATACATGCATCCGTAGGACATACACACATATTAGACTTTTTTCTTATGAAGACATTTAGATAAATGATAGATACATGCTCATCAAGATAATGTTTAATATGAAGACAAATATTAATCAATTAACTATCAAAACATATTTAAATGTCTTATAGGTATTCGAAGTGAGTAGGTTAGGTTAGTGTGCCATGTTCTTCTCGTTTGTGAGTGTGGCAAATTGGTTGAACAATGCTATTTTTGTTTTTTTTTTGTCTTTGGAGAAGCTAGTAAAATTGTTGAGTTGATTGTCGCTAATTTAAACACTAGCCGATTTTGGGGAAACGTCTTGGTAGAACATCTGGGCGCAATTGATATTATCTCGGCTAATGTAGTCTCGTCTTACTACTAACTTGTCATGGACCAATTCTCAGACTTTCCGATCTGTTTAAAAAACAATGTATAACCATAAACCGTTCATTTTAAATGAAATTTATTATTTAGAAAGAGAAAAACGGAGAATAATGTAATACCATTATCTTCATTTTTTGTCAACGTAATACCATTATATGTATGAAGGAAAAACACGAATAACGTACCATCATGGCATTATCTACATGCGAACTTTGTGCGACCATTCCCGTTTCCGTATGAATCATGGAATTTCATATTTTCGTCATTAGCACGTGTGTTTCTCTAGCGCAACATATCTCTCCAGCTACGCTATTTTTAATTATACTGGTAATACTTCAATATTTTGTGTACCATAAGTATATATGATAACTTAATAAAATTTAATGTATATGGTTTGGTGTATATTAGGACGTCAATGGAATCCATTATAATAAAAAGGAAAACGACATTGATAATGCGATTGTACTCCAACAATCTGTCAGTGTCCATTGCTTGTGGGAGCATGTCCCTTGGAGTGACTCGGATACGCATTTAAATTGTTTATTCAACTATTTATTTATTTCATGATTCGGCTAGTGGCTACAATAAATTGTTTTTCAAGGAACTAATTAAATACTCTTTATGCAAAGCAATGCACGTGAAAATAATGTTAAAAAAAAATATGGCTGGTTGCTGAGTTTCTTTTATGTTTTCCATTGGAACGATACCGTTGGAAATGAAATCAAGTTTTAAATTTTGAAATTGTAGTATAATAAAGAGTAGATTCGCTCATATATCGAAATTTTATAAGCTTTATCATTGTCTAGAAATAAGTATATCTATTTAAAAGTTTGTTACAAGTCTAAGAAAATATACCCGATTGATTTTTAACCATCAATAAATGGCTTAAATGTAAACATGCATACTTCTTTATAAATGGCTTACATTTAGATCACTAGCTGGTAATCTGATATATACATCATTTGTTGTACTCATTTCATGTTACGAAACACACGCACAAATATATATACCTACTAGAGATTGCCCACGCGTTGCGTGGATTTAAAAACTAACATGATAAAATATCCAATAATTTTAGTTTATTGATTATTTTTGTATTTAATGTTACAAAAAATTATTGTTGTAGTAAATAATTATCTAGGTTAGAAGATTAAAACATTTGGAGCAAATTGCTACACATATACAATGTTATATGTGAAAATATTAATAAATAGATTTATCATTAATAAAAATTACATCGTATGGTTTAATAAAAATAATCACTACATTAACCAAATCAGTAATGTGAGAAGTCAATAATATTTTAACCATTATTTTTTTTTTATATCCACCAAAAATAATAGTTCCAAATTAAATGTGTTCTTGTGAACTTTTAACGGTTTCAAAAAAATATATTTATTAATTAAACACAAAATATACTATAAAAAAATATATTTAAAACTTTAGATGTGTAACTATTTATGTTAAAACAAAAAATCACAAGAGGTTTTAATAAAAAGAATCGTTACATTAACCCAAGAAATGGTGTGAGATCGAGTCATTGGTGAATTATTATGTTATTTTTATTCACAATTTGTGGTGGAGTAAGATTTTCTACCGAGATTCTTGGTTAGGAGATGATTGATAAATTTAGCATTTTAACAACATTAAAATTCTTAAAATCACTAACTAATTTTCTCAAACCATTTTTTGGTTAATGGAACTATTCTTTTTATTAAAACTTTTTGTGACTTAATTTTTGTGACTTTTTGTTTTAAAATAGTAGTTACCTATCTAAATTTTATATGTTTTTTATAGTATATTGTTGTGTTTAATAAATAAATATATATTTTTGAAACCGTTAAAAGTTCACAATAACACATTTAATTGAGAATTTTAGGTTTTGGTGGATATAAAAATAATAATAATAATGGTTAAAGTATTATCGGTTCATGGACTTATTATATTGAAATTGGTCATCTTTATGTTACACTTTAATATTTGGAATTAACTTATATTAAACCTAGCACTTAATTTGTTTTTAATAAAAAAAAAATGAAAGACAAATACCAAAAGAGTAGATGACACATGACATCTTCTCATGACTTGAGTTCGGAAAAACTTTAAAATATTATATACGATGTCTTTGTCTTACCAAATATAGATAAATTTAGTTTCACAATGACATTTTTTTTTTGAAGCGACTATTTTTCAAATTCTTAGGCATATAATTTAACAAATGCTTCGGCAAATCCGTCAATAGGGTAGAGAAATAGTCAACACCCAACAACCCTATTTATATAGTAAGGGATATGCTACAAAGGGGATTGTCAATTACCCTTTTGCTTCGTATATTAAAAATAAATAGTCTTTAAAAAAATTAGGGCTCTTACTTTCTGTTTAGGGAGTTTGAGAAGAAGATCATGAAGAAGAGACAAGTAGTGATAAAACAAAGAAAAAACTCTTACACTACAACATCTTCTTCGAGCAACGTCCGTTACGTTGAGTGTCAGAAGAATCACGCCGCTAACATCGACGGCTACGCCGTTGACGGTTGCCGGGAGTTTATGGCAAGCGGCAGCGAAAGAACCGATGATGCTTTAACGTGTGCTGCTTGTGGCTGTCACCGGAATTTTCACCGCAAAGAAGTTCAAACGGAGGTTGTTTGTGAGTATTCTCCTCCTAACTCAATCAACTAACGAAGATGGAAGAAAAGCCAAGAAAGGTATTGGTGATGTTTGAATAAAAAATTATATGTGCTTTGGATTTGATGATCTATTGATTTATATTAGAGATGTATTTATGTATGTATATGGTTATTGATGCATATTCAAATGCTTACATTAACGCCCGATCTATATGATTAATGATTCTTCAATCTTGATGTGATGGAGTGTTATATATATACTTCAAAAATATTTGATCTTATTAAGAATACAATATATTTGAAAAAATTTCTTTTTTTTTTCTTTCCTTCGGGTATTGATTCTGTATCTAGAGACCGAAAATTATAGACTTTTAACAAATGGTCAATTTAGAATAGAATGAGCCGTATATGATTTTTGTGATGGATTCTAAAGACGTACGTAAGCCATTAACCTTCCCTAAACGCAAGAGTCTCCAATCTAAACTAATTTTGCAATTGAGTGAGCTTATCACATTTGGATATTATATACTATATTTGTATGCTAATGTTTTAAGCGGATACATAATGACATAAAATTCTTGTTTGGAGGTGATGAATCCTTCAGAGCACTTGCGATCTCTTCAATGCTTATTTTTATGTATTTACATATGTACGAAGCGTATATATGGTCATGACAGCAACATAAAATGGGAATATATAATGGGAACATATAGAGATTTAAACTGGAATTCAAATTAAACCTTTGGTCTTATTCTTATATAGTATAAGACTTATAGCTAGATCGGATAGTTTGTAAAATAAATAAGATTATTTTATTAAAAAGAAAAAGAAAAATTGGATCTTGGTTTTTATCACGTAAAAATGAAAAAAAAAAGTAATGCATACAAGTACCAATAATCATTTTTTTTGCTAAACAAAGTACCAAAAATCATATGTTCTTCCTTTTGTCTCTTTCTCTTGAATATTCGTCGACCCACCATTATACATACAAAAGATTCCGATAAAATATTCTAAACATAATAAAAAAATATAAAGTTCCAACTCAAGTTTTATTTATAAATTTTAGTATCATGTTGAGTGCCAATTGTACAAATTTTAAAATTCTTTAAAAAAATATTATTAACGTTCAATACATATATATAAATAAATAAAGCTAGAAGTCATGTGTCAATGCATCACTTACATTAATAGATGGTTCTGGGCATTATCATTCTTTTTTTTGTTGCAAGAAAAAGATCTTGATGGATTTTTATGTTCAAGTAATCTAATTTAAAACACAGCGGCCCACATTTCAAATCATGTTATCAAATCGTTTATGTTCATGTTTCTCAATTCGCTCTATATTATATAACAAAGGTTAGTATCCATTACAAAATATCATAAAGCAATTTTACCAATGCCACCAAAAAAACATATTGGCTGCTTTTGCTCTCATCTAAGTGGCCACTCGAATTTGTTGGAAAAGACCACTGTACAAAGTGTTATTATAAGTTATTTAAAAAAAACACTCTTTTGGGAGAGTAAAGATAATGTTTTTGTGAATCTCTAGACATCTCGTTTGCCATATTCTTGCGATGGCTAAAATAGGCCAATAATTAATAGCAGAGTTGTCATATATATGGCCTATATTTCCACCTTCGGCGAAACAGAATGGTTAAGCAATAAGAACTGCATTCGAACTGACGACCTTTAACTCCAGGCTTTCAACATTACTTGGTTCTAAAGCAAAATACTAGTCTTCTCGAGGATCCAAAGACCAAAAAAAAAAAAAACACTTACGAAAATAGACTAAGAAATTCATAACTGAATTGCTTTATTTATCACCGAATCAAATAAAACTAAGTACCATGACAGGTCTGGAGCATAACTGCATAAGTAAGTGAATCGACCGCTTAGGGCTTCACTTGTTTAGACGTTAATCATTATGGAAAATTCTTTTCATTGACAAAATAGCATTAAAAGGGTAACAATTTTTAATAAATTGCGCCGGACATTCATATATATAGCATTAATTGGACCAGCACTGCTAAGTACATGCATAACCTAGTGGTGAGTTTATACCAAAATAAACAAATAGTGATGGCTTATATATGTTTATCTTCACCTACTGCTAAGTACATACCATCACTATTTGTTTATTTTGTGATTCCTTGCATAAACCAGTTAATTTCACCTCTACTCTCCTAATGCTTCCGATGTCTCTATAAAAATCCTTGTCAATGTAGCCACAATTGGTTTCTGGTGGGCTGGAAAATTCCATAAGAGCATCATTATTGATGATTTTTTTGTGGGTATCATTAGATATAAAATTATTAAAATTTGAGGAAAAGGAAAAAAAAGAAGTGTTTTTGGTTGAAATAATATAGTGTATTGAAATATAAAATTAATAAAATTTGAGTAAAAAGAGAAGATGAGTTGATACTTTTAGAGAGATGGTGTCTTTATATCAATGGGTTGATACTTTTGGAGAGAGTTTAAACTTTAGTTGGAGTGTGTTTAAATATAAAATTAATAAAAGTTGAATAAAAATATGAAAGAAAAGGTATAAAGTTGAGTAAAAAGAAAAGAGAAAGTGTGTTTTAATAATTTTATATCTAATGATACCCAGCAAAGATGATCAATAACAAGACAACGCAAACATTCTACTTTAGTAAACCAAACCGGACCACATTATTTACAAAGCAAAACAAAAACGGAGAAAATATTTCATGTTGATAGTGGTCGTCGTCTTAACTGGATAAGGTACCTAAAAGCCCAATAAATCGAACAGGCCTTAGACGCTGGATACCCCACCGTTTTGTTTCATGTTTAGAGCCTTGTAATGGTTTCATCTTACGAAATTGCAAAGAGGGATAAATAAAAATACTTTTTAAAAAAATGTAATGTCAAGAATGGGATTTGAACCCATGCCCTTTCGGACCAGTACCTGAAACTGGCGCCTTAGACCAACTCGGCCATCTTGACTTTTTAATTTAAATTCGCGTAACAATTATAATATCTTTTTGTTTTATCCGAACAATTCCTCAACTAGATATTTTCTTGTAACATTGTGATTTTGGGCTTCATAAAACTAATAGTCACACATATTTCCGTGTGTTTGCCTCCTTGATCCTAGTTTGGAAAATTGGTGACAGTCAAATCCGCATCCGAAAAAGTATATGTTTGTACCGTAATTTGTTGATATATATGCCAAACTTTTGGCAAATGGGTGAAACCAGGAAAACTTTTTCTGGTATCCCTATCCCCCAAGGTTGTTTTCTTGAGAAGGTTATAATCTTGTTACACACTAAAAAAAATTATGTTTTGGTAGTGTTTTGTCAACCAAAACATTTAAGTAAATATGTCCCCATAATTGGTAATCTAAATAGGTAAAGAGTTGCTTACAAAATGATTATATATCATAGTTCATGTATCTCATAAATTAGTTGTTTTGGTAAATTTACTATATGTCTTTGAACAGGTAAGTTGAATATGTCTATTGTGTTTGCCATGTTGATAAATTGTGATTTCCTTTAGGCGTGTACTTGATGAAATTTCTTGAACAATTCCAAACTTGTATTTTTTGGATTTTAATTATAACAAAGAACAATAATGATACTGAAAAGATATTTGACGTTGCCAGTGCCAAACTTTCCAGCAGACATCAAGGCAAATTATACTTGAATGTGTGATACATATTTGTTGGAATTGAAAAATCCATATAAATCCAATCTTTCAACCTATTTATTACTGAACAATAGGCATACCAATAAATACCAAGCTAGCTATTACTTTGGTCCGATTCTCTTCTCTCTCTTTGTTCCACTTCTTCTACATACCACTTGTCATAACATTGTCCACATGTTATTTTCATGGATAATAAATCCAGGAAAAAAAATTGATAGAAAGAAAAGAACCATTTGATGATTGTGATAATTCGAATCATTTCTCGTTACGGAAGAGAATATAAAGTTGAAAGGTCTAACTCATAATGCTCATTTGGGGTACATTTAACATTTTAGGAACAATATGGTGGTGACCGGGTATCTCAATGAATAAGGAATGACGAAATTAGTAGAAAGCATTTAAAATTAGGTTAATATTTTTAATATTTTTGTTAGTTATATTTTTAATAAAACGTGTGTATTTGATTTAACATGAAAACTTGTAATGGTAAAAAAATGTGAATAAAGAGTAGCATTTGTTGTTAAGAAAAGAGAGAGTGCCATTCATCATCATATCATTCTAATTGCCCCCATATAACCTACGTTTGATAAAAACCGGATAAAAATTATTGTAGTTTAATAAAGTAATATGTATTTGTTTGCCCCATTTTTTTTATTGGTTCTCAAAATTAGTATGTATTTTGGGTTGGAATACCCTAGTTGTATTAAAAAAAAGTATGAAAAATGTACTTGTTCTCGATAATATTTCTTTGAAAAGAAAACCATAATCAAAATATTAAATCGATTGAGGGGCTTGCAAACTACTACTAACTATGACTTGGCACCATTTCCTCCACTAAGATTCCTTTTTGTCTATATAATAGTGAAATTCTTCCCTATGAACACATCCACAATTCAAAGCTTTTTCTCTCCGCAAAATCTCCCATCATTTCCATAGCTTTCTTCTTCTTGTCATTTCCCTTTAAAATCCATTTTGTTTGATCTTTTGTATTTTACCACTTCATAAAGTCACTAAACAACATATATATACACACAAATTAGAGATGGATACTGAAAAGAAGAGTGCTCATATTCGCCAAATCTCAACTTATAAACCACAACTACTTGTCCTCTCCTCAATCCAAGAAAACCCTTCTTCAAAAACCTCAGACAAACCCAAAATAAAAGCTTCTGTTGCTGATATTGACTCCGAGATTGGAGTTTTTGGCGCCGAAAAGTACTTCAGCATGAAGCTAGATCATGTTGACTCCACGGTGGATATCACTAAGCAACACGAGAAGGAGAACAGAGAAGACCATCCTCCTCCTCCTCCTCCTCCTCCATTGATGAAAACAACATCGTCTAGATCAAGAACAAGCCGACATGGGACTCCAAGTTTAAGATCGGTGTCAAGTTACAACAGCCAAACCTTTCTTATGAGGATTAACAACAACAACAACAACGACAATAAGCAACGGAAAACGAACGACGCAAGCATCTCTTTTGGTGGGTTTAGATGCAACGGTCCATGCTCCGGGGTTAAAACAGTAAATACCGACCGAAAAATCTCTAGTAAAGGTAGAAATTTCGGTCAGGATTTCGTTTCTTACGATGCAAGAAAGCATATGGACGAACCAAAAATCCGTTTTGAAGCCACGAAAACGGATTACTCCAAGCCAGAGATGATTCCATTGCCTATCCAAAGGTCAGATATCGCAATGAACCTCGAGAGAAAGCTCTCTATGCTTACATGGGACGCGATACCAAACCATCTATCTACCAAGAACAACAATCACAACAATGGTAATAACTCTTCAATGAGCAGCAAGACGCAAGAAGAAGAGACAGCAAGCGAAACGAGTTCTGATTTGTTCGAGATTGAGAACATAACAAGCAGTGTCTACGAACCAAGCGAGGCTAGCATTGGATGGAGTGTAGTAACGGGAAGTATGGCAGATCAATCGGTGATTTCGGATTTCGATATGATGAAAAGGGTTGCGAGAAGTGGTTCGGTGGTTAAAACCAAACCGGCGGGTACTGAGAAAGTCCGGTCGGGTGGATTTTTGTCGGGGTGTAAGAGTCACAAAGCTATTTCAGTTGTTGACAGTACTAGGAATGTGAAAGAAGCAGCCAAGGTTGATCATGAGATGTCTCATCAGAAGAAGTTTAAAACTGAGATTAGGATTCAAGACTTGAGCTTTCTTTAAGAAACTATGTTACTACTGTGTGGTGTGTGTGTTTTTTTTTTCTTTAATTAGTTTTCAATTGTTTTTTTTTGTGATATATTTTTCGTGTGTGTGTTAATCATTTTGATAATTTTGGTTTCTTGGTTTGCATTACTATTGAGAAAGAACAATAAAAAATTGTAGTTGTCGAACCCTACAATTTTGGTTCTAAGGGAATTTTGTTTTTAATGGACCTAGCTAGGATCTATAAACCATGGTTAGCTTTAAAATTCTATAAAAATTGTAGAACCTTTTTGAGACACTTACCAATCATATATTTTCTATAAATTTTATAATTATTTAGGTACAAATGATGATCCAATGTCCAAACCACTAGATCTTAGTCACTTTAATTTTAGTCTTCGGCAATCGTACAATATATGCTCGTTAGCATTTAGTTTAGTGTAATTTTCATAACTTACTTAGAAGTTATGATTCTGCTTTCGAAGTAATCAAATAATGATACAATTTTTTTACCAACCGGCTAATTTTTCAGAAAGAGTCTAATGATTTCAAAACATTGACACTAATTGGTCAAAGAAAAATGATTAAATACTTTCACGGTTAAGATGAATCAATCCCTAACCTAAACTAACAAAACAACTCTTCTCCAACATGAAAACCAATAGTCAATCACCACTTAGTCGTCATTTTTTTTTTTTTGAAACTTCCACTTAGTCATGTTTCTGTTGTACTTTATAAATAACTTTAAGAGATGAGATTCAAATATTAGGATTGCCATTTCTACACCACATGTTTCACCATGCACGTTATGCATTAATTATATTGGAACGAGTTATATAATAAAAACATCGTTATTACATAGATCCCTCTAGTAAGTCGTGACCCCACAAATTATGCATGTGGATTCTAATAAACGATGATAACTAGACGATAAGACAGCGAAATATTAATTAGTCTGTATGAGATTATACAAAATTGGCATTAACATCGAATACTTATTTTTAGCCATGCAATTGCAAACTTAGTGTTGGTTTGTAGTAAATGCGAGGGGAATGTTCTCAATATGGGACCAATTCAATAACTAGAAACGAGTTTGTTAAATTTAGTCAATAAATATCGAGTATGGGCACTATTGGATGCAAAAGATAATAATAAATTGAACCGCCTTAGACAGCACTACAGTTTATCATACACATGACAAAAATATATATAATGGAAAATTTTTAAAATGCCAATATTAAAATATTTTTTTTTCAAATATACAACCATGAATTATCTACTTCTAAAAGTACCATAAAGTAAAGAGTTTTAAATTATAAACCTTAAATTTCTAAACTTTAAAATGAGTTTTGACCTAAACAAACCTTGTACCCTAAAAATTAAACCCTAAGAACATCCTCAATAGGGGTTTTCTTTAAGTTTCTAGACATTACAAAAAAAAATGCAAAAAAGAAAAAAAAAAATCGATCCTAGAGCAAGAAACTTGAAGAGATTTGTTAGTACCTCTTCTTCCAAATGGCTTGTTGTTATTGGCTCAACTTTTGTAATTAATTATATAATTTAATATTAATTAAAATACTATTATAATGTTTGTTAAAAACTCTGGAAAGATTTTCTACTATTAGAGATGCTTTAACATAACGTAGTTAACCTAAACAATTTTTACCTACTCTAATCTAATGTAGTTAGTCTAAACAATGTCTCCATGTCTTTGTCTTAGTCATACATAATATTGTGTTTATTCATAACTAAAACTAGAACTTGAGGATTTAAAAGACTAACGAAATTAATGCCCGTTCTATAATTTTTTTTTGGAAGGGACAAATGTTTATGTTTCTACATTATTTTTCTATATAGATAATTGTGCATATTAAATAAATTGTTGTGGTACCAGCTATATATGAAGAATGTTTTCAACAAATATTAATTACTTTGTGACCACCTTACCCAATTCTATTCAATATTAAATAGGAAAAAGAAGTATACCTATTATTATGTTTTTTTTCTGATATATATACACAAATACCCAACTAGAGCCAAACAACTCCAATAAATCGACCGTTGAATATGAATAATATGATCCTTTGATTGAAATCTTATGCGATCCTTTTTTTCTTTTATCATAAATGTGATTTTCTTAAGGATATAAAAATGGAGTAGCTAGAATTATTGGTTCCTTTACAAAAGAAAAAGGGACATTATTACCGTTTCATCTAGAAGTCTTGAAAAGTTTATAGACGAGAGTGGCCCATGTCTATTTTGTGATCCTGCAAAGGTCCATAGAAAGCCCATTTTGAGCCCATTGGTGATGTTAAATATTAACATGTTATGCAAATGCAGATGAATAAGTTATTAGGGGTGGAATTATTATCCGGAATCCGAGATCCGATCCGTTATTCGTTCGGAATTGCTCTGAAAATTAGGATATCCGGAGAGTTTGGATCCGGATAAGGATAGTAAAAATTAGGATCCGTAAAAAGAGGATCCGGATAGCAAAATTTTAAGGTCCGGATATTCGTATCCGGATTTGAACACATTAAATATATTAAAACCATATATATTATATATCTATTAAACTAATTTTATATAAATAAATATATATAAAATTGATTTTAGTTCTTTTTATAATAAATTATATTTATAATAAAAAAATACCATTTAAAATATTAACTAATAATTTTTAAAAATATATTTTTATTTATTTATTAATTATTTTTTAATAATAATTTCGGATCCGGATCCGGATATCCGCGGATATCCTGATTTTTGGAAAGATTCTTAGAGTCCGGATATCCGGAGGTCACGATTCCGGATCCGGATAGTTTTTTCACAGATCCGATGATTCAAGATCCTAATCCGGATACTCTGAAATTCCAGGATATCCGGAATCGTCCCATCCCTATAAGTTATGAAAATTTTCAAAAATGCCACTTTTCAAGTACCACTTTAAATATTTACAAAAATACTACTTTTTCAAAATTATTTTTTCGTTATATTATTTACGTTTGAGTTAATTATGTTCTATTAGAGTTTAATTTTGAGTGTTTAGAGGGTTTTAGGTGTCAAAACATCTTTTAGGGTTTAGAATTTTAAGATATATGTTTTATAAATCTATAATTAGTGGTATTTTTGTAAATAGACACTCATAAATGGTATTTTTGTAAATATGCACACAAACATTTTTTTTTATGTAATTGTCCGTTATGTTATACTATATTAATAAGCAAATTAATTTAAGTCTTACATAACTTTTCACTGAATTCGTAAGGTGGTAGATTATGTCAATGATTTTATTAAGAAATTCTCATAATATTTATGTTTTACTTATCACCTAATCTTTTATTTTAAGCAATTAAATTTTTTTGTTGTTGTTGTTGTCAACACTTGATTTATAATTACTTTTTCTTTGATTATTGAAAAAACATGACATCATTAGACATATTTTTATAATCAGTTAATCACCATCAATATTTGTAGAATAATAGTTAGCGTTTAATTATGAACATCAATTACAAAAAAAAAAGGGAATAAAATCTCTAAACTACCCTGGGTTTTATATTGAATTGACAAAAACACCCTTATTGGCTTATCTGGCGTTATCTTATTGGTCAAACAAAACCCCCAAAACCCTAAAGCTTTCACCAACATATACCATCGATTTAGGGTTTTAGCGATTGCTCTTCGGAACAGACCAGAAGGCAGAGAGAGAGAGAGAGGAGTCGAATCCTCTGCGATTGCAATTAGGGTTTCCTCAAAAGGGTTGCGAGTGAAGTGAAAAATGGTGGCGGACAAGAGCAAGAAGGCCAAAACCGAAGAGGAAAACGTCGAGCAAATCGTCGATCAGGAGCTTGTTCTCTCTGTCGAAAAGCTTCAAGAGATCCAAGACGATCTCGAGAAGGTAAATCAAAACAAACCCTTTTCTATATTTGTTCGAAATCTTCTGAATTTATCAATTGTCGATGTTAATTGCTTTGGTAATGAGAATTGGATTCTGCCGAATTATGTTCATCTCGATTGAGATTTATATCAAAGTCAGTATCTTTACTTATGTTTTTTGTTATGTTTTAATGTTAAGATTCTTTAGTCTGATGTTTGTTGTTGTTGTTGTGTCTTTCGAAGAAATGTAGTCGTTTTCACATCAATTACTGTATATGATGATGGCCCTTGCAAAATTGACTTCTCCAATTTCTGTTGAGAAGTCAAGAGAACTGTTTGAGATATTAATTTGGCACCGCTACTATAATATTATAACACTTCAGACTTAGCTAAATCCATCTCAATGATCTCGTTTTTTGTTCTGCTTTGTGTGTATTTCTTGTTGCTAGATAAACGAAAAGGCTAGCGATGAGGTCCTGGAAGTGGAGCAGAAATATAACGAGATAAGGAAGCCTGTTTACGACAAGCGTAACGAAATTATCAAATCAATCCCTGACTTTTGGCTAACTGCTGTAAGTCAGATTACTCTATTCTGTTTTCGATTCAGAGTTTAGAAGTATATCTTCTCTAATTGGAATTGGAAATCTGTTCTTCTTTGCAGTTCTTGAGTCATCCTGCTCTTGGCGAGTTGTTGACAGAAGAAGACCAAAAGGTTTGTGTTTTTATACTTGAGATTCCGTTCGATTGATTCATATTTTCACATCAGAATCACCTCTTGATACGATTGTCTGTTTTGACAGATTTTCAAATATCTTAGCTCTCTTGATGTTGAGGATGCCAAAGATGTGAAATCTGGATACTCAATCACTTTTGTAAGTTTGTTTGAATCCAGCTCTTTGTTATCATGCCATTTTTAATCATTTTCAATCTCTGTTTGATCGAAGAGAGCCAAGCGTATATTTTTAGTTTACTGATTGTTGTTAAAATGTGAACTGCAGCACTTCAATCCCAACCCCTTTTTTGAGGATGGAAAACTAACGAAGACTTTTACCTTCCTCGAAGAAGGAACAACGAAAATCACAGCCACGCCTATCAAATGGAAAGAGGGCAAAGTATATATGTTGCATGACATAAGTTAATTTAATTTCATTGTCACTCTTTGGGATTATTCTTAACTATGTTTCTCAATCATAAAGGGCTTGCAAAATGGAGTGGATCACGATAAGAAAGGAAACAAACGTGCATTACCTGAAGAGAGGTATAATTCTTCTCATTAAGTGATTATACACCCATCATAGATCCAAGTTAATTTTTTTGGCTTAATAAACCTATCTACTTAGCAATTACATGTCTAATGGCCTCTATCTTGACCGTCGTTTTTCAGTTTCTTTACCTGGTTTACCGATGCTCAACACAAGGAGGACGTTGTGGAAGAGATTCATGACGAGGTAATGATCCTATATTATTATGACTTGTTTAACATCATGTCTTGTCCAATGTGAACTCAGAAACTCGTCTTGTAACAGGTTGCAGATATAATCAAGGAAGATTTATGGACCAACCCTCTCACCTACTTCAACAATGTAACCTGTTCATAATTTCTTAACGTTATTTAGAGCACATAAGATTCTTCAAGAGTTTAGTAAATTGTTTTTTGCAACTTTGTAGGAGGCTGATGAAGAGGATTTTGATGGAGACGATGACGGAGATGAGGAGGTAAAAAAAGTCATCTAATTTCCTTTGTTTGGTTGATTATTTAATTGACTGCATCCATGTAAATGCCAAGACAGACCATTGTTCTATCGTAATGTCTGAAACGATTCTTCCATTGTAAGTTTTACCTGATAAGTTTTTCCAAAACCAAAACTCTAGAGGAAAGAAGGGGACTCTGACGAAGAAGATGATGATGATGATGAAGAAGACGAAGCTGGTGAGGAATGATGGGAAGTTTCCCCAGGAAACCACATTTGCTTACATGTCTTCTTTAACAGAATGTGTAAAGTTTGTGTTGGAAGTTTTTTATAATTTTGAACAAAATGTCTTATGACAACAACAGACAAGACAAGCTTTCCACCTTTACCGTAATAGCTGCATCTTGTGTGTATGAAACCATTTTCAGCCTTTTTGTTGCAGAATCTTTGCTTAAATGGTTTTTGAGTCTGACATAGCTTCATTATGGCGTTTGTTTTAGTATCTCTATGAGCTCATTTCTCTGTGTTGTGTGACTGTGTCACTGAGTCATTACTCAAGGATGAGATAAAAGAAAATGAATACCGAACATATAAATTCATTTGTTGATAGCCAAAACTTGAGGAATTGAGAAACCCACCATCTTCATCAAGTAGCTTGAAGTTCCACTCTTAAGAGTCTGCGTGATGACTGAAATTTTCTAGACTTCAAGCTGTGTATATGTATGGAAACCATAAGAAAGAGGATTTTCTTGGGAAATTTTCCTGAGAATGATGTAACTTTACAAAGTGCTTATGCCGAGCTAAAAAGCTAAAGGTTAAGATAATTTTTCTATAAATACACTACTTTGAACCATGTAAAAGAGAGAGGATTTATTGAAAGGCTCCGATTCGAAAATGTTCTCGAGGAAAGATATCTCTTAACTCAGTCTCTAAGAAGAGTTCCAACTCCACTTTCTGTGCAAGCATTGTTCTCTTCTATTCTCACAAACTAGCATAGTATACTAGATTGTAATCAATTTTTGTCATATAACATTTTTTTACTTTTTCTTGTAATAATCTTCTGGTTTTAAAAAAAAAAAAAATATCTTTTTTTGTGTGATACATAGAAGATGAGGTTGTAATCTATTTTTGCGGTATAAAGCTTAACATTTTTTGTTTTTTGTTTTTAAGTTTTAATTTGTATTCTTATTTTAGATGGGAGTTGTAGGTTAGTAAGCATGACACTTATACTTACTCCGCACTATAGAGAGTTATAAATCATGATGCTTGGCAAAGCATTCTTCATTATATTAACGACCTTTTTAAAAGCTAACTTGAATTGGAAACACTTAAAGCATCGATTAGATCATTTGAAGAGCTAATATTGCATTTGTAAGAAAGATTCGGAAGCTCAAGACTTTCATCCAAATGTTTTCAGTTTGTTTTACTTTTTGATGAAGCTTTTGGTTATTAAACCAAAACATGAAATAATAAATAAATTTTAGATATTTTTTTATTTATTTAGGTTATAATTTATATTTTTTCATAAAAAGTTATCTACAAATAATTATTAAAATAACTGTCTAACTTCTATAGCTTCCATTACCAAACAACATTTTTATTAATATTTAAAATAATAATCACAATATTTACATCCAAAATCTTTTTAGACAAAAATTTACAGTAAAAATGGTTACCAAGGAACCCCTTAACTAGTTGAAAAAATAAAGTTGGATGGCTTGAACAAACTAAGAGTTTTTTTTTTTTTTTTTTTTTTGCGAAAAGAACTATTGTAGCATGTGAAATTATTCACTAGTTACCTTTTCCTTGACTTTTTTTTATAAAAACATCACTTAAGATGGATATTATTTGAGAAATTTTAAAAAACGCATTTGAAAAATGTAATATTTTCAAAATCTTTGCAAAAATATTATTTCAAAAAAAAAATTATTATATCATTTATTTTTGGATTAACTATGTTATATTAGAATTTAGTTTTGAGGGTTTAAAAGACTTTAGGGGTCAAAAACATTTTTTAGGATTTATAATTTTAAGATTTAAGTTTTAAAAATCCATAATTAGTAGTATTTTTGCAAATAAATACCCTCTAAATGGTATTTTTTGTAAATATACACACGAAAAATGGTATTTTTGTAATTGTCTCATATTATTTTGTAATCACCATCAATATTTGTAGTATAACAAGCTTTTAGTAATGAAAATTAATTTTTTTTTTATCAAAAACAAAAAAGAAAAGGAAACGAAAATCAATAAAAAACAAAAATATTATAAAATAAAGGGACTGAAATCTCTTAACTACCCTGGATTTTATATCGAATTGGCAAAAACACCCTTATTGGGTTATCTGGCGTAATCTTATTGGTCAACAAAACCCCCAAAACCCTAAAGCTTTTTTGCCCACATTCACGCTTTCACCAACATATACCATCGATTTAGGGTTTTAGCGATTACTCTTCGGAACGTAGCCGAGAGAGGAAGGAGGATTCGAATCCTCTGCGATTGCAATTAGGGTTTTTTCAAAAGGGTTGCGGGAGAATCGAAAAATGGTGGCGGACAAGAGCAAGAAGGCCAAAACCGAAGAGGAAAACGTCGAGCAAATCGATCAGGAGCTCGTTCTCTCTATCGAAAAGCTTCAAGAGATCCAAGACGATCTCGAGAAGGTAAATCAAAACAAACCCTTTTCTTTATTAGTTCGAAATCTCCTGAATTTATCAATTGTCGATGTTTATTCATTGCTTTGGTACTGAGAATTGTCTGGCTTGGATTTTGCCGAATTATGTATGATTATGGTTCTGTTTTCTTGTTCTTTAGAATTATGCAGAAGAAAATTCAGTATCTTTACTTTTGTTTGTTTCAATGTTAAGATTTTGTACTTATGTTGTTGTGTCTTTCACATCAATTACTGTATATGATTGCGCTTGCAAAATTGTCTCCACTGAGTTCTGTATAGAAGTCAAGAAAGCTGTTTTGAGAGATTAAATTCTGTGTACTTTGTTTTTCTCATCTCTCAATCTAGATAAACGAAAAGGCTAGCGATGAAGTCTTGGAAGTGGAGCAGAAATATAACGAGATAAGGAAACCTGTTTACGACAAGCGCAACGAGATTATCAAATCAATCCCTGACTTTTGGCTTACTGCTGTAAGTCAGATTACTCTATTCTGTTTTCAATTCAGAGCTTTGAAGTATATTTTCTCTAATTGAAATCGGAATTTGCAGTTCTTGAGTCACCCTGCTCTTGGGGAGTTGTTGACAGAAGAAGACCAAAAGGTTTGTGTTTTCATACTTGAGATTTGGTCTGACTGATTCGCATTTTCACCCTTGTCCTTCCTTTAAATCATAAACTTATCTTGATTCGGTTTTCTGTTTTGACAGATTTTCAAATATCTTAGCTCTCTTGATGTTGAGGATGCCAAAGATGTGAAATCTGGATACTCGATCACTTTTGTAAGTTTGTTTTAAATCCAGCTCCTTGTTATTGTTTTCATATCCCTGATTGGTTTTTTAGTTTCTTAGCTTACTGGTTGTTGTTAAATTGTGAACTGCAGCACTTCAATCCCAACCCCTTTTTTGAGGATGGAAAACTTACGAAGACTTTTACCTTCCTCGAGGAAGGGACAACGAAAATCACAGCCACGCCTATCAAATGGAAAGAGGGCAAAGTAATTATATATATATATATTGCATGATTTATGTTTATTACTTTCATTTTCACTCTTTGGGATTAGTCTTAACTATGTTTCTCTATTATGAAGGGTTTGCCAAATGGAGTGAATCACGACAAGAAAGGAAACAAACGTGCATTACCTGAAGAGAGGTATAATTCATTTCAGTGATTTTTCAATTTGCAATATCCAAGTTACATTTTTTTTTGGCACTTAAAACCTTTATACTTATCAATTGCATGTCGAATGACCTATATCTTGAATGTCGTTTTCAGTTTCTTTACCTGGTTCAGCGATGCTCAACACAAGGAGGACGTTGAGGAAGAGATTCAAGACGAGGTAGTGATTCTATATTATTATGACTTGTTTGCAAGAGTAACATCATGTCTGGCCCAATTTGAACTCATAAATTCGTCTTGTAGCAGGTCGCAGATATAATCAAGGAAGATTTATGGCCCAACCCTCTCACCTACTTTAACAATGTAAACTATTCACCATTTCATAACTTAGTTTAGAGCACATAAGCTGCTTAAATATTTTGGTAAATTGTTTTTGTAATTTTGTAGGAGGCTGATGAAGAGGATTTTGATGAAGACGATGACGAGGTAAATTCAGTCACATTTTATTTCCTTTGCTTGGTTGAGTTATGAAAATTTAGATAGACATATCCTGAGACAGAACATTGTTCTATTGTAATGTCTGAAACTATTCTTTCATTTCTTTGTTTTTCCTAACAAAACTCTTCAGGGGAAAGAAGGTGATTCTGACGATGATGACGAAGAAGACGAAGATGGTGAGGAATGATGGGAAGGTCCCCCAGGAAACTACATTTGCTATATCAGAACGTGTAAAGTTTGTGTGTTGAAAGTTCTTTTGACAAGACAAGCTTTTTCACCTTTGGGGAAAATACATTTTTAGTTATTTTACCGTAATAGCTACATTATGTTTGTATGAAACCATTTTCAGCTTTATTGTTGCAGAATCTTTGCTTAAATGGTTTTTTGAGTCTGACATATAGCTTCATTCTTGCTTTTGTTTAATCATCTCTCTCTTGAGCTCATTTATCTCTGTGTTGTGTCTGTAACTTAACTGTGTCATTTTGTTTGTTGATAGCGAAAACTTCTTCTTTATGTGCTTGAGGAAATGAAGAAGATATGAAGAAGAAGAATGATAAATGTGAATTTTCCTTTTTTTTTTTTTTATCTGCTTGCAAATTGCTAGAGAAATGAGTTTAACATGGCTCTGTTTTCAGATTGATTGTCTTGGATGTGCTTAGTGATGATTACTAACTCCTGTGAGCTCTTAATATAATATCTCTCAAATTCATCATTTGCTAATTAATTATACAAATCAAAGCAAGAAATTGTAATTTGTATGCCAATGTTTTTAGATCCCCCTTCATGCTTTTTGGAAATAGGAAGGATCCGAGATTTCTAAAGCATTTTTTAACAGGACACGAACCATATAAATCTAGAAATCTGAACAACACAAAAATGCTTATTCTCTGTTGCATTTTAACCTTTACTCCAGATACATGATAGTACCATATCTTAAAAATGATAGTACTATTTGTCTTTGTACTATTTTTGAAAACTGATCTACTAAAAAGTTGCATTTTAACTTCGTATTAGGGAGCCTGTACTTCATTTGCAGAGGCTAGCAGAGGTTAAGGTGAGAGTTACAATGGATATTGATAGTCAAATATCAACAGTTCGCACTGTTCATATCATGAATACACCAGTGGAACTGGAATTCTCTTTTCAGAAGTTGGTGAAATTTTGCACCACATGTGGAAGCTTAAGGCATGGCTATGAGAAGTGTCCTCAAGCATCAACACTGACCGCTACTGCTGGAGCTTTAATGGAGCTTGGTCACACTCCTTATCTCACTGAGCAAGAAAGATCAGCTGCAATTGAGGGTCTTAATACTAAACAGGACCTGGGGGAAAGTTCTGGTGTTCAAAAGGATATTCCAGAGATGCTTGAACCTATTGCAGATTATTTACTGGAACAAGGTGTGGGGAAGAGGCCAGCTGTTGAAGCTGATTTAATGATGGAGGATAAGGATAAAGGAATGAAGAGAAAGCTTGATGAAATGGAGATTGAAGAGGTTGGTAATGTTAGGAAGAAGCATTCTACTGAAATGGTTAAGGGAGTCATAATAAAGGATGTTATTGAGAAGGAAATTGGTCAGTCAGAAGCAGAAGGTATGCGTGAGATGGGAAAGAAGGCTAAGGATATGGGTGATACTGTGGGAACTATCTCTGAGTTTACAATTCAAGCTAAGCAAATGGAAGTTGGAAGTTCTGAGGTTGCAAAAGGTATGGGTCAGGATAAGACAAATGCAGGTGCTAAAGCTAAAGGCTTGGTGGTTGCCATAAAACCACCAAAGAAGCCATGAGGATATTTCATCTGAACTGTCAGGGCATTGGGAACAACCTGACAGTTCAGTACCTGAAAGATATCAGGAGGTCATATAACCCTGATATCATGTTCCTAGTAGAAACCAAGAATGGAAATGATGTAGTTAGTAGTTTGTGTAAAGAGCTTAACTATGCTCAATCATGTGTAATACCGACTAATGGATTAAGTGGTGGCTTAGCTATTTTTTGGGATGTATATATCCATCTAAGTTTAGTTGCAACACCATCCTTGTATCATACTGATATGTTAATTAATGATGGAGAAAAGTCCTTTTGTTTGTCTTATATTTATGGACATCCGGTTGTTAAACATAGGAGGAATCAATGGTTGTCTATGATCGATGGGTCTTCTAATGTTTTGTACAGAGATAAGCCCAGATTAGTATTGGGAGACTTTAATGACATCAAGACTGCAGTGGAAAAGGATGGTGGCAAAACCAGGTCAGAAGCTTCTTTTTCTACTTTTAGGAGAATGTTGTCTGCTTGTGGTTTGCATGATGTTAGATCTTATGGTGGGTGGTACACATGGGTTGGGAATAGATACAATTACACTGTGAGATCTAGGATTGATAGGGTGGTTGCAAATTCAGACTGGTTGGATTTATATCCAACAGCTTGTGTTCAGGTTTTGCCTTGGCAATGTTCAGACCATAGGGGTTTACTGTTACATACAGAAGTTGGGTCTTGGAGAAAAAAGAGGTTGTTTAGATATGATAATAGGTTGAAGTATAATGAGGAGGTTAGAGAAGAGATTCAGAATGTTTGGAATTCTTCTGATTCTCAATTTTCTGCTGCTAAGTTGAATGGTAGACTTGAATTGTGTAGGAAGAAATTGTCACAGTTGAAGTCTAATCATGTTTTGAATACCCAGGAGAAAATAAAGATGTTGAAAACACATATTCAGGAGGCTTATGAGGATGTACAGTTAGACTTCCATTATATAAGTGAATTAAAGAACCAGCTTATGTTGGCTTATAGGTTAGAGGAGGAGTATTAGAGAGTTAGGAGTAAAATGCTTTGGTTAAAAGCAGGGGATAGGAATTCAAAGTATTTCCATGCAAAAACAAAGCAAAGAAGATCAATGAATAGAATTACATCTTTAAAAGATGACTCTGGGAGAGTCTGTTTTGAATCTAAGGATATAGAAATCATTATAAGGGATTATTTTGCTGGTATGTTTACTAGTAGGTGTGATCCAGCTTCTTTTGATTTTTTACAGACTCTCCATCCGAGAGTAACCGATGCTATGAATCAGAGCCTGCTCAGAGAACTTACAGAAGAAGAAGTTTGGCAAGCTTTAAGGCAAATGGATGCAGATAAATCACCAGGTCCAGATGGTTTTACTGCTGGATTTTATAAAGACCATTGGGATACAGTAAAGCCAGCTCTTGTAAGTTTTATTAAACATTTTATGGATACTTTAGAGCTGGATTCAGAAGTTAATAAGACTCACATATGTTTAATACCTAAGATTGAAAATCCTACTGATGTTAGAGAATATAGGCCTATAAATTTAAGCAATGTGGCCTATAAGTTGTTGTCTAAGGTACTAGCGGATAGGCTTAAGCCTTTTATGGGTCATATAATCTCTGAAAATCAATCTGCATTTATCCCAGGACGGTTAATTACAGATAATGTACTGGTGGCTCATGAATTACTTCATACTATGCATACTAGAGTCATCTCCAAGCCGTTTATGTCTTTAAAGCTTGATGTTAGCAAAGCATTTGATCGGATTGAGTGGTCTTATATAGAGGCAATTATGAGAAGCCTTGGTTTTGCGGTTAGATGGTGTCAATGGATTATGAAATGTATTCAAACAATTTCATACTCTGTTCTTATCAATGGGAAACCTTCTGAAGTTATTGTGCCAAGTAGAGGAATTAGACAAGGGGACCCTATATCCCCTTATATTTACTTGATTTGCACAGAGGGTTTATCTCATTTGATCAAAATGCAAGTTGAGACTGGGGGTTGGACTGGTTTTAAAGCAAGCAAGTATGGACCTTCAGTGACTCATATTCTTTTTGCGGATGACTCATTGCTATTCTGTAAGGCGGATGATCAAGAATGTCACAATCTTCTAAGAGTATTGCAGCAATATGCAAAAGCATCTGGTCAAGTTATTAATCTTCAAAAATCTGCAATTACTTTTAGTAAGAATGTTGATTCTGAAACAAAAAGAAGAATCTTACAGAATACAGGAATTGACAAAATAGGAGGTTTTGGCAAGTATCTGGGACTTCCAGAGAATATAGGGAGAAGAAGAAGAGATGCGTTCCAGTATCTTGCTCAAAGGGTAATTCACAAAACTGATAGTTGGTATTCTAATCTGTTATCACAAGCTGGTAAAGAGGTTTTAATTAAGTCAGTTATTACAGCATTACCTACCTATGCTATGTCTTGTTTTTTATTACCAGCTAATCTTCTTAAAGAGATGATAGTAGTTATTAAAAAGTTTTGGTGGTCCTCAGTTAAGGATAAGGGAAAGATTCATTGACTTTCATGGGAAAAAATGTTAAATAGTAAAGATGAAGGCGGAATGGGATTCAGAGACTTTGTAGATTTTAACATTACTTTGTTGGCTAAGCAGAGTTGGAGATTGTTGACTAATCCCAATTCTCTTTTAGCTAAGGTTTTCAAAGCAAAGTATTATAGAAAAACCTCTTTTTGGTCTGCCCCTAAAAGGTCTACTTCTAGCTATGCGTGGAAAAGCATCTTAAAAGGAAGAGATCTAATTCAGAAAGGGAGTAGATGGATACTAGGGGATGGTGAGCAGGTTTCTGTGTGGGAGGATAAGTGGATTTCTAATAATCAAGTTCATTATTTGTCAGGTCCAGGGAAAGACATGGATTTAAACATGAAGGTTAAGGAGCTTATGATAGCAGGAACTTCAGAATGGAATTGCGAGAAAATTCAAAGGTTGATTAACTCTGAAGATGCTGCTTTAGTTTATCAGGTTAGACCTTCTATAGCTGGAGCATCTGACAAATTGGTTTGGTTGCATAACAATAATGGAGTATACTCTGTTAAGTCAGGGTATAAGTTTCTTAGGTCAAGTAAGGGACAATCTTCTCAAATTCCTATAGATTCTTTTAAGAGTATCTGGCAAATCAATATAGCTCCTAAAGTAAGACACTTTTGGTGGAGAGTTCTTAATGATGCGCTGCCAGTATGAGAGAATTTGAGAAGGAAAAGAGTAGTTCAGGAAGCCTTATGTCCAATGTGTGGAGAAGAGAAAGAGGACATCAATCATTTGTTGTTTAATTGTAGGCTTAGTTAGGAAATATGGGAAATTGCCCCTGTAAACAAGCCTGATAAATGTAGTCTTCGGATACAAAGTCTGCATCAAAATTCTGAGAGTTTTCAGAGGATGAATAGTGAGGATGCAGAACGAGTTCAGTTATTTCATTACTTGTCCTGGAAAATTTGGAAACATCGTAATGAAGTGTTTTTCCAGGGTTTGAGAAGACGCATTCCAGAGATCATTGGAGGAGCATTAGCTGAATTGAGGACTTGGAAAGAAGCACAACAGTTTGAGGAAAATCATTCCAGTCCAGGTTTAAATCATAATGTCTCTAATTCTGTTGTTGTCATGAAAGATGTTCATCAGGTGGTTCAACATGTAGAGCATCTATGTTGTTTCGTAGATGCCTCATGGGTCACCCAATATAATGCAGCTGGAATAGGGTGGGTGCTTGTGGATAAACACGAAAAAATCCTAATTCAGGGCTCGGGAGTTATAAAACCCCTGTCAAGTGCAATGGAAGCTGAGGGTGAAACGTTAAGAATGGCCGTTACAACACTAGCAAGGATTGGTTATCATGATGTAGTTTTCTGTGGGGATTTGCAGTGTCTATACAAGCCATTACAAACGCATCATGAGTATTTGCCACATCAGGAGATGCAGCATGGGTTATTATCAGTTTACATAGCGGATATCAATCAGGTATCTAAGCGAAGGAGGTTTCAGTTCATGCATATTGGAAGAATGGCAAACACATTTGCTGATTGGCTTGCTAGAAATGCTAGGAAACATAATCAAGAATATGCTGTTAAATGACCAAACAATACTTACTCCATTGTACAAAATTTAGAGTAATCCAAATTCACTTTGAAGCCAAAAAAAAAAAAACTTTTACTCTAGATAATAAAATTTAGTTTCGCATCTTTAAGTGGGCATTAAATTACTACAAGTATCACCTGAAAATAATTTATTACTCGCCCATTATCTCGAATTAATCTTAACCGTTACTCTGTATCCGCCTCTAAGATTATTGTTAGTTAACAATTAAATTCCTTATTGGTACCATACGTTACATTTTGTATCTCTTAACTGATTACAACAAAATACTCAGGTGCATCAAGTATCTTTTATATATATATATACAAACTACTTTGGAAAAGCGTAATTACTTGAATTCGACTACACACGAATGTGCTAGATACTCTTCAATTCAATAGACGAAAAATCCTAAAGTAGATAAATTCGATTAGAGATCCATGATTATACCCAAACTGATAAAACAATACTGAAATGATATACACCGAAGATTTTACTAGTCACCTTTTGCATATCCTTAAATTGTTTTCCCAATATATGAGATTATTGTTTGTTGTTCTTTAGTAGTAGTACGTATCTACGTTGAATAAAATCAGAAGCGAATACGCAGAAACATTTAGAAACGGAAAATCAATTTTTTACAATTTTTTAGGAAACAGATACGTATTGAAAGCATCTATATTTGGTATCTTTTAATACAATTTAGTATTTAGAATTTATATATATCTTATATAATATAGTAAGGTTTCTGAAAGTTCAAGCCATGAGAGACTGCCATATGTCATCTAACTTTTTGATATTTATCTTCTTAAATTATTTATTGAAAACAAAAGAGAAATTAAGTGTGTTTCAATAACTTTAGCAATTAATTCTAACAATTAAATAATTAATTCTTATGTAAATTAATTATAACAAGTTATAATTAAGTGTTTTGTGTAGATTTATGTAGTTATGTAAATTATAAGATAATTTTTATATAAATAAATGTATACAAAATTGATATTTTATTTCTAAAATAAAATCCAACAACTATACAAAAAAACATGTATTTTTTTTGCTTTTTATATAGGTTATTGCGATTTTAAAATTAAAAAAAATCACAAAGAATAGTTTAAATAAAAAGAAATATAAACAAAAAAAAAAGATGATGTGAGAAAAATTAATTAAATAATGATTTTATGACTTTTAGTGCTGTTAAATCCAACAAGTCTAATTGGAGAAATTTAGAACTTAAATGTTTTTAAATGTTTTCATAGATTTTAAAGTCATATAACATTCTACATGTCCAACAATTTGATACAAATGTTTAGTCTTATAACTTAGATAATTATTTACTATAAACACCAAATTTATATAATATTATATATATAAATAATAAATAAGTAGAAATTATTAATGTTCATTTTTAAACCCCACACAACGCGTGGACAATCCCTAGTATGTATATATATATAACAGAACTCCAAATACCAAATTATATTAAAAAAAAATATTTTAAACAACATCAAATCAAGTAAAATAAAAATGAAAAAAAAATCATAACAATCAAAAGCAAAACATGCATCGTATTCATCAGCTCCATCAAACAGAATTGCTTCCAACTCTGATTCATCAAGAGAAAGATCCTCAAACTAAGGGCTTTCAAGTTTAATAGCATCCAATGAGTCAAATTGATCATTTTCAACGTCTCACATTTTATAATGACCTTATTTGAAAAAGAAATTTCTTCTATATAAAAGGCGCAGATTAGTGTGCACAAGTACGCTTTTTGGTTTATTTACACTTCAATTTTATCCTTAATTTTTTAAAAATTGTTTTATTTATTTATACTTTCGAAATTAAAAAAAAAAACTTCCACACAGAAACAGAAACTTCCAAACAAAAATAGAAACTTCCAAAACGCATCCAATTTTTTTTTTTTGAATCGCGCTTTCCTTGCATTTCATAGTGCTTCCGAAAACTTCTGATTCCAATTATGAAACGGGAATCGATCCTTCAATGAAGCTTCCGTGCAACTCTGTACGTATAACCAATATTTAGAACAATATATGGAGCCTCTCAAAGGAGCAAACTAACTACGATTGGCTATTTAGTATAATCATTTCAAGAAGTGTGTGAAATCTATACAATTATATAAACGTACTGACAATAATATATAATGTATAAACAATTCTACAACTTGTGTCGAAAACAGATTTTGTAGATCTTCTGGCAACTTTTTTTGGAACATGAGAAAACGTCCATCTCATCAACTCATAATCATATGCATGCAGAGAGATATTTTTTAAAAAGAGATAATTATATCTATTATCTATTCCTAAAAAACGTCCATTTTATTAGCATTAACTAGCATTAATCATTATTATCTCTCTCGTAACTCCAAATTTTACAGGGCAATCAATTAGCCGTCATACCCTCTTTCCCGTAGAGTTTTATAATTATAACTTCACTTCATTTTCATTTTCATTTTTTTTTTTTATCTCTTTCCATATCTACCAATATATATACATCTCTCTCTTTGTAAACCATCAATTATGATGATGATGAAATCGTCCTGCAAGTTAGAGTACGATCATGTATTTGGCAAAGAAGATAAATCATTCTCATTTCTTAACCACTCATCACTCTTCTCGCATCAAAGGTAAAATTAATTGATCGTTAGCTTTTTCTTTTTTCTTTCTATATATATATATATATATTTTTTGTTAAAGCTTTCTATATTATTTTTCTTGATCAATGTTTTAATTGTTTTGTGTACGTTCATGCAGCGAGTTATCAAATCCTTTCTTTGAATTGGAAAAGGAGATTATTCCTTATTCTGGCAACTATGATAATTATCTTCCTTCTGCCTCAAGTTTTTTGCCTTTACCTGATCTTGAACCCATCTCCATCGTCTCTCATGAAGGTATGTCTATGCACTTATATTAAGTTTAAACCGACCTCATGTGTTCATATGTGCCTTTCTCACTTTTGACGTTCTGTTTATGCAGATTTACTAATTGGGTCAGGTTCTGTTTCATGGCCTGAAGGAGAGTTGATGTTCGATGAACGTAGAAGAAAAGATTTTGATTTGGTGAAAAAGACTGAAACAACTACCATCAAGAGGAAATGTAGAAAAGATTGTGCTTCTAGTTGTTCTGTTGCAAAGACATTGTCGAAGGAAACCATTGCATTGTACTTTAACATGCCGATAACTCTAGCTGCTAAAGAGCTTAACATTGGTCTAACTCTTTTGAAGACGAGATGTCGCGAATTGAGTATTCAACGTTGGCCTCATCGTAAGCTCAAGAGCCTACAAGAACTCACCAATAGTATCAAGGTATGAAGAACTTAACACATAATAGTAACAAGTCTTAATGTTATAGTTTTAGAGAATCTTTATGTGATTTATGTAACATTGTAGCATGAGCTAGAGAACGCGAAAGGGCAAGAGCACAAAAAAACGCTAAGAAACGCTTTGGAAATACTCGAGAAGGAGAAGAAAAAGATTGAGGAGTTTCCAGAATTGGAGTTTGATGATAGGATAAAGAGATTAAGACAAGCTTATTTCAAGGCTAAGCATAAGATGAAGAGAAGAACATGTGTAATGTCTAACTTGATCACATCATCGTCTTCGTATGTTTCGGGTTTGAGTGATGTTGATAGGTACTCGATGGTCGTGCATGAAGAGGTAAGAGAAGAAGATGATGAAGAGGTGAAGTATCTCTTGTGTGGTTTTTCTCATGATGGTTTTATTAGTTTGTTGTGAGTATGTTTGTGTAATGTATTGGACTCTAATTACAAAAGGCCCTTGGCTCGTTAACATTGAATTATTACTATTTCATCCCCAAAAAAAAAAAAAAACATTGACTTATTACTAAATTTTGATAGAAGATAATTAATTTAAACAAAACCAGGATTTGATACAAAAAAAAATATAGAGAGTAACATTTATAGATTTTGGAATGCACATAATCCGGAGATTCTAAATCAAAATTCAGACTAATTTGTGAGATATTTTGAAAAAAAATCATATTGCCAACTAAAATATACTCCCCATGTAGTATATTTTTTGATATTTGACATACCATTTTAATTTTAGTGATTGCGCTCTCATTCCAAACAAAAACTATTGATCAACTTTGTACTACTGGAATGATTCAATTTATAAATACATCAATGAAAGCCTAATGATTATACTCATCTAATTCCATAGATAGTCTGATTATTTCGATTTTGATCGTAACGTAAGTGGCCTAGTTTTCTACCTTGCTGGAGGATTTCAAAGATCAGTATGGTAATTTTCGGAAATGCCATTATAATTTTTTTTATTTTTAAAAATACTACTTATTAGAAAAAAAAATTAAACTCTAAATCTAAAGATTCTAAATTTTATAAAAAAAAAATGACATAACAATTTTAAAATAAAATAGTTAATTCAAACATAAATGATATTTTAAATAAATGTTGTATTTTAATGATTTTTTTGAAAAAATTATTAAAAATAGCAGTTTTAGAAAAATAACAATTTAAAAATAGTATTTTAAAAAAATCACGTTATTATTACAATCTCCATGGTTAAACATTTATTTTCTCTATAACGGACTTTTTGATCCGTTAGCGAGTAAGGCTTTACTTAGTAAAACATCGTTAAATTCACTTCTTTGTAATATCATATTCAAAATATGGCGCATATATATATATATGGTTATGTAATAATTGTATTATGCAAGTTATGTATGACTTTGTAATTTCATTTTGAAATGAATGTATTTGTTTGACGGAATAAGAAAAACATTTCTTTTCTCCAACTATAATCATTCGTTCAATTAAATTTTTAATTAAAAATGGGGCATAAGCCCAAATTTCAGTTGATCTAACATAATATTATAGAAAGGAAATTTTCCTTTTTTTCCTTTTCCTTTTCTGTAAGCGAAAAAAAAAAGCGAGGGACTCTGTCACACTGTATATATATATATTATAAACCAAGAGAAAAATATTGTAGCAACCTTCTTCCGTGGAGTCGATAATTAGTGTTTGAGTATAAGCAGTCATGGAAATCGGGTTAGACTACGAAATCGATCACGATCCTGAACCAGACGATGTTGGAACAATCAGAGTCACTGCAAGAATCTTCGGTAAATCTGAAACATTCACGGCTTCGACTCCTGCCAAAGAATTCATCGATGACGAAGTGTGTCGTAGTAAAGAAGAATTGAATTATTTCCTGATCGATGCAGGAGTCAACGATTCTGATATTTTTGATGTGATATCAAAACTAATTTTCCGTGTTGATGACATAACTTGTTCCACAAGTAACGAGTATTCTCCTGAATGTGCTTTGGAAGTGAAGTTGGATCTTTTTCCTGATGATCTCGATGACGATGAGGAGGACACTCAGATTGAAGAAGCGGTTCAAGTCTCGTTCGACCAAACCAGTAATATCCGGTTTAGACCCGCAAACAAGCTCGTGGTCAAGTCCTTAATTAGAAGAATACACAAGAAGATTATCAAGAAAACGAAGAAGAAAGAAAAGAAGATTATTATAAGCTCTAGTACTGGTGATGAAAACTGCACAATATGTTTGGAAGAGTTTAAGAATGGAGGAAGACTCGTGACTTTACCTTGTGGACATGACTTTGATGATGAGTGTATCGTAAAGTGGTTTGAGACCAGTCATGTCTGCCCATTGTGTCGTTTCGAGTTGCCATGTGAAGATCAATGAACTATATATTTGTAGCTCGGTTGCAAAATTAGAGTAATTTTAGGGTTACTTATTGTAACGAAGCTAATGTGTTTAGTACTGCAGTTTATGTAAAGCTCTTCTTTCTTTGTTAATTCGATCCTTTTTGTTTTGTGACTTAATTTGGAGATGTTCTATAAAAAAAGCAAGATATTGATTATATTATTTAGAATTCTTACAAAATATATGGTTCCTAGACAACATCCTTATACACAAAATGCCTAAAACTCTCCTGAGTATACATATCACAAGCTCATACATACAAATACATGTACACACACTCTCTCTTTATGTGTATATATATTGGACATTATAACAATGGCTCAAACTAGTCCTTGTTCAGATATAAGTCTTGTACACGAGCCCTGTATTGAGTTAGTTCGGTTGCTGCAATCACAAAAAGATACAGAGACATTCAGTTTGGTTGATCATATAGATAGATAGTTTCAAGGAAGGTGTGAAACACAAACCTGGTTGTAAGAAGTCTGACCAAACATTGGATCTGGAACCCAATTTCGATGATGATGATGATGATGATCAGTGGCAAACATGGATTGCTCATGAGGAATTTGAAAGCATCCACCATTATTATTAGCAGTTGGATCATACATTGAAGGATCTTGTTGTTGTTGCAAGTTGTTCAATTCCATTTCAGGTTCTATCTTCTTCTCTTGATCTTCTTCCATTACCAAACTAGTACCAAACTGTGTCGGATACGGATATTGCTCTCCAAGTTGTTGTAAACCCAAACAATCGTTTCCTTGTTGTTCTAAGTGCTCAAATTGTTGTCCTGAGTTGCTGCATATCTGATCTTCTGGTTTTGTAGACTCAAAGAAGCAGCTTGAGTAAACAGGAATCGAACCATCCATATCTCTGTTTAAAATCAGTAGAGTATGACTGAGAGAGAGAGCATTTTCAAAGTGAAAAAGTTTATTCAAGATTGAGACAGGGTTCTTTACCTATGAGGAAGAAAACTGGAATCACCAGGTAAGACTGTTTGCTGGTTATCGTTATCAGGAAGCCAAGACATCGAGTGAGCTTCTTGCATACTATTGTTACCTCCCATCACCAAAGGCAACTGTATCCCGCTGTGAAACTGCAGTTCAAAGGCTTTGGTCTGGTTAAGATATTGTTCTGAAGAGAGACAGAAAGATTAAAAAATAGGGAACAAATGGTTGTACTTAACCTGTGTTGTTGCACATTCTATTGGCAAAAGCTGGTTCTTTGTGAAATGTTCCTGCAAAATGAAGGAAACCGTCTTTCGTAAGTAAAAGTCATATGGACTGAGGAAACTGAAATAAAATCCTGAATCTTGGGTCTATATATGATTGAGTTACAAGGAAAACAGTGATAATAACACACCTTGTGAATCTGGATTCTTTCAATGGATTTCCTCAATGATTCGTCCAATAAATTGAGGTGCTCAGTGTTTACTATCCTATCGATGTTCGTCCAACAACTGAAAACAGCAAACCAGAAGAAAAAGACTCAAATATGATTGAAACTAGATTTCAAGAAGCAAAACATTATAACTCAAGAAAACTATAAATTTTTCACACCTTAACCTCCTATGACACTCCATAAGCTGAGCTTGGAACATCGCTACTTGGTTACTTAGACCCTGTCGTGTGGTAAAGGCAACAAAGACTTTAGCAATTTGACTCGGAGAGATGAAAAAGTATCCAAGAAAACTTAATCGGTCCATACCTCAATAGTTTGATTCCTGCAGGATAGAGAAAGACAACATCTCAGATATCTCAATGGTTTACAATGAAAAAAATGTGGTTAATAATTATAAGAACTCATGGCAAATTACCTTGCTCCTAAAAACTCATGTATATTTACATCATGATCCAGCTTCTTAAAAGTCTTCTTCAATGCCTGTATTCGAGTGAAAAAAAAATCAGCTCAAAATTTGTTTGTCCAAACAAAAAAATAAAGTTGATGAGAAAAGAGCCTAAAGAAAGGAAAAGATCCAATGAGTTTTGTTTTTCTTTACTTCAAGGCTCTCCAATTTCCTGTTTTGTTATATATAAAAAAAAAGACACTTAGTTTAGTTTCATAACACAAATCACATGAAAGGATTGATAGTAATCCATACATTTAGCATAATGCTTACCATACCTTTTTGTCCTTTCTTGTGGAGTTAATTGCGCAAGCTTGGAAATAACCTCTTCAATGCTGCAAAAACCCCAAAATCAGTTAATTGCAGAAAACTTGAAAATAGATTCTCTCAATACATCATCTCTCTGGTAGAATTCAGGAGTGCCAAATGACTCTTTATTACACAAAGGAGAACAACGAAGAACAAATATCCGAGAATCGATAACCGAAAGGAAACTACAAGAAAATCACTCCCAAAGCCAAAATGCTCCCAAACTAACCAAACTATTTCTTATTATTCATCAATCACACATTCTAGAGTCTATAACTCTCACCATCCCAGCTAAATCCGTACACCAACTTTACGAGTTCATAAACCAAAGAAAGCTATATGAACAAGATAAAAGACTTTTTTTTTATTTTTCTTATAGAAGGGTATTGAGAAGACGAGACAATTCATTAAAAAAATGGAGATAATATGTTGCACTGAAACACAAAATTGAACATGAGAATGGATATAGATCTTTGACCTGTGTTCTCCATGGAAAACGGCAGGCTTTCCGGTAGGAGAAAACATAAGAAGGACAATATCAATATCACACAAAATCGATAACTCTTTGGCTTTCTTCATTATCCCATTTCTTCTCTTCGAGAATGTAACTTGCCTGTTGGTTGTGCTCTCAAGTCTTTTTATCTTCAACTTTACCCTACCCATCCTGCTATCAAACAAAACCCATCAAAATCCCTTAAAGAAGAAGGAATTTTCCACACAAAAAAAGGAACTTTTTCTTCCAATAATACTCACTTCAATGACCAGATGAAATTTGACTTCTTGCAAGGGATTTATCTCTCTCTCTCTCTCTCTCACAGATAAAGCCTCAAAACCAAAAGTTGCAACACTTGAGAAAAATGGTGAAATTGGTTTCTAATTTAACCCATCAAGAAATAAAAATCCAACCTTTGAAGATGGGGACGATGTCTATATTGGGACACAGAGCCTCTCTCTCTAGACAAGAAAATTCACTGTAACGGAAGATGATGAAAAGAAACAGAGAAAAGAAAATGGGTTCTTTAATTCGAAACAAGAGAAGAAATTCACGAAAATGATGAGCACAGAGGAGGCCAAGTTACAAAGAAGAGAAAAATCATGGAGGAATCACCAGAAAAAGATTTGACCCGATAAAGAAAGAAGAAGAAGAAAGAAAGTTGAATAAGAGAAAAAAAGGAAGAATTTTAATGGTGGAAACAGAGAGAAAGCTTTAGAAGAAAGCAGACGAAAGGACAAGCTTTGATTTCGCTTTGAAACTTAAGACGTCGACCAACGGAAATTTGTGTGCCTCCTGTGAGTTAGAGAGAGAAGCCTTGTTTAACTTCCTTAAACAAAACCGGTTTTTCTTTAATCAAACCCGATTTTATCCGACTAAACTAATCCGGTTTTGCTTAATTGATTTAACATTTGTATTGAGTTGGGCCAAATGTAAGTCAAAGCCCATTAACATCTTTGACTTGTGTCTGTCTATGTCTAACCTAATTTATACCGCCTCTGTTCGTCACTTCTTCGTCTATTTAAGACTTCTCGAGAAAACCCTAATTTTGTCGTGTGTAGTGTTTTGAGGTTCGAGGGGTTTCTAAAGTTTCTATCTTTTTTAGCGAGTATCGTGTAGATTTGGTTTTGATTTGATGTTAGTGCCTGTGATGGTGTTAAATATACTTTGAGAGTTTTGTCTCCAGGAAAAAAAAAATCAACTCTGAGGCATATTGTTTAGCTCTTATCTCGAGCTGTTCTTGATGTTTTTATCAGTGTCTGTTACTGTTTTATGACCTTATTGATGGTTTTTGTTTTGGCTTCTCTCTTGATTTTGTGTTTAGGTTTGGTTAGCTTTTGGGGTTTTTGATTTGGTTAGTGCAATTGATGATAAAAAGACAGGGACATCAGAATCTCCTTTGTTAGGAGATGAGAATGATGAGTAATTGTCTAGATGGGAATCTCTCTGATGCATATGTTACAGAATTATCCAAAACTTTTCAATTTTCTTCTTAGGGATTATGTTACAGTTCTTTGAATTCACTGATTATTTGGTTTGTTTGTTTTTGTTTAGTTTTTATCCGGTTTTGTGGGTCTTTTGTGATGTGTGCATGTGATGATAAAAAGACAGGGACATCAGAATCTCCTTGTTAGGAGATGAAAATGATGAGTAATTGTCTAAATGGGAATCTCTCTGATGCACATTAACTATGAATCTTTCAAGAATTTTAATGTTTTCTTGTTCATTCAATCTCAAGTGATTAACAATGTTTTGTTGAGTAGTTGGTTTTGCCAATGATGTATCTTTACAATTGCACGTATTATCAGAGTTTCGGTGATGAATATCACTAATGTCTGAGGCAAACCATAGAATTGTTTTGAAATTTCTGAAAACTGATGATTACTCCATAGAATTGTTTTTGTTTCTCCTCTGTTTGCAGGAGAATCCCTTCCAGGGAATGAAGTAGAGAGCTTGCAACACTAATTATGACAAAAAGCAAAGCAGAAGATTTTGAAGATTTGATGAGAGAGTGAAGTTTCTATGCCTAAGTTTTATATATACTTCATTTCCAATTGTAGTCATTTCGGACATCATCAAATAATGAAAATCGTTCTTGTTTAACTCTCCATGATTCTTTAAGTTCTTGATCGTCCAAGATCATCATAAAGGAAAGTACAAAGTACATAAGTAGAAAACAATGTGTTTGGTAAACCACTAAAAACACTAAGCAAGTAGTTACACAGAGAAAAAAACATCATCATTAATTAGCAGCAAAATCATCACTATTTAGCATCGCGAAAAGATAAGAAGATGGCTTTGACACACTTCTGAGTTTCATTTTTACAGTGATAAAAAAGGATAACAAAAAGAGAAGAAAAACAAAAAAAAATCCATTTTTATTCGGACAAACATGTTCAATACTAAAGAAAGATCTTTAATCAACAAATAGAATCAAGAGTCTCTGTTCTGCTTCGAACAATCCGATGAAAAACTTCTCTAACTTTCTTCTCAAACGGATCCAAACCATTTTTCAAATCTTCATGAACCTCCACAAGCTCCCCAACTCTCTGTTTCACCTCAATCTCCTTGTCATCACTCAAAGGAAAATGTACCGAATCGATCAATTCGTTCATCAACCTCGAACACTTCTCAATCCGATCAATCTCTTTAAGCAAACCACAACAATTCTTCCTATCTCTTCTCTTCGATTCCTCCACAACCTTATCGTGCAACGACATAACCGGTGCTGCCCACTGAAAATGTCTAGGCACAAAGAAATTCACTTGCAGAAACCCACGATCTTGACAAGGAATCGCAGCTACCAAAACCCACATGACAAACAACAAAACCGAAGTCATTGTATAAACCGGTACAGCTAAACCGTTGCTCGCATTGACGTCGTTTGGTCGTGGAGTCGCTAAATTGTTGGCTAAAGCTTGTAATTGCTTAGAAGCTGACCATGATCTAGACACACTCCACGACAGAGATCTGAAATGTCCGATCGAACGGTGGTGGTGACTCTCTCTGATTCTTCCAAACGAACGGTTACGATGAGCTAGATTCGTACCGGAAGAAGAAGAAGGGTCTTTCTCGTCTAGCATTCCGATTGCTAAATCGATCAGAGCTTTCTTAGCTCGACGGAGTTGTCCTTCTCCGACAGGACGGTGACTGTCTAAAGCTGAGATTACGATGTCGGTGAGTTTCTGCCATTGTCGGATCTGTTCGATCCCGTCGCGGATTGCGTTGCAGACATCGAGGGCTTTGATGCTCCGTTCGAAGTAGTCGGAAATTAATCTGTCCATCGGAGGTTTAGAGATCTGAGATCGGTGGTTGAATACGATAGCTCGAAACTCTTCTTGACAACAGAGAAACGAATCGAGAAGCTTTCCGATCCATTCTAGAGAGAGAAGCTCACCGGAAGCGTTCAGATCGATGAATTTCTCGGCGACTTGTCTTTGAAATGAATCTAGCTCGACTTCCATGTTGCTTGGCTCGTGCTGGTGATTGTGGTGGCTACTACTTCCGGCGACTAAGTCAACTTGGTCTCGCCGTAAACTTAGCAATGACCTTCCGAATGATCCTTGAAAATCCGTACCTGGCATTCTAATAAAAGATACAAAGTTTGAATCTTTTTTCCCGAGAAAATTAAAATTCTCAAGACTCAGAATTTTGTTTTGATTGAGAGTGATGATGATTGATGAAAAGCTAGAAGAAGAAGAGATGGGTATATAAAGCGAGAATTTTGACCGCGTATTTTTTAATATATGTTTTAAAAAGAAAATATATTCAATCTTTGGATAATTTTTCTCATTTGAATAATTTTTATTTTTCGAATAATTTTGGAGAAATTGACAAATATAGCACAAAAAAATATAATTAATTTAGTAGACAAAATTATTGTTTATACCGTATAATAGGTATTATATACCATTTTGCCTTTATGATAATATATTTTATTCTATTTAGTTCTACGTAGTATAGTATATAATCAATTTTATAAATTTTGTTATTTTGAAGAATTTATAATTTTTGAATTTGAATTAACTATTTTAGTTTTAAGGTTTACTTTTAAAGTTTAGAGTTTAGGGTTTATGATTGAGTTTAGTATACAATTTCGAATCTTCATTTTTTTTTTTTTTTTTTGTGTTATTCTATTTATTTATATATAGTATTGTTCATAATAAATGTTAGGTTAGTTGTTAGTTTTTTTCAGTCTATTCTATGTCAGGTGCTAGTTTTTCAATTATATTTATTATATGGTTATTATACTAATTATTTTGTTTTTAGTTAGCAAAATTGACCCATAATTTTGTTGTTAAAAATTAATTTGATTTTTTTTTTGTGTGTTCTCATTTTCTATTTTTGTTTACTCGTCACAAAACACGCAGTGTACACGTCGAGTGGTAATAAAAGTACAGATTTTGTAATAGTGCAGTGTAAAAAGGAAAGCTGAGTAGTGGAAATTGTTCTATAATCACGGAGCTGTGACATAATGAGGTGGAGAAGGAGCTAGGAAGCACGGGGACGCCGTTTTAGCCACGTCCCCGTACAGGAACGTTTTGAGAATAGAAATATGCTGGAAATTGCATGGGTATATTTCGGGAGCCTTTCGTGTTAATCATGGACAATAACTAATTTCGCGAACGTTTCGGAAATTTTTTAAAGCTAAAAATAGATGTCTCCAATATATTTATATGTATTTAATTCGATTTTTTCAAAAACAAAATATAAAAGAAAGGAAAAAGTCTTAAAATTCACTTATTTATGTTTATTCTACAAAAAAAATCTAAAATTTTGTTTTAATTAAGATATTAAACTAGATTTTTCTTTTTCTATTTTGATTTATATGATACTTATTTTCTATATATATATTTTTATTTATATTATATTATCGTATCTGCTTTCTTAAATTTTTGGTTTTGCCGTCTCTGTTTTTATCTTTTTTTCTGTCCCCGTTCCGGTGCACTTAGAGAAGGAAAGGCTAATGGGTGCCACGTGGAGCTGTGACGGGAGACTAAGTCAATACAGTGCATGTGTGGAAAAAAAACAGCTAAGTCTTGGCTGGCGCGTAAATGAAGAGAGAGAGAGAGGGACTGGGTCTTGTTTGATTCGTTCTCGTTTTTCTAGAAAGCTCAAGGACAAATTGCTGACATGTAATGTAATTTTTTTTTTCTTTTTAAATAGAAACTTAGGAACAAAAAAAAATTGTCAAAATACAAATAGGTAACAAACAAAAACTAAATCTCAGAAGCCACTATGCCTCGGCACGGAACAAATATCGCAAAAAATTTAGGTATCCGTGATCTAATCTATTTAAAACGGATATTTATTTTTTTAATCAGATTCGATCTGTTAAATTTTGGATATCCAAACATTCAGATATCTTCATTTTTTGTAGATACCGCAGGTATCCGATTCAATTCATGAAAAATTGAATATCTGAATTTTTCTAAAGTATATGTTAATATTTTAACATTATTTATTTATTTTTTGTTTAAACATAATAAAAATTAAATATTTAATATGAATGAGTGGATTTCAATAATCTCGGATGCATATCTTTTTTTTTTTCCATCTGAAATTATGGATAGAAGAAGGCCCAAGGCCCAACCGTTTGTAAATAACAAAGCTGATAACATCATATAACCAAGATGAATCAGACTCCAAAAATACTGACAAAACAGAGAAGAAAACTTAACCAGAGGACCAGATGCTCTCACATCCCCGCATACTCCGAAGCCAACTAGGCGCACCAACCTGAACATAGGACTGAATCCGTTCCTCCCTAGCTGCACTCTGCGCAATGAGAGACACACCTCTAGAAGCTTCTCGTCGTTCTACTACCAAACTCCAATCCCTAATCTTACCAAAAGCCTTCGACAAAACCGACACTTGAAACCTATATGCCGGCCATCTTAACTGATTATGTACTGCTCCTACCAAGGCCACATCCTCACACGCAAAGACCACTTTATCCTGTCTATGGTGTTTCATACTCTGAATGGCCCATAAAAGACTTTGTAACATAGCATCATCTTTACTACAAGATGCTTCAAAAACTTTCCTACTGTGCAAAAGGACTTTACCTTGTGAGTCTGCCAACATCCATGCACCTGCACCAATCTGATTCCCTCGGTACCAGTCACTGCCCACATTACACTTCACATAGTTTGGTTTTGGCGGTTTCCAAACCAAATGACCTTGTTGCTTTTGAGGCTGTATATCCTGTGATACACTTCTCACCTTTTGCGCCAAAGACCAGTTATTTGACTCCTCGAGAGTCTTAGGAATTGTATCCATTGGGCAGTATCTTTTGCCTTCAAAAGTAAGAGCATTCCTATTCTTCCAAATGGTCCACAAAATCCACGGAATACTATTTCTAATCTCAACAGGCACTTCTACTCTTCTTTTCACGGCTAGGATATAGCAAAAGTTAGAGTAGATGGAGTTTAGTTCAAAACCTGTTTCTGGCCAAGGAACTTGAGAAAGGGCCCAAACTTGTCTAGCTGCTGGACAATTGAATAGCACATGGTTGACCGATTCTCCCTCTATAATAACAAAAAAAATAATCATAAACATTTGTTATTTTATATATATACATATACGGATGGGATCTTATATTGGTTTTTTCTTACATAGTTTTTATGATTTGTTTTGTTTTTTACGGATACCACATTTTAGTATTTGATTTGCTTTGAGATTATACGAATTTCAAATTTTTTGGTTCGGATCAGAGTGAATAGCGGAACAGATCATATTTAACGGATTTTTTTCAGCCTTTGAAGACACATTCCAATACAGTTTTTTTTTTTAATTTGCAATGTTGCCAATACTGTTTATTTAAACTTTATATTTTTTTCACGTAGAATTTTTAATATTAAATCATTTTATATTCATATATAGTAAAACCCTTTATATTAAAATATTTCAATGGTATTTTTAAACAAAAAGACAATGAATATTTTTTAAAAACAAAATAAATGGTGTCATTAACAGTCAAACATCATGTTTGGGCCAGAATTTAATTGTACACCTATAAGAATCATTGATACACGACAAAATACTATACATACAGATATATTTAGACTTTGGAGTAGTATTTCTTTTTTTTTAATTAATACTCCATAATACCAGAGAAACTGAACCTAATTATTTGAAAGAAAGAAAGAAAAAAAAAATCAAAGAAAGAAAACCACACGTGTGAATTACAAGCTAGAAAAGACTTTGAAAATCATGGTCGCACGAAGATTACTGACAAAGACATGACTAGCTCGATCTCCTTCTTCTCCTAACGTTTTTGTTATTTTCATAATTTTAAAAAAGTTTGCAGTATACTTATTTCGTCAGTTAAAAGACAGATAAAATCGTGCAAAAGCGTATTTTCCGCTTCAAGTTCTTCATCAGACTCATTCTCCAGCGCACACGACCAATTAGTTTAAATCCCAAATTGAGTAATTATTTATAAAAAGAAAGGAATTCGTTGCCATTTTAAAATTTCTTGAGACAAAAATCGCAAGGAGACGATTGCTCCTAACATGTTCATTTCATGATTAATAACACAACACAACAAAGAAACAGATAACATATAGTATTATATAAATAGAAAGAGCATATAATGGTTTTTATGACCGTTATAACAAAGAAACATGTACATGTAAATTGGTTTATCATTTACAAGTTAGTTTGCTACTTATTAACAGCTTCTTCGAGCTCCCTTAAACCACCAACCTTCTGTTCAATTTCTTCAATAAGTTCTTCACGCCACAGCTCTGCTCTTGCTTTCTCTTCTATGTCTTCTTGCTTCATCATATAAAACCAAACACATAAATAACCTATCCAAGCTTATTGTATATGTAACTACAATGTCATGTACCAAAGATCTATGGCCTAACCTAGCCCAACCAAGCCCAATCCGGCCCAACCCTACTAGACATGATAGATATCCCGATCCATTATGTTTACCAGAATTCTATCAAATCTCTTAAAGGTTTGAATGGAAATTATTTTGTAAAATTCAGAAGCATACACAAACGAAAACGGAAAATTCTCCTTCCGTTCACATTTGACATACGTCTTCAAGGTTGTGGATTCATTTGGAAAAAAAAATATAGCAAACGTAAATGGAAACCTAAAGCCATCTATTTTGCTTTGTTTATCGCATGACCACATAGTTGGGTAAAACCGGACATGAACCGATCCATATGGATAGGGTTCTACTAAGAGTCTAAGACCAACGTGGGTTAGTCCATGGCAACATCTCTAATTACAATTTGTATGTACTTCAAACGTCCAAGTAATTTGTATCTAGAGAGAGAGAGAGAGAGAGTGATACTGATACATACAGTTTCATAGAGCCAATATCCAGTTCCATCACCTCCATCTCCACGGTACTCCTCCGAGTCATAGAATGGATCCTATACCACCATTATTGTTCCAATATCACAAAGTATTAAGATCCAACAAATGTATCTCGATCAAGAGATTCAATTTGAGTTTTTTTGTTCGTACTTTTGCCGAACCGAAGTACAAACATCCCCAACAAGTGAACATGATGTAGAACATATCTGTCAGATCAAGATCAATTAAACCAAAGTATAGGCAATTGAAATCTTTTTTTATCTTGTCTTTATAAAATCTCTACATATACATCAAATATATATATATATATATATATTTTTTTTTGATCAGACACATCAAATATTTTTACTTACAAACATTCTTGATGGCTTTATCACTTAGATGCCACACGTGTTTCTCTGTAATGATATCACGCATCCCTTCTATTTGTTGAACCATCACTGCCATTAATGGCAAATCATGTGGCAATGCCTTGGTTACACATAATTTTCCTCTCATCAGATTCTTCTTCTTCTTCTCATTCACTTTCATCTAATTTTCAAAATTCTAAGACGTAAATTCGTAATTAACAAGAATAATTGAGGAGATTCTTGATCATAGTCTTTGTAAGAAATTACTAGTACTTACAGATAACCAATATCCATGATTTGGCCCTTGCTTAGGCTACAAAACATAACACATTTCTTAAGTTCTTTTTCTAATAAAAATTATGAAATAATTTGTTAGTAATATGGTAAGATGTACCGAATAATTGTTGGAAGAAGGGATATGAAGGTTGGTGAAGGTGAAACTTGTGAAAGCTTCAGCCATTGTTACTTCTTGATGGTGTCAATGGATGAGAGAGAAGACACACTGTTTTTGCAATCTTTTATTTATTTGTTTATTTTTATTGCTTTAAGATTAGTTTTTTTTTGAAGGCAGAAGAAGATTTGTGGATAAGGGAATTGGTACCGTCCACTCTTTATGATAAGATCATAAATCATAAAATAAAGAAAGAACAGCATTTAGTCGCAACCACATAACAATTTTGCTTAGGGGTCTTTTAAGGGAAAATTACACTCTGAGATACTTTAAAACAAACTCATTACACTTTTGCAAAGAAGGCATACTTTGAGGGTGGTTTTTAGCTATAGTAACCTTTGTTTTTTTTTGTATTTAACAATACTAGAAAACAAACCCGCGCGTTGCCGCGCGGTAAATAAAATCTTTTACTGCAAATATAACTCTTTGATACTAATGTTAACGAGACCATGAGTTGATAATCCGTGAAAAAATTGACAAAAAAACAAAAGCAAATCATTTGTAAAAGTAAACGATTGATAAAGAAGTCTAACAATTGAGCTAACAAATCATTTTCTCTAGAAAATACTTTCAAATGTAATGGCTGTTGTTTCGATACTGAAGCACAGAGGAATCATTCTGGATGCGCAATGTCGACGATATTGTTCTTGTGAGGAATCCATCAATCAACTTTTCTTTGAATGTTCATATGCTCAAGCTGTTTGGCGCAGCTCAAATATTGTGAAGCTCTATCTTCTTGCTCAACAAACGGAATTTGCATTTAGCAAAAAAAAAACACAATCGGAATTTGCATTTAGCAAAAAAAACACAATCGGATTTTGCAAAATTTGGAAGAGTAGGAACCTTCTTTTATACCAAAAACAGAGTAGTGAATGGAAAAATGATTACAAGAAAGTGAAACAAGATGCAGCCGAATGGATCTCTTGCAACAACATTACGGATCATTCCCAAACATCACAACCATTCCAGCAACGACGCAGGACCCAATGGGAACGGCCACCAAAAGATTTTTTCAAATGCAATTATGATTGTAGATTCAAAAAAGACAGTACGACATCTGCTATGGCATGAATTATCAGAGATTTTTCACGTTTTTATCTTCAATCAGGACAAAGCACATGCCGAGTCTAGACCACAACTCTTGAAGCAGAACTACAAGTATTATTAATAGCCTCACAACATGCTTGGATCAAAGGATACCGTAGATTAATTTTTGAAGGTGATAATCAAGTAGTGATGGAATTGCTCAATGGAAGAACAAAAAATTTTGGTCTTTACAATTGGATCACTAATATTCAGTGTTGGCAAAGTCGTTTTCAAGCATCAGAAGTGCGATGGGTTCATAGGGGAAGCAACAAAGCTACCGATATACTTGCTAAAAGTAAAAATCCTTCTGATTCTTTTATCTCTTATTTCTATGTGCCCTTAATCCTTGTAACATCATTACATGAGGATCATCTCAGTTCATATCAATGAAAAGATCTAACGAGTTAAAAAAAAAAAAACAATTGAGCTAAAAGAGTATGCATTTTAATTAGAATTTTCATACATACACCCATTCTTACTGAAGTGGATCTGTCCCTGCAAACTATCATAATCTAATCCAAATTGCTTGAAACAACACAATCATACTGCACATTTATATGTTAAGTCGCAGGTGTTACACGTCGATCGAGTGATAGTTGCAACTAATATACTTTTGCTTTTCTGTTTTTTGTATACATCGAGCTAGAAATTTATCAGCGGCCTTATCTTCCATATTGTTACCTAATAGATATTTCCCTTTATAATGTAAGAGGATCACATACCCTTATAATTAGGAGTAGGGGTGGGCATTTTGGTTTAATTTCGGGTTTGGTTCGGGTTCGGTTCGGTTCGGTTTGTTCGGTTCTAGTAAAATAGTAACCAAACTCAAATCGAAGTAAATTTGGTTTAGTTCAGTTTAGTTCGATTCGGTTTTGGTTCGGTTTGGTTTGGATTTCAACCGAACTGAACCGAACCATTCGGGTTGAGAATAAACTCAACCAACGGTTTGTGTATATATTTTGGTTTGGTTTGGTTCGGTTCGGTTAATTTGTCCACCCCTAATTAGGAGTAACTGTCAGACCGCTAAAGATTAATTTTAGGAAAAATAATAGATATACCGTGATGTGCTAAATTTATGTAATAAAGAGAAACGAAAATCACAACCTAGGCAGCCCGAAAGTTTTGCCAGAGTTCCGCTTATCGATTCGAAATTGGAATATCTTAGAAGCTTCCGAGAGGTCGCTTTCATGTCATTTCCGAAAACTTTTTTCAAAAACACGTTCGAAGCTTATGATTCCGTTTTGGAAGCTTACGCTTACGTTTTTTAAATATTGTATCATATATAAATATGAAAGGTAAAATTATTTTTGATACCTCTCATTATAAGAATAAAACAAAACCGAAAACTGCTTTAGTATTTTGATATTTGTATACACTAGTTTCATCTTTTATCTATAAATAATCTTATTTAGTAATAGTGTTTTAATCATATGTCTAATGTTAAAAGTGATTGATTTGATTAACTGAATGAGATTATTTTGAAAGATTTGAATTTGTTGATTACAAGATAGAACTTGAAATAAAATTATCTGATGGAGTTGAAAATTTGAGGATATAGAGATAGTTATTTAAAATTTTGAATATGAATCATATTATTTCAAACTATTCATATTGAGTTATATAAAAATGTATTGAATTTGTGTACTTCTTAGTATTTTTTAAATATAATATATATCAAAATATATACATGATTATATGTATATACGCTTCCAGCACGTATCCGCTTCCTCATTTTAAAATTTTTTTGCTTATGCGCTTCTATGCACTTTCGCTTTCACGTACCCGATTTTGATTCCATGCAACATAGATCACAACTATTAAATGGAAAAGGGGTTCTTTATGTAACAGTTTAGAAGCTAGATTATTATGATATCATAGACAATTTGAGAAGAGGAAATTAAATCTCTCCTAAACATCTTAGGTTCGGACTAAACAGTTACTAAACAAAATTTTATTAACTCGAACACGAGAAGAGAGTAGAATAGAGTGAGACAAACTTGTTTTTTTACTCACACATGTACCAAACAAAACCATTCCCATGCCTGATATTTTCAAATACCAAGTAAACGATTTTTTGTTCTTTGACTAAAGAGAATCCATAGAAATAGTGGAAAACCCAAAAACAACAGAGGAAATCTTTGCAAATTCAACCTCCTTTATTTTCCCAATCTTCTCAAATGTTTCCTTTTTCTCTTCCGAAAACCAATTCGAATCTTGTATAACCTTTGATCAAATTGAGAAGAGGAGATTAATCTTTACTAAACCTATTATCAGATTGAACTACTAAACAAAAATTCATCAACTCAAACATGATAAGAGTAAAATAGAGTGAGACCAAAATTGTTTTTTTCCTTGCACTCATGTAGCAAACGAAACCATACTCGTACCTAATATTTTCAAAAATACAAGTAAACGTTTCTTTGTTGTTTGACTTTTTAAAACATTTTTATCAACCATTTTAAACTACACACAACCAAGTGGTTGACAAAAACCCAGTTACTTACATTCAAAATTATGAACGATTTAGAGTTTGGTTCCAATATATAAGTACAACTTTTCATTTCAGTTTTGAAAAACTACGAATCTCCATTTAATCAAAGAAATACTAAACTTTGATGACCCAAGCCTATGCCAATTTATCTTGGAACTTGGCTTAAGGTCTCCTGTCTATGTTTGGCAATCTATCAATTCTATTCTATATACGTCATTGCTTTTATCTACATGTAGAATTCTTCTTTTTTTGGGAATATGAACTTAAAGAAATAACATATGAAGATGGAGAACTTACTTTTCAGGCTCATTTTTCTCCTCCATCTCAAAATCATTCAATAATGCCAACTCAGTATCAAATTCTCCACTTTGACCACCTTCTTACATGCGTAAGTTTCTCCTCTCACAATCTTACCTTATAACTAGAAACTCTATAAATTAATATTCGATTAATTAATAAACTCTATAAATTAATAAGTTTTGTCCGTCCCGAGTCGGGCCAGTGTAAAATATAGCACAATTCGATAAGATAATAAGATAATAAATATTATAAAACCATGTGTAAATATATGGTCCCAGTAATACCATAAATTAATATTTAGTATAGAAAATTTTATACATACACATCAAATGTATATTTATATATGTTTTAGTGTTGTTTTTTTTTAAGACTGAAAACTCTTTATAACTCAATCATTATTACATGTAATAAACACAAACAAAAGGAATAAAACTAATTTAAGAAAAAAATAGTTTATTTTAAAATAAAAAAAATACAAATAAACAAAAATTTAGAAAATTATGGAAACTTTCTTTTTTTGGTAAATTAATAACTTTCTAAATTAATAAAATATCATAGTCCCAACATTATTAATTTATAGAGTTTTTACTGTATAATTGTGTTATGCATCGAAAAAATAGTACCGCTTCCATAAGTGAAATTTGTCTGTTTATTTCTAAAATGACTAACAACGTTACAACTATATATTACACTATCATATTTTCCGGAATGGATCAAAACCTTGAGCCTGAGGAATCAAAATCACAAAAATAACGTTTAGAATCGTGAGGGTTAAGTTGGAAGAAATAAAAACAATAAATACACCAGAGAGAATTTCAGAGGCTCCAACAATTGGCGTAGATACAAAAATAAAATACAAAATTAACAGTAAACTGAAATAATGTTTGAAGATGATTAAGAACCTGCGTTTTTTTTACATTAGTCAACAAGAGAAAAATGAGATTACGGAGAGATGATGGAGAAATTCATTAGACAACGGAGAGATGAATGACACGGTGGTGAGAGAAAAGGTGTTGTCACAGCCAGTGAAGAGTGTCGCTGAAACCAGTCGCAATCATCGCTGGAATTTGCAGCGACAAAAATGATGTCCATTAACAGTCGCTGCATCACCGGTGGCATCACATACTTGCGTTACAAGAAATCTAAATACGAAGCATTCTTGTGTCAGCCGACGCTGGTCGCAGCGATTCCGAAAAGAATAGGGCCAAACTATAATGAATCTTTGTTAGTCAAAATCAATACTCATCAATCATTATGATGAATAGGAGAGAAACAGATGAAGATATCTAAACCAGGAGTTGCAAATTTGGAACGGAGAGATAAGGCTATTCGGTGTAAGAAGAACTGCTTTGCAAACGGATGCGTCTGTTAATAGCATATCAGAACAATCAATAACCACAAAGAAGAAACATATAAGAAACAAATCTCCACAAAGAAAAAGAACGGAACCCTTTAGTAATTGTTGGAAGAGAATAAAAGAACAAAACGAAATCTGAAAAACTTCTCTTATTCTCGACAAGTTTACATTACTACAATTGACACACTTATATAGATGTAAAATAGACACAAGTGAAGAGTTGTGTCTTTTACCCCTTGTGACTTTTAAACTAAATAACTACCTTTCTTCTTTGACAAGTTACAAATTTTGCATACTCCCTCACGTACATGTATTATGTTATAATACATATAAACTCAATTATACTAACACTCCCCCTTAATTGAGTTTCCGTCTCACATTAAGATGAGTTGTCCTTAGTCTTTGGTTTCTTTACTATACCAAACCTTCTTCTTCTCGATCATTCAGCTACTTCATCTATAGCTTCTCTCCATTCTCCAATTTCAGAGGCTTTACCGTATGAGCTGAATCTTTTCACTCCACCATTTGTGAGGTCTTCACTCCTCGTCTTCTTCAACTGTCACCATTTTTGACATCTTCTTCTTAGCCTATGTGTTTTCATTGTTTTGCAATTGACACTTTGTCAATTCTTTCTTCTTCAGACATTGGAACTCTTGGGTTTTCTCTTACCTATGAGCCTTCTCCATGTCTCCATCAAGTCTCTCATGGACTTTCCTCACGTCTCCTTGACGTATCTTCTTCGGTTATCTTTGTAACCGGTTCCCATTTCAGACATTGGAACTCTTTGGGTTTTCTCTTACCCACGAGCTTTCTCCATGTCTCCTTGAAAGTCTCTCGTGGACTTTCGTCACGTCTCCTTGACGTCTTAAGTGTGAATCTTCTCCACGTCTTCTTCGGTTATCACTATAACCGATTCCCGCTCCCTTTTCCTCTTAGGTAAGCAGCCTCTTTCCTTGCTTGGTGTCTTCCTTTGATCACCAGCCTCGTATTCCTTTGTCTTGTTTCACTTTAAGAACTATCTGTGTTCTCAACTTCATCGAGTGATGCCTTCTACGCATCCTTGTTATACGACCAAGACGTTGTCGTATAAAACTCCAGATTTCTCCTTTCACAACTCCATCTCCACATCCGTATTCTCCATTGCCTTTTGAGAAAATTTCATATTTCCTTCATCGCTTTTGGAGCCTTCTTCTTGAAGGTATGGCTTGTGAATGGTTGTGAAGGTTGATGGTGCTCTGTCTTGTCACCACCATCTACTTTTCTCCGGTTTCTCACCGTTGATTGTCGCCTCCATATTTCTCGCAGTCTTCGATCTCTTAATTGATTTTCAACTTTTCTGTGAAAACTCTTATGTACCTTTGTACATCTTCAAGTCTCCGTGCTCGATCCCTTCTCAATGTATCCCAATCATCCTTCGATGTGATTGATGATGCTATACGAAGACATATCTGAACCGTGACGACCGTTTGCTTGCAAGCGTTCCATCGCCATCAACTCCTTTGTTGATTAATTCTTCCTTTGGTTTTTAATTTCAGGACTTCGAATGTTTCCTTCGTTTGTGTCAGTTCGATCGGAACAACTTTTTTCCACCACCGCCCACAATTCTCTTGTATTGAAGATGATATTCATCTTAATACACCAAAAGTTGTATTTGATTCCATCAAATATGAGAATCGATGTCGCAACGTTGTTGCCCTAATCTCTGTTTTTTTGTTGGCCCTCAAATCTCGAATTCTGTTAGACCAGAGAAGAGGAGAATCACTTGTGATGTTTTTTCACCGCCTCTTGTGCTTGAATTTTGATGCCTTTTACCCCTTGTGACTTTTAAACTAAATAACTATCTTTCTTCTTTGACAAGTTACAACTTTTGCATACTCACGTACATGTATTATTTATTCATGTCCACATTTGTAAATGTATTGGTTGTTCGAAAAGTTTGTGAATGATTTGACTTAGAAGGCGCAACTTGCGAAAAAGAAATATCAAAAGAAATACCGAATATGTTTTGTGTTTTTCCCCTTCAATCCTAATGCTGATAAGCATGCAGCGACATCGAATCTGCTTCCATTACAATTGTTTCCCCTTCAATAAAGTTTTTCGACAGATTCTTTCACAAATCCACTCCGTCGTACTCCACCTCCGACGCCGATGAACCCAGATCTCATCACTTAAAATAAAACTTCCTAAATTATCGATCCAAGTCCATCGATTTTGTGTTTTCTGAACGTTTTAGATTTTATTCCAACATATTAAAACAAATAAACACAACTTTTCGTTACAGTTCTGAAAACTCACAACTCTAGATTGAACAAACCTGTTCGGGGTTTTTGCAAAAATACTTTGCTCTGAAGAAAATAACCATCGATTTTTCGGTCAGTATGTTTCACTTTCTAATCATGAAATCTAGTCGACTATATTTTAACAAATCTGACAACAAAGTTTTCTAACCCAAACAAGAATCTAACAAAATTGAATCCAAAATCATTGAAAACTCTCAACAAGAATCAAGTACGAGAATATTGTTTTCTCTTGAAAAACACGAACCAAATCTGAGTTGATAAACGAAGCATAAATCTAGAAAAATACCCACCACTTACGAACAGTATCTAAAATCAAAGCTTTATCAAAAAATTCCCATCGGGAAAATCCAGAGAGTATCAAAACCCTTGCTTTCGTGGCTGAAGAAAAAAAATCCTCAAACCCTAAGTAAACAATATCGAAGGACATATATAGAAAATAAAGCCTAAGACATCACATCCGAATATGCAATCAATTTTATGATGAACCTGATTTTTTTTATGTTACTCTGTCTTTTGTAAAAACGAAAACCAGAAGACCCAGAAAATCAGATATATCGAAAGTGTGTGTGTGAGAGAGAAATGTCTTTAGTTCACTTGTGAATCAACAGCGGCCGATGATAGGAGAAGCGAGTAATCAAAGAGAATAAGAAAAATAGAGAGAGAAAAATATCGAAAGCTACCAAGTTTTCCTCGAGGATAATGATGGAATCTATCGGAAGTTGTTGGATGAATAACTTTGTGGAGAAGATAATGGATTCTTTTTATATAATCTGCCATGGGTTATGTATGTGAAAGGTTGTGTCTTTCCACGGTAACCATTGCGTTTGTTTACAAATTTCCGAAAAGACATGACTAACAATGACATCACCTTTTTATTTTAAAACAAGTCTTGACCATCCAAAATAAATTTTTTTTTCCTGTAAAACAAACGTGACGTCATCATTCTTAAAAAACTGTTTTACCCCTTCTTTATCCAACTTTCTAGTTACTAACGAAACTTATCTGTAGTTTTCAACCCACCTGGTTACTCTTTTTAACTTTTATCTTCTTCCTTTTTTTTTTTTTTTTTTTTTTTGTTAAGTTATAACCACATGATTTCTAGAAGAAGGATTGACGTTGAAATTTGGATATTCTCAGTTTTTAACCAATCTCCTTCTTCAACATTGCTCCCTCCCCAAAGCTCAGAAATCCTTAGTCCTCTGCACAGATCTTCGCAAATTCAAAGTTAATGAGAAGGAATCGATAGATTTGGAAGTTTCGTTCTCTCCTCTATCCACACAGTTTTCGTTCTATTCGATGATGTTGAATTTGAAGTCGGCGACGATGTTCATGTTTAGAGGAGAAAAGATGATGAAGAAGAAGATCACAAATCGAAGATTTTCAGATTTCCGTGAGGAAGTGGATGTGCCTAAGGAATTGACGCTCTTGCGGAAGCGTTACAAAGGTACTTATCAGGCTTTAATTTTAAAGTTTCTTTGATTGGGTTTGCTCTGATTCTTTCTTATTTCTTCTAAAGTTGTCTTCTTTATTGTAAATTTTTTCTTATGTGAAATGGGTTTGATCGATAATGGTTTATCTGTCTGTGATTAGTCATTGCTCTTACTGGGTTTATTGTTATCATGATTCTGCGATCTATTAATCTGAACTGATTTTTGTATGATTGGAGCAGTTCCGATGAGCATAACGGCGAAGATTGTTCCGATGTCACCATTGCAGAGGAACATCAAGGTTTGATTTTGGGTTTTTGTTCTTATGATTTCTGATAAAACCAGAGGTAGGTATAGAGAAGAAGAAAAACCAATTAACTAGAAATCTTTAATTTATGGGAAAGAATGTGAAGATGAAACTGTAAAGATTTAAAGAATTGATCGATTTGTTTGTCTGATTTGGTTTCTATTGAAGTCCATGGATATAGCTAATGTTCACAAATATGTGCAAGACAATGCGCGTCCACCACACCGCATCCACATGTTCATCATGCGAAGAAATATCTATTTTTGTGTATATCCATGATTATCTGTCCACGACAATCCATCCATCATTATATGTCCACGATAATCTTTCACGTCTCTCTCGTCACCATGATTATTTGTGTATGCTTCGTTGTTTTCTCTTTGTTTTTTCTTTATTTCACGTTTCTTTAGTTGTTCAATTTGGTTTATCTCTCTTTATTTTGTCTATTTTGATTCGAGGGATTCACGATATCTTTCGATCCCCTTTCTTAGTTTTTTTGTTTTGATTGGGAAGATTTTGTGTTAATCTATAACTTAAGAGTGCTTACTATAGTAGGAACTGGTTACTATGCTGCTCATAAAGTATTAAGACAAATTAGAATAAATTTACAATGTATCATGTTTGTGAGATAAGTTGCGTAAAATTCTTCATGGATAAGTTTGTGTGGACAAATGAGAATAAATTTACAATGTTTTGTGTATAAGTTAGCATGGACAAAAGATCGTGGACAAGTTAAGCGTGGATGTTATATATGATCGTATAAATTGATTTTATTCTGGGGTTTACTCAGTTTATATGTTAGAGCTTTGGATTGTCCATCGCAACCTGTACACAACATCACGTCCACCAAAACGCATTGTAATATATTTCATATCCATCTAATTCTATCCACGATATCATGTCCATCCAAATATATATATATACAGGCCCGGCCCCCTGAGATTTATGAGGCCCAATACCAAATAAAAAATATGGCCAACTAAAAATACTAATCATAATGTTTAAATATATAAAAGCACAAATTTGATAAGAAAAAATTATTAATTTGATAATTATGGGGCTTTTAATTTTTCTCTAATTTAATACTTACCATTTTACTTATTTACATATATAGTATGGCCCCAATCATAATTCTAATCTGTTTTTGACTTTTTTCATGTTTAAACACGTAAAATTTTAGTCAAAAAGTGTGATATGGAAGAAGAAAAATAAATAATGGGCCCTTAATTAATGTTGAAAAATCTGGGGCCCAAAAACGAATGTTTCTTGCGTATCTGTTCAGGACCTGGTCTGTATATATACTAGAATAGGATCTGCGTTAATACGCGGGTAAATAAAATAAAAATTAATTAAATAAAATTTTTAATTTAGGAATCAGTTGTGTTTTAAAATACTATTTAATGTAGATCCTAACACCATTAGAAGTCAGTTTTATATCATAATTCTCATGTTTTAATTCATATCATGCAAATCCAAAAAATATGTACAATTGGAATTTAAATCATATTCTCCGTAACACAAAATATATATATTTTAACCTATTATGAATATTTATGAAATTTGTGATAGAAATAAAACATTACATGAGTACATGATTGATAATTGTATTTTATTAATGTCATCATTTTATTTCTCATAAAAGTTTATACTCGCCAAACTTTATACGGTATTAACTTTATAGTAAATATAATATTATTATTTTTTAACTTATACTCCCTTCGTTTCATAGTAAAGGATGTTTTTGAGGTTATTTTTTTGCTTTAAAATATAAGATGTTTTGACAATCCTATGTATTTTTTACTTTACTAAATATTGTGCGACCAGTAGTATTATGCATTCTTATTTATAATTGATGAAATTATTTTTATTTTATATATATTAAAAGATACTTTGTGAAGAAAATATAATTTCTTAATCTCCGCGCTTTTAGCTAAAACATCTTATATTTTGAAATGGAGAGCGTATAATTTTCAATATATACACTTGGAGAATACCAATAAGTCAAAATTTTTCATTTTTTGTGATATTCTATAACTCTATATTGATAGAATAAGTATTTTTATATATTTTTTTATTATTTTATATTTGCATGGTTGTGTATATCTTTAAATTTTTAAATTGAGTTTTCTATAATCTTTCTTACTTTTGTTTTTCCAATTTATATACCATTTTTATCATTCGTATTTTTAATTATTTTAATTGATATTTTTATCATGTATGTATTATTTGTTTTTTGAGAAATTTCAAAAAATGCCACTTTTCAAGTGTCACTTTACAAAAATGCCACACTTTTGAAATCTTTCAAAAAATGCCACTTTTTCAAAATTATTTTTTCTTTATATTATTTATGTTTGGGTTAATTATGTATCATTAGGGTTTAGTTTTGAGTGTTTATGGGGTTTTAAGTATCAAAACATTTTTGTAATTGCAAATGTGCACACAAAAAGTAGTATTTTTGTAATTGCCCCTTGATTTTGTATGGCTTATGTAATGTCTATATTTCATCTTAAATTTTGTTTCTTAATTAGTATGGATAGTATTAGAAATTTTACTTTTTATTATATGATTAGTAACTTGACAACTACTTTCCATTTCAAATCTTATTTTTCTTAATTTATTTTCATCATCTGATCCATATTAGATACATGTCGCGATCTTATGAGTTATAGTTTTGCTTACGTGTCATGTTTATATAAAAATACATTGCGATAAATACTTTTAATTTTAAAATTGATAACGCCTATTATTAGACAAATGTAATTAGATTTTAAATTACGACTCGCACAAATATTTAATATTTATTTTATTATTATATTTTTTTTATTTTATTAAATCGTCAATTTATTATATTTATCTCATACTAAAATAGTATCATACACGTTATTATATTAGCAAAATGACACTTATAATATGACATCTTCTTTTGTCTTTAATTAGTTAAATATTTTAAAATGGATAGAATGTATTTTTATTAAATCGTCAATTTATTATATTTATCTCATACTAAAATTGTCTCATACACGTTATTATATTAGCAAAATGACACTTATATAATATGACATCTCCTTTTGTCTTTAATTATTTAAATAATTTAAAATAGAAATAATGTATTTTGTTATATAAAAATTTAGAAATATTACCTATTTTAGTATGTCTGTTTTTTTTTTTTTGTTAATTAGTCCATAATCCTTGTTTAGAATATATTCCTTATTTTAATTTTAAAATTTTTTGTTAATATTGACACATGTTACAATATAAATTAATAATTACATATGTCACGATCTAGTGCTTAAAAATTTTGCCTAGCGGACATTTAGGCTCTGATTTTCAAGATGAGCTTTGGCATAACCAACTCGAAGTATGAGGGGATCGATAAGACTAAGGAGCCAGTTTTTGTGACCAGTTGTCGAGCTTGTTCATAGCTTTTGCTACCTCGTTGCTAGTAGTTTTTTTCTGGTTTTGTTTTGTGGATAACAAAATACCCCTGTCCTCACAAACTGACCATTTTTTCTTCTTCTAATTTTATATTACCTATATGTGCAACTATAAAAGATTAATACATGACCATTTTATATTGACCATATGGATAATGCAACCAAATTAAGCAACAACTCAAAATATTTCATGTTTTTGAATCATATTTAGAGTTTGGCTTTGCCATTACATAATTGATGACCTTAAACTACATAATCAGAGCATACACTATATAATCAGTAAAAGAACAAGAAGAATGAATTATCATGATTGTTTAACCAAACTAAACCACAATCATCAAGATGGTCTTAGAGTAGAAAAACACAACATGAAACATTAGTCGAGTTAGTTGCAGGCTTTGTACAACAACACCGACACGACTTCTTTTTGTTGGCATCGAAAATCCCTTCCATCGAACTTCACCCAATAAGTTTACTGACATAACCAAGTAATAACTCAAAAACATCATCTTTACAGACAAGAACAAAGACACCATCAACGAAACTACCAATAGACAAGAACTACATAAAGTGGATAAGTTTATGTGGACAAGCCAAACCGACAATGGAGATCGTGTATGATCGAAACATAAATCAACCCAAAATTGAGATCACAATGAGTATTCCAAATAAGCCAAAAGCTTTTTCGGATATAATTCCTCTCATTCCACCACCGTTAATGCTCAGAACTCAGATTTTACCTTTCTTATTCTTGATTGATCCCAAAACTTTTTAAGTCAAGAATTTTTAGGGTTTTTGCTTTAAACGACGACGGCGACAGATGAATCGTTGGAGGGTGCAAGGCTGGCCGGAATCACATCCGCCGTGATTTGTTATCGGAACGAAGCAAAGGGAGAAAGCCTTGATTCGAGTCTCGAGATGTTGCAGACTTGAATCAGTGTGGTATGATTGAACGAAAAGCATAAGAAAATAGTTACAATGGTGACCGGAATCGTGCCGGAGAAGAACGTCGGAATAGTGTCGGAGAAGAAGGGGAATCTTGAGGATAAAGATTGCGATAATAAAGTGCGATTTAGTGCGATTTAAAGTGCGATATAGTGAGTAAAAAATAAACAGTGCTTGTCGGTCTTTGTGTGTGGTCGATGGAGGAAACTCCGCCGCCAACCTCCGCATCTATTCTACACGATCAATCGGAACCAAGTGTAAACCGTGATGAACTCTCCGATCCAACGCCGACTTCCCAAATGAAGCTCCCTGCGGCTAGAGATCCAGTGTCAAACAGAGACACATCGACTGTTGCTAGACAGGAGATCGTCCCGAAACCTTCATGGGCTAAGGTAGTGAACAACAAACCAACACTGAGAAGACATACTTTCACGAACTCGGAGACGACCGGAGTTGTTGCAGTTCCGGCCAAAGTTCTTCAAGACGTTCCCCTATGGGATGACCTTCTAATCGGTCAATTCCTCTCGGTGGCGCCCCACGTCGCAAAGATCCACATGATAGTCAATAAGATTTGGCCTCTCGGAGACAAATCGGTTAAGGTGGATGTTTGTGGTGAGTGACACGATGGTCAAATTCCGAATCAAAGACGCTGTAACTAGATCGCGTGTTCTCAGGAGGGGAATGTGGAATATAGCCGATATACCCCTGGTCGTGTCGAAATGGACCCTTGTCTTGGAGGAGGCTCAACCCGCGATCTCAATGATGCCACTATGGGTCACAATCAAAAACGTTCCTCACTCAATGTTCTCATGGGATGGACTTGGTTTTTTGGCAAGCGCAATAGGAGAACCCAAGAGGCTTCACCCAGACACCGAAACCTGTAAAAGTTTCGAAGAGGCCAAGGTATTTGTTGAGGTGAATCTAAAGAAAGAACTCCCCAAAAAATTCACTTTTGAAATCGAACCAGGAAAGGAGGAAATTGTGGAGTTTGTTTATCCCTGGCTACCACCTAGATGCTCAAGATGTAACAAATGGGGACATTTGGAGGAGGGCTGCAAAGCCAAACCGCAAGTTACTATCCTCAAAAGAGGCGAGGAACTACCGCCAACTGCCTACCAGTCTCTTCAAAGGACAATGGGTTCAAAACAGAGTGAGGCAGGGGATTCCTCGGGAGATGCAGAACGATCTACTACAACTGAAGTTACCGTGTCCCATGCCTCTCCAGGAAAGGTCAATGTGGAGGAGGAGGTAGCACCAGCGGTAGCGGAAAAGGAAGTTCACGTGGGGGAAAAACAGAGTGAAACAGAGACCACTTGGACAGAGGTATCACCAGGCAAGGCTAGAAGGGAGGTTGAAAAACGCAACCAAGACTCTCTTGTTTCGTCACCTTCTCGTTTTGCTTGTCTCGACATGGACGAGAAAGATGAAGTCGAGGAGAGGGAAAATGATCAAACAGGAGAAGGGGAAAATCATGTAGAGGAGAGTAAAGATATTGAAGAGGGTGAATTTCAAGTGGAGGAAATTAAACAGCAAAGAAATGTAAGGAAGATGCCAAAGAATGGGGAAACGGCACGGGTTCCTATTTCTAGGACATCAAAGTCGGCTCACAAATTTCTAAAGGACAATCAACAACCTACTACTTTGGCGACAACCCAAAGTACAGGAGGAAGGAGGAAACCATCAAATCATTAATATGTCGGGTTTTTGCTGGAATGTTCGTGGTTTAAACAAATCTTCTAAATGTTCGGTGATCAGCCAATGGTTACACAGTGGCACTATGCAGTTTGGTGCTTTTTTGGAGACTCGAGTAAAGGAGAGGAAAGCTCCCAGAATTAATTCGATATTAGCTAATGGTTGGTCATATATTTCAAATTATGAACACCATCATCTTGGTCGTATATGGGTTCTTTGGAAAGCTAATGTGATAATTACTCCGATATACAAAAGCTCACAGATGGTCACGGTCTCGGTTTTATTGGAAGGTGAGGAGGAGGAATTTCTTTGCTCTTTTATCTACGCATATAATGATGCTGAAGAAAGAAAGTTGCTGTGGTCGGATTTGAAAGATCACCATGACGCTCCGATGTTTCGAAGGAAGCCTTGGATATTTATGGGCGATTTTAATGAGACGTTAGACATTGAGGAACACTCGAACTACTTGGATAATCCCACTGTTACATCTGGTATGAGGGAATTTCAGGAAGTTGTTAGCTACTGTTCACTTGTAGATTTAGGAGGTCATGGTCCACAATATACATGGTCAAATAAAAGACAAGAGGGGATAATCTGCAAAAAGCTTGATCGTATGCTTGTGAATGATCGTTGGTTAGACATATTCCCATCATCTTATGGGGTTTTTGAATCAGGTGGATGTTCAGATCACTTACGGGGACGGTTTGCATTGGTAGCCGACATGCCAGAAAAGAGAAAACCGTTCAAGTTCATGAATGTTTTAACCTCTCTACCACAATTCACAGAAACAGTTGGGAATGAATGGAGTAAAACAGAGAAGTTATACACATCAACTTCCGCAATGTTCCGGCTTTCAAAGAAACTCAAATGTTTAAAGCCTACTCTCCGTGCTTTGGGAAAGGAGAAATTAGGAGATCTTCCCAAACGAACTAAAGAGGCTTATGAGGATCTTTGCCTCAAGCAAGAGGCAACGCTTCTTGATCCAACACCCAGCAGAATGGAAGAAGAAGGTACGGCCTATAATCATTGGCTTCATCTATCAGAACTTGAAGAAAAATTTCTCAAGCAGAGAGCTAAACTACATTGGTTAGCAACTGGAGATAGAAACAATGCCTATTTTTATAGGTCGGCTCAGGTGCGAAAGATGCAAAACACAATCCGTGAAATAAAGGGTTTGCATGGAGAGGTGATAACAAATGTAGGTGCTATCAAAAATGAAGCAGAGAGATTCTTTAAAGAGGTTTTGACTCTCATTCCCGCAGATTACGAAGGTATGACCGAAGTAGACATAAGAGATTTGATGGATTTTCGATGTTCTGATCGGGACCAAGCAGGGTTAGTCCGAGAGGTTACAGACGTAGAAATTAAGCAGGTTTTCTTTTCAATGCCTAATGATAAATCACCCGGACCGGATGGATTTACCAGCGAATTCTTTAAATCAGCATGGCAGATAATTGGATCTGATCTCTTGGTGGCTATTAAATCTTTTTTTGAAAAAGGATTTCTTCCAAAGGGCATAAATTCAACAATACTAGCTCTAATCCCAAAGAAGACGGATGCAAAAGAGATGAAAGATTATAGGCCTATCTCCTGCTGTAACGTGCTCTACAAAGTTATCTCCAAGATCATCGCAAACAGGCTCAAGAGCTTGCTGCCAAAGTTCATTGCTTGGAATCAATCGGCATTTGTCAAAGACAGGCTACTTATGGAAAATGTTTTGTTAGCAACAGAATTCGTGAAAGACTATCACAAGGATTTGGTTTCTCCTCGGTGTGCGATGAAAATCGATATCTCGAAGGCATTTGATTCGGTGCAATGGGATTTTGTATTGAATGCATTGGCTGCGCTGGATTTTCCGGATCAGTTTATACGTTGGATTCGCTTATGTATAACAACAGCCTCCTTTTCTATACAAGTCAACGGCGAACTTGCGGGTTATTTTCAGAGCCAACGTGGCCTGCGCCAAGGGTGTTCTCTCTCCCCGTATCTCTTTGTCCTATGCATGAATGTGCTATCGAGGATGATTGACACAGCAGCAAGAGAACGCCTTATAGGTTACCATCCGAAGTGTAAAGGGCTTCAAATCACTCATTTATGTTTCGCCGATGATTTGATGGTTTTTGTTGACGGGAAAAAATCCTCAATAGAGGGAGCTATCAAGATATTTGATGCCTTTGCGAAGAAGTCCGGTTTGAAGATAAGTCTTGAAAAATCATCGATCTATTTGGCTGGAGTATCATCGAATACGACAGAGGAGATCATGGCAAGCTTTCCATTCAGTTTGGGGCAGCTACCGGTCCGGTATCTAGGCCTACCATTAGTGACAAAACGATTGACTACGGGTGATGTGGTGGTATTGTATGAGAAAATCAGAGCTCGTTTCAGCACTTGGACAGCGCGATATCTCTCTTATGCAGGTAGATTTCAACTCTTGACCTCGGTCATTGCGAGTATGGTGAATTTCTGGCTTTCTGCTTACCGACTACCAAAGGGGTGCTTAATGGAGATTGAAAGATTGTGTGCGTCCTTCCTATGGTCGGGCCCCGCACTAAACCCGAAGAAGACAAAAGTTGCATGGAAAGAGGTTTGTAAGCCAAAGGAGGAAGGAGGACTCGGTTTCAAATCATTCGTGGATGTCAACTAAGTGAGTTGCTTTAAGCTGATTTGGAGGATAATCTCGAACCAACCCTCTTTGTGGGTTCGATGGATTAAGGAAACACTCTTGAGACATGGATCTCTCTGGCAAGTAAATGAAAACTCGAGTAATGGATCATGGATGTGGAGGAAGATTCTTAAATATCGTTCTCACGCACAAGCTCTCCATCGAATCAAGATTGGTAATGGAGTAACAACATCTTTTTGGTTTGATGCTTGGTCTGATTTGGGTCCTATTCATCACATAACGGGTCCTCGTGGCTTTATTGATCTTGGTTTAACTGCTGAAGCTACCGTCGAAGTAGCCATGAATACGCTTAGGAGTCGAAGCCGAAGAGCGGATGCTCTAATTCAAATTTCAGCAGAAGTTGAGAAAATCAGGATGATTCGAACGGGTGACAAGGATATGGCTCTTTGGAGAGACTCAAGAGGTAAATTCAAAAAGCATTTCTCATCGAAGGAAACATGGACTCAGATTCGACATACACACCCTCTCTTCCGATGGTCCAAAGGTATATGGTTCAAATATGCAACGCCCAAATTCTCCTTCTTTATTTGGCTTGCAGCACTTAATCGACTTTCAACGGCTGATCGAATGTCTAAATGGAACATTAACTCTTCGAAGCAATGTGTTCTTTGCTGCCAATCGGACGAAGATCGAGATCATCTATTTTTCGAATGCCCATACAGCTCAGCGATTTGGTCCGATCTTGCTCACCGGATGCTTGGGTCTCGTTACACCACACAGTGGCAAGGTCTTCTTCAGATTACCACGACACAGAATCAAGACAAGATCAACCTTTTCATGACGAGATACCTATTCCAACTATCGGCTTATCATATTTGGCGGGAGCGCAATGGTCGCCGGCATGGCGAGCAACCAACCCCTTCCACAACTTTGACCAAGCAGATTGACAAAGAAATGCGTAATCGATTAAGTTCGATCCGTATAGCAGGAGATAAGGCTTATGACGAGAGCCTTAGCAAGTGGTTTCGACTCCAGCTACCGGTTAACCATTAGCTAGATCAACTTATCTATTTCAAACAAAATGATGCATTCGTGTAAACAATGGTTTTTTTTGTGTGAATACAATTTAACATTCATTTCACAAAAAAAAAAAAAAAAAAAAAGAGACGACAAAAACTCAACCAAAAAAACTCTTTGTTTTTCAATTAAAATAACATGTTCAATAAATCTGCATCAATCTCGGTCGTCTGTTATTAATGAAAATCAATGGCTGAGATTACAACAATATTAGTTAACTACTCTTCCTTCTGGTTCAGGGGTATAATTGTCCGAAAAGAACAAAAAAGGTGGGCAAAGTACACTTGCTTTGCAAAGTACCTTAATGAAAACACTTTCGTCTAAAGTATCTATATATGAAATCAACCCGTCTTTTAATAAGCGCATGTTAGGCGACTACCGTCAAATTAGTATTAAGCAGTAATTAGTACCTCATTCGTTTTATTATAGGTGTCGTTCCCATTTGCGTTTGAGCCGGTAAGCAGCGACAGATGGCTTTCATCGGGCCACTCAAAATCTTTGTTTTCGTAGGTTTAGCTACCCGTGGGCATTCGGGTACCCATGAGAACCTAGGTTGTAAGGAAACTCCGATCGAAAAACGTTTTTCGTTTCGGAAACGTATTAGAAATCGAAACTCTTGAAAATTTCATGGAAACGCGTTTCCTAGTAATTTTTAATTTGGAAACGCATTTCTAAAAATAATTTAATTTGAAAACTCGATGGAAATTTTAATTTCGTTTTAGAAACGTGATGGAAACTCGTTTCCTAGAGATCTCAAATTAGAAATACGACAAATATGTTCGATTTTGTTTTGGAAATGCGATGAAAAATTATTCTTAAGTAATAATTAAATAGTTTGGAAATGTAGGAATATATTTATAGGTTAAAAACAACAAAAATATGAAAGATTGCGTTTGTATATAGGTTAAAAACAACAAAATTATTATATTTTTGGCTTTTATTAAGTTATTTAATATTCATGTATATAATTTATGTTGTTCAGATTGTTTTAAATATTGTTTTTGATGTTGTTGATTCAAAATTATTATATATATATATATATATGTATGTGTGTGCGTTTCCAAAACATACCGGTTTCTTAATTTAAAAAAAAATCGTTTCAACGTTTCCAAACGTTTTCTTTCCACGTATTCGTTTCTGTTTCCATGCAACCTAGATCAGAACCGGATATGAGATTTTGGGACCTCATACAAAAGAGAGATTAGTAGCATTTAGTATAAATAATTTTTTTTTTAAAGTGATTTTTAACAACAAAAAATTCATTTTTCTTATGGAAAATAAAATTATGAAAAAAATAATTAGATTTTTTACCTTTTAATCATACAATCTCATAAAATACTAGATTTCACACAAAAATAGTTTCTTATTTCACTAAATCTTCATTTTTATCCATCAAATAACATATTTTAAACAAACTAATATATATATATATACGTTTGTTGAAGTTCGACTCCGGCTCAGATCCGGCTCTGGTACCCATTCAAATGTTTCAAAACACTCCCCTCAAATCCGGCTCTGGTACCCATATACGTTCGGTTCGGATCTTTCAGATTTTCGGTTATAAAAATATATGTTCCCTTCGAGTATTTATGAAATTCAGTTGAAGTTCGGTTTGGTTCCTTTAGAGTTTGGATCGGATCTGAATACTCAAAATATAAATCGGTCGTGTACATTTTATTTGAAATATTCAAAAATTATCCGAAATACTTAAAATTATCCGAAATATTCATAATTATCAGAAAAATTTTCGGGTTTAATTCGGTTTTATCTGAATATTCTAGAAAACCTCGAAAATAACAAAAGACATGTAAAAATATCCAAATTAAATTAGATTTCAGATACTTCGAATACCCGTCTGGTTCTCGTTAGGTTCCAAATTTGGTTTGCCGTTCGGATATTTTGAAAATTCGTTTCGGCTAAGTTCAGTTTTCAGGTTCCGTTTTGTTTTTGTTGTTGTCTAGGACTAGGTTTAGCAACCACGGTACACGTTAGTATTCTAATGCGTAGGTTAACAGCTATTGCCAGGAAGGTAAGAAATCCCCAACTTTCGTTGGCATAGAAACGCTGACCCTTCTTATAGCGCACGTTAGCAGCCTCCTGTCAAAGACGCAATGGATATGTTCAAGTCTAATTCAACTTTCCACGATATTATCCATGTGCGCATGTTAGCCAATCAAACCAATCACGAAACACTTTTAGTCTTCCAAAAAGCGCACGTTAGCCTATTTTTCTCCAAATTTGCTCATTCAACTTTCCCAATTATCGTCTTCTTCCCGTATCTGTCTTTAATCTTCCTGTTTGGTACTCGTGACTATTTCAATTCCACCAATTTTCCTCTCAAACCCATCTCCAAATCTCTTGGTCTCTCTTTTTTTATTTTTCTCTGAGAACAAACAACAAAATTCATCATCATGAGTCGCACGATGGGTTTGCTAGATCTCGAGAAACACTTCGCCTTCTACGGTGCTTATCACAGCAATCCGATCAACATTCTAATCCATATCATCTTCGTATGGCCGATTGTCTTCTCATCTTTACTTCTTCTCCATTCTGCGACCCCGATTCTCGATCCTTCTCAATTGGGGTTTCCTCAATCGGTGACTCTCGACGGTGTTCTCCGATTCAATGTTGGGTTTATCTTCACCGTGATTTACGCTCTGTTCTACGTCTGTTTGGATAAAAAATCTGGATTTGTTGCGGCTCTCATGTGTTTCTCTTGCTGGGTCGGTTCCAGTTTTCTCGCTGCTCGATTAGGAGCTTCTCTAGCCTTAAAGGTTAGCTTTTTTTTTGTTTTCTCTTAATCTGAAATTAAGGGTTTGTGAAAAAAAAAATAATCGGAGTATGTGCATCCATGTGTGTTACTACTCTGTGTGGGTATGTTATATATATATATATATATTATATGTGCAATGTGCAGCTTTAAGCATTTATTGTCCATTGTTTTCTATGCTTTGACTTGAAAGACCCTATGTTTAGGGAAGATGAAATCGATTTATTTAGATTTGATACTAGTATTTAGCTTCAAAGGATTTATTACTCCACTCTCTCTCTCTCTGGGTCCCTTCATTAGCTTTAAACGTTGAGGCATCAGTGATATTATCTTGTCTTTGGCTTTGAACATTCATGATTAGCATTGCAGTTTGTTCTGCAGCTTGTCCACCTTTCGAGTTTGCAAGATTCTGATTTGTTTTAGTGTTGTTGACTCATTCGTGAAGAGGAACTGATCTGTTGTTGGACCACAAGCGTTGGTTATGGTCTCAGATATGTAGAGACTATACATTCATTTGTTCAAATAAAGCTCTGGTTTTTCTTGCAAATTATTTGAAGAAACATCTGTTATCTTTATAAGGAGCTTTATATGTTTCTTCAGTGTTCTGAATCATTTGATTAGTTTGTTATGGATTCCGGAGAGCAGTAGATACTCGCGGAATCCCTATTTGAAATCCCTCTGTTATGTAGATACCGTAACAATTTAGCTGTCTTTTCTCAGGTTGGGTTAGTATCTCAGCTGATATGTTGGACCGGTCAATTCCTTGGCCATGGCTTGTTCGAGGTTAGTCCTTTGGCTTTTAGAAACCATTTTTTTTTATTCTCCTTTGTGTCTTATTTCCGGTATTCATGTGGCCTAAACCATATCTTCCTGATTTTTTTTGTCTACTCCCAGAAACGAGCACCTGCGCTATTAGACAATCTAGTCCAAGCTTTTCTCATGGCTCCTTTCTTCGTGTTACTCGAGGTGAACGTTGTTTGTGTTGTGTTGCTATTCTGTTTGTTATCTATTGTTCCGTGAAAACCATAACCAATGAAAGGTAAATGTGGAACTAATTGTGTGAATGAATACAGGTTCTTCAATCGGTTTTCGGGTACGAACCATATTCCGGCTTTCAAGCGCGTGTGAATGCCAAGGTAGAAAGTGATATAAAGGAATGGAGAGAGAAGAAGCAAAAGAAGAACAAGATCACCTAAGCTTTATATAACTGAAGAACTTATAACCATTGTTGTGTGTTTTATATTAAAATCGAAATAATAATAAGACGACTATGGATTGATGGATTTATGGCTTTATGTATAACTATGTTTCAATGTATTAAAAGTTGCAGTTTTTATCCCATAAAGATTCACACCGTCTTCTTTGCTCCTCCGTCATGTTTGTTGCCTAAGTGCCTCCAAGTTGCTTTGCTTATATGATACTTGAAACCTTCCAAGTCATAATCTTTGGCAATGCCCAACAAATGTCACAATGAGAAAATCCAGAAAGTAGTCTCAATACCAATGGAAATGACTAAAAAAATACACCTCAAATCACTTGGAATTGAGTATGTTAACACCGCAACATTAACTCACAACAGTTTCTATGTTAACATGAACACAAGGCATCCTTATCTTTAGAAGTAGGATTGCCAGATTATAACATAAAACCTAAGCGACAAAACGGGTTCTTGATAATCAGGACTTCCTCTATGGCTAATAGCTGGACCAACACAATAAACATCGTATCAGAAAAGGGAAAATCTGTCACAATAGTCACTCTAGGGAGGAAGAGAGCATGAGTCGATTCAGTAGAGTGAGAACCACAATTGCATGATGCCACTTAAATGTGCATATCACAAATGTGGATGAAGCAGAAGAGAAACTCAAAGCTCAGGAGATTGATGCTTATTGTCATGTCTCAAATGCTCAACATCTCCCAAAAGCTTGCAGAATAGACAATTCAAGTAACATGTGGATTCTTCGGTTATCTACTTATCTTCATAACTTCGATTGCTGCATATCAACCACAAGGACCCACAACAATGTATGGAGTAACTATAACAACTCTTCTCAGACTAACCAAGGTTTCATAAATGGCTAAACCCTGTTATACAATTTCCTTTTTACCATCAAAGCTAAAAAGCAATTTTTTCAGATTGATCAAACGCCTTTCTATATAATTTTTTTTGTAGTTTGGCTTCTTTTTAATAAATAGAGCATATTATTTCAGGGATTAACAACCCAAACAACTTCTAAAAAGACAATGTTCAAATCTGATGATGTAGAGTGGTGCAACCAAATTCGCTCGATCAAGTACCTCTTCAAATACATTAACAAGGGACAAGATTATGTTAATGCATTAGTTCAAAATAAGGATGAGAAATGACGGCTCCATTGATGAAGTTAAGACATTAGTATAAAAAAAATAATCTCATGGAAAAGAAAATTATATTTACATGTTTTCATTGGATTATTTGATTTTAAATTATGAATCTCTTCATAATTTTTTTTTGTCATTTTTTTTTTGAATTTTTTTTTTTGGGTTTACAACATCAATAATGGATCTTACTTTATTTTTACCTATTTCATAAGTTTAACTCAATTATACCGAATTTATAAGAACAAAAGCTCACAAAAAGTCTTTTAGTAATCGAGATTATCATTTTACCATGTTCAAGAAACCTAAGGAATCCAAATCATTTTATTTCAAATTAAAAAAATAAATAGGTTATATATATACTTATCTACAACAAAATCTGTTCAACCAAAAAAATCGGTTAATTAAAATAACTTGAGAGGCCGAATTAACTATTACCAATGATTCGTAACTAGATTAGGACCCGCGTTAATACGCGCATAAATACAAAACAATTAATAAAATAAATATTTTAATTTTAATTAGTAGTCCGCTAAATTTTAAAATATTATTTAAATGTGGAACCTAAAATCAATAGAAGTCAATTTAAATCATAATTATCATATACTAATCTATATCATGCATATCCAAAAGTATATACAATCGGAATTTAAATCATATTCTTAGTAACGAAGAAAAATATCTATTTTTAATAGTTTGAATATTTATGAATTATGTGATAGAACCATAAAAACAATTAAAATACTATATCTTTAAATCATAAAAGAGTAAATTTTACGAGTTATGTTAGTAAACTCATAAAATACTATAAAAAATATTGTGAACAATCACGTAAGTACATCATTGGTAATTGTATTACATTAATGTCATCAGATTATTTTTTATCGAGATTTATACTCGCCAAACCTTGTAGACTATTATCTTAATAGTAAATATATTATTATTATTTTCTTACCTTTTTAAAATTTCAATATATACAATTTTCTTGTTTTTAACACTAGAAAATACCAATGACATTATAGGTCGAAGATTCTCATTTTCTTTGCAATATTCTATAACTATATATTGAAAATATATATCTTAAACTTTTAAATTGATGTTTCCATAATCTTTATAACTTTTTTTCCAATTTATATACCTTTTTTTGTTTATTATTCGTCTTTTTATTTATTTTAAGTGATATTTTTATTCTATATGTATTATTTGTTTCTTTTATAGCTTATGTCATCTCTATATTCCGTCTTAATTAATATGGATTATCAGAAATTTTATTTTTTACTATTTGATTAGTAACTTGACAATTATTTGGTTAGTTTTCCATTTTAAATTGATTTTTTTCTTAATTAATTCTAAGTGTTAACACATGTAATCATCTGATAAATATTAGACAATCTCATGAGTTACAATGTTGCTTACGTGTCAAGTTCATACAAAAATGCACTGCGGTAAATATTTTTGATTTTGAAATTGATAACTGCTATAATTTTTTACATGTAATTAGATTCTAATTACGACCCGCACAAATATTTAATATTTATTTTATTATTATATCTTATTAAATCTTTAATATATTATATTTATCTCATACTAAACTATCTTATACACGTTATTATATTAGCAAAATGACACTTACAATATGACATTTCATTTTGTCTTTAACCTTTTTATTGTTAGACAATTCAATAAAAGATTTGTTTTGTTGTTGAAAGTGTAGATGATTTGAAATGGAAAAAATGTATTTTGTAATATGACAATTTAGAAATATTACCTTTTTTTTAGTAAATTTTTTTTTCTTTATTATTTGTTCCACAATCCTTGTTTAGAATATAGATTTTCTATTTTTTTTTCTTCAAATTTTTGTTAATAATAACATATGTCACAATCTAAATTAATAATTACATATCTCGTAATCTGATGAGCTATAATTTTATATACGTGCCGCGTTCTCATCGTGCGCATTCTCTTTTATATAATAATTTTTTTATTACAATTAAATTTGGATCTTCACATAGGAAGACTTTTTGATTTTTGATTATCTTTTAAATTCTGATAACATTTCTGATTAATTAGTGGAATTATTATGGTCTAAATTTTATATTTCATCAATTCTAATTTTCAAGTTTGAAAATCTTTAATAATTGGAAATATGCGTTTTTAATAAAAAAATAACATTGTTAGATATCTGATTAATTAGTTGACTTATTATGGTGCAAAATTTATTTATCATCAATACTAATTTCAAGTATATAAATCTTTAATAAAATCTACCCAATAACTAAATATTCGCATTAAATTAAAATTACCATATTTTGACGTTTAAAAGATCCTAAATTTATGTATCATTATTTGCAATATCTTAACTATGGAAATGGGTTTTTAATTTAATACCCAATATCTTAAGTATCGCCGGATCGTGAAAAATCACCTCAACTATTTTTTTAGAAAAAACTCCTCAACTACATTTCGCTAGTGAAATCAACCATCCGTTTACAGTAACGTTTAATCTCAATAAAAATTGTTGTCTTTTGTTACAAAAATAACAAATCGTTTCAAATATTGACCAAAAGATCAAGTTGTTTATAGGAAAACAGAACGAAGAATCTTATGACAAAAAAAATGTGATCTTAGGTGTACTGTAATCGTGATTGATCCTAAACTCATTTAGGAAATCAACCCCAATCAGCCGCAATCTTAGGTGCATTGTAGAGATTCACCACATCTATTGAGTAACATGTGTGAGTTCCGTTGTAGGATCTCACAACCATACTAGTAGATGACTGGTTATTGAAGCATATATTCTCCAATCAAAGCGATCTTGAACACATAAATGATTTGATGTTTTGGTTAATATTTGAGACGTTTTATCATTTTTTTTAACATAAGACAACAATTTTTATTAGGGTTGAACATTACTGTAGATGGAAGGTTAATTTCACTAACGAAGTATAGTTGATGATATGTTTTTACTAAAAAAATAGTTGAGGGGATTTTTCATTAAAAATCCTATGGAAATCGTTATTAAAAGATATCTCCACAAATTTATGTATCCGAAATTTAAGAATATCTCATAAATTTATGTATCATCAACTACAATGGTCAATTCATCAATACAAAATATATACGATTTCCTATCTTTTATTTATAGTATATACACTATAATCTATCAAATTATAAATTACAATTATTAATTTGACTACACATCTTAATATATGAATCATAAGATTTTAAACCTAAACTTCAAAACAATAAATGTTATTAACATTAAAATATCAATAATAATGTCTACAATAAAAAATCAAAACCATTATATATTTTACATACTTTTAAAATATAATAATTATATAAATAATTTACCTGCGTTTAACACGGACGAATCACCTAGTTTAAAAAAAAAATCTTAAACATGCGCTATTTTAAAGTATGTTTCTTTTAAAATAATTTTTCTCTCATAATATTATAACCACTACTCTAACGTGGTTGTTATATGAGAGACTATACTTTTGGGTTATTCTTGCATAATTATTTTTAAAAATATATATTTTAAAGGGATAATTGCAAAAAACGTATTTTTGATGGATATATTTTCAAAAATGCTAATATGGGTTGTCCATTTGTAAAAATGGTACTAATTATGAATTTTTAAAACCAAAATCTTAAAATTTTAAACCCTAAAAAATGTTTTGACCCCTACCCCTCAAAACTAAACCCTAATATAATATAGTTAACCCAAACATAAATGATATAATGAGTAAATAATTTTGAAAAAGTAGTATTTTGCAAAGATTTTTTTAAAATGGTATTTTTGAAAAGTGACAATTCAAAAATGGTATTTCATAAAATTTCTCTATTTTAAAATAGCGCATTTTAAGATTTTTTCAACTATTTAGCCTCCCATATAACAACCACTTTAGAGTAGTTGCTATAATATTATGTATATAAATCTATACTATATAAAAGTTGAGGTTATAAACTTTTAATGCTGTCCATATAGGATTTTAATCAACCAATAGTGATATGCCATATCAACATTTATAATTAAGTTAGTTTTACTTTTGTTATTAATAAAGAAATTTTCCCTTTTTTAAAAATTTTCTTTTTATTTATTTAAAAACTTTCTATTTAAAAAAAATCTATGTATTTGGAAAATATTAAAGTGAAATGACATAGTGAATAATTTTTTTTTTATATAGTTATTATACATTATATAGTAAGTACAAATAAAAGTGAAACTTAAACATGGCAAATAAAAATGAATGGCAATATAAGCCACTTCACAAGCATAATGTTTACATAAATCTTATTTTGTTTAAAATAGAAGATTATATAATATATAACCAAAAAAAAATTATAAAATTGAAAAAAACAAATAGGAAATCATTTATTGTATAAATATGTATATACGTGTGTTAACTTATGTTTGTAATTTTATGCAAAGCATATTTTGGTTTTTGCTATGTCCACAAATTAAAGGTTTAAAGGTAAGGTGCTGAAAACCTATTAATTGTATAGTGGTTTAAAGTGTCCAAAACATATGTTTTATACTTATTTTTTTCTTGAATATCACTAAATTGTGGTCGTTTCAGTTTTTCTACTTATGTATAGCTATTTTTCCGCTTCGTTTTTGACGTGTTTGGAAAATGTTTTATAGTTTTAGTATTCAATCCACTATATAAAAGTGGTAACTACATGTTACTATATAAAAGTTGTAACTATCTGTTTCTAATTTAAATCCATCGAATATGGATTTTATAATCTATGCTATGAATTTCTTTTTTGAAATAAAGTAATCTAATATCTTATTTTTTATATGCAATATTAAAAAAAACATATAGATAGTTCAAACTTCATTAATCTAAACTAATAAAAATTATGATACACGACATGTTTAGAATTATCTATAATTGACTAATAAAATAATGTCGAGTTAAATTAAGAAAATTTGATCGTATGTCGTCACTTTTCAACACACATTTAACTAAATATACGAGGGGGGGGGGGGGGGGGGGAAGGAGGGGAGATTAGATTATGATATTGTCAATATTATTTCGTTGTCATACAATCACACAACTGTTTTAGAAGAATACATATCAAAAACTAAAAATTAAGATGTATTCTTTTAGAAATAGAAAAATGTTTTGACTTTAACAATCATGCTAATGTTGGAAAGATAATTCCTAATGATGTGAATGGTATATGGATGGTTATGATTAAGAGATAGTTAAATACTTTCATAAGAAACTAATTATAGAAGCGAATTTTTTAACTAAATATAAGCGTTATTGTTCGCATATAATTTCACCAAGTATATGTAGAAAATATTATAATCTTTTATTCAATAATTTTTTATTGAATTTTTTCCAAAAAATAATTTGATTAGAAATTGTCTACACAAATTATATGAGTAAAAATCTTAATAAATCATTGCATATAATTTTTAAAATATATATATAGGAAAAACCTAGAAAATTTCAATTCAGTAAAATATGTTTGATGGTATTAATTGGTCTAATGTTGTCCACGTAGGATTTTAAACGACCAATAGTTCTCAACCATATTAACTTTAGAATTAAATTAATTTTCTTTTTGTTAGTAGAAAACTTCTAATTTAAAGCGTTTGGTATAAGTTAATTTTATTTTTATTGCAAACTAAAAAATCTTATTTTCTTAAAGTTTGACTGGTGTCTACATTGTGCTTTAATATTTAATTTCATTGAGATAAAATTAACTAGAAGTCAATAGATTTAGTCTAGCATATCTTAATATTTTGAATTATAGACTCAATGGATTGTTGCCAAAGAAAAAAAAAAGGATAATGAGAGGTAATTTAGAGTTTGAGAGTAAAACAGAGAGTATAATATACTTAAAAATCAATCGGACCACGTGCTAGAAAGGTTTTGTGTGTGGTTATGTCATAAAAGTGTATGTGAAACACTAATAATCATCAATAACGTTTCAAGTTGAAAAGTACGTGTTTGATGAATTTTGGACATGTGGTGGAAGTTGCAAATATTCAACAAAGCTAATCCTCTGTGATGAAGTAAAATTTAAGTATCATCAGTGTGGATTAAAATTCTACAAATTTGAAGTAATTACATTGGGTTCTTCTAATATTTTTAAATTTTACAGTCGATTGAATAAATATGTTTGATAAACTGTTTTTGAAGAACTACAAAATTAGTTAAGTGTGGAACAGTTACATAATCAACAATTGATTTTAAACATATAAAGCTACAAATGATCTCAGTCGACTTTTGTCTAGGGAATACATTGAGAGGAGAATGTTTATAACGTGGATGAAAAAAACAAAGAATCCGAAGATGCCTGCCAACCAACTTCAATAAAGTGTTGACTGAACAAATACAAATTACCGATACAAATTCGTAAATTAATAATCTAATTCTCTATGATTGCTTCATTTTCTTACAATTATATTTTTTCACACGTATATATCAATGTCGGCTAATTTAAAAATTAGAAAATCCAAACTTCTATTAAACTCATCTATAAAACAAACCCACGCGTAGCGTGGGTATAATACCTAGTCTACTATATAAAACAAGGCCAACACTCTCCATCCTTCTGCCACGTGGGTACAGGAGAGTGTGCCACATGCCTCTTAAAATCTGAAGCGTCTTTTTTTTTCTCTCTTTCCCATGGTTCATCAAACCCTACAATTTCAATCGACGTTTTGTCTCGTTCGATCAGTTGCATGTTAATTTCTTTTGTTCTCTCTTCTGGATCGTAATGTCGGATTTTATGAGACGGTCTGCGTTTCAGATTCATCCTACCATTTCTGATCACAAGGTTCTGTCACTCCAAATCTCTTTCTCTCATGAATAGATTGAATTTTATCGTTGGATAGCGAGAGAAGAGATAATCTATGGTTTGATTTTTCTTTTTGATGGTGGGTCCTGAAATCGCTAGAAATGTTCAGTCTCTCTATGGTTGATTTTAGTATCGGTAGTTTTGGAATTCTTTGATTAAAAGGTTTATTTTGTTCTCTTTCTGGATTTGATGGTTTGATGATGAGTATTAGATTGAATCAATATGATTAGGCTTTTCTTTGTCTCTTTTGTTTTTACCAGAGCTTCTTATTTTTATTCTGAGTATTGGACATGGCCCTACGGCCCATTCACTAACAAATAGGCCTGTCAGCAGCATGAAGCCCAACTCACAAAGATGGCTAAACTCAGCCATGATCCGAATTTAATCAGGGTTTAGATCCTAGGATTTTACTGTAATAGAGGTCCTCAATTCCTTTGAAAATACATGATATATATTTTTTGGACCAGCAGACAAAGAATAGAACCTCCGGACAACTACCGTTGGCGGAAGTACAAAACGTTTTACGACCCATTTTCTATAACACATCGGGCTTGTCCGACCTGTTCTTACTCTTCTTCTCCCGCTCTATTGTAACATGTTTTCCCGGACTCATATTTTAATACACGAAGAATCCCGACCTTTATTCTTTTACAAATTCATTGACGACCTATATTGAGGTTGAACACTGAGTATCTTAAACGAGCACGGTATAATGCTTCTGTACGTGCCTTAGTGTGAAATCCAATCCCTTCTCACGGATAACCAGCGGCTAGCTGTAGCACATGTTGGACTCAAGGTTCAGCTCAATTTGGCTAAGCGTGAGCTCGCACTGCTGCTTAAAACCGCTGTAAAAGTTAAGGCGGAGAGAGAAGCTAGGGTTAGGGTTGTTTATCAGAGAATGCACTGAGGATGGAGGCGATGGCTCGTGTGAGGTCTGATGTACAGAAGCTACGTGACGATACGAAGGAGCAAGCGACGGAGCTGGTGATGCCTAATGGCGAATTGGCTAAGGCCAAATCGAATTCGAATTGAGCCAAGGAGGTTAAGGCGGAGATTGAGACTATGCGAGAAGAAGTTCGTAAAGGAAAGTACAAGTTTTAATTCCTCTTTGTTATTTTTAGGCGACTCTCTCGTGTTCGGTGATTTTGTATGCTTATGGATTGATAACGAAACGGGGTTGCTCTTGAGCTTGAGATGAAGACACGAGCAAGCAACCTTCGCCATGTGAGTGGAATGGAAAAGACCATTGATCACCTAAATAGGGAAATGGTGATTGGTTAATGTGGAGACCAAAGCAAGTGAGACAGCTCCAAACCCAAGTAATCTGTCTCTCTCTCTTTAGCTTTTTCATCATCTCACAAGTGAGACATATGGAGGCCAAGACCACCAATAACCTGAAGCTAAAGATTCTTATGCTGCAACTTTATTTTATTTTCCGTCTTTCTATAATTATTACCCAATATTACTACCTAATCGAAGCCATCGTAACCAATTATTTTTTTCAATACATTCATAATATATAAGAGCTAATGATGTTGTAAAACCCATATCACAGTGCAATCTCATCTTTCTTTTTTGTAATCTACATGTCCAAAGCAACTTAAAAAAATTGCATGTATATGCGTTGAATAATATTGAAGTGTACGTATATGACAAAAAAAAGTTCTCTATCGGTTTAGACTTTAGATCACTCCAAACATGGCATTTTAGTTTAGTTTGATTATTGGCTGACAAAAAAAAACAGTACGCATAAAATTAATTTAAACCAAAAATGGAAGACACTAATTATTCTACATGTTGCATCAAATATTCAAAATCTACTAAAATATAAGATAAAACATATATATGAAAAAGAAAACTCTCGCATATATCAAACTAGTGATTGCCACGCGTTGCGTGGGATTTAAAGTTAACATTGTAAAATATGCAATAATTTATAATGTATTGATTATTTGTGTATTTAATATCATATAAATTTAGTGTTTATAGTAAATAATTATCTAAATTAGAAAACTAACAATTTGCACCAAATTATTGTACAAATATAATGTTATAGGCAAAAAAGAGAAAAAACTGTTACAACATAAGAAAAAATCTTTGTTAACACAAATCCTTAACTTGTATGTATCTATATTCACTACGGTTTTCTAAAACAACGATTGTAAAAATCTATTGATAGATATGTTATAATATATTTTGCTTCTATAGAGGCATCTGCATATCTTCAACAGAAATGTTGGAATGCATTTTTCTGTTTATTTCATTAGAATCTTGAATCATAATGAGAGAATAATTGATTCTTGATTGTATTTGTCGATTTACTGTGATATTTATCTTTCACATTGATTCATTGGTAAAACGATTATTTTCTCTAGATTTACAATTTGTGATTGAGTAAGGTTTTCTTTCAAAAATCTTGGTTAGGAGAGTTATTTTGTCCAACACAACTTTTTTTTAATTGTATTAGGAAGTGATTGGTAAATTGGCTTTAAAAACTATGAAAACATTTAATAAAACGTTATACATCTTAAAATTTTTTTTTAAAATATCACATACATCTTTTTTTTGTTTTCATGTTATGCATTTTTATTAAAATTTATCTTTTGTGATTTTTGATTTAAAATCAGAGTTACCTATATAAAAGCCAAAGTTTTAAGTTTTTTTTTTTTTGTCAACCAAAGTTTAATTAAAATATGCCACTGTGATTGGTAATCCAATTTGGTGGAAAGTTGTTTTAAGTTTTAAACATGTTTTTATATTATACTATTTAATTTGGTAAATAAAATATATATTTTATATACATATATTTACATAAAAAGTACATAAATGTGCACAAGACAATTAAATGTAATTTATTGGAATTAATTTACATAAGAATTGCCTATTAAATTATTAGAAATAATTGATAGAGTTATTAAAAGACATTTAATTTTTACTTTTTAATAAAAATAAATTAAAAATCCAAATGTCAAAAAATTAGATAACAAATGGCAGTTTCTCATGATTTTGGTTTTGAGGAAACCTTAAAACATTTTTAAGTTTTAAACATTTTTGTATAGTATACTGTTTAATTTGGTAAATAAAATATATATTATATATATATATATATATATTTACATAAGAATTACATAAATGTGCATAAGCCAGTTAAATGTAATTTGTTGGAATTAATTTACATAATAATTACTTATTAAATTGTTAGAACTAGTTGATAAAGTTATTAAAAGATATTTAATTTTCATTTTTTTAATAAATAAATTAAAAACCCCAAAAGTCAAAAAATTAGATGACACATGACAGTTTCTCATAACTTTGGTTTTAAAAAAATATTAAAATATTATATTAGATATTCAAAATCTACTAAACTACAAGATACTAGGTGTTACCCGCGCCCCTGCGCGGGCAAGTAATTCATTAATATGTTATTAACGAATTAAAACATAATATATTTTTTATCCATTCATTTTTCAAAAATACATAAATCAAATTGTATATGATGATTCATATCATGTATCTTTAATCGCAATCATTTGTTAGAAATATATAATTTAAATATCATAGCCAATTTATGTTTGTTAAATCTTCCCGCGAATATAAAGATCAAAGAATTAATAAGATATACAATTTTAGGAATAAAGTTAATACAATAGTCATTTTGGTATTATCCCCGCGTATGAAACTTTAATTGGTTATTATTCTCATTATATAGTTGTATTATTTCAAAAATAACAAACTATGGTTCCACTAGCTTAGAGAAATTTGAAATTCTACCAATAATTGGTTTTTCTGTAACAAACATTTCAAAGAAAAATACAAACACATTTATAACAAAACAAAATAATAAAAAGAACCTCATCTAAAAAAAAAAAATTATACAAAGAACCAGAAACAAATTTTACGAAACAAACTAGTAGTTACAATAATACAAGTTTGTCTTCAGCCATTTTGGATCACTCAATTCTTCTTTTTCTTCTGTTTCGTTCTGACTTTTCTTCTTTATCTTACTTTTTTTTCCTCCTCTCATTTTAAATTTACTTTAAATCATTTTAAAGAGCACTATTTAAACTCGTGTTATCACTAAAAATATAGATTTTTCCTCACACTTTTCTTAGTTTAAAATATTTAAAAAAAAATTTTTGTCAAAAAACCGAATACATAACTAAATAAAAACGCATTAAATGAATATTATAAAAAAAATTATTCTATTGTGTTATATAGAATGAACTTGTTATTCATTATAACACTATTCACCATCTTAAACAAATCGTATGATCTAATCAATTTATATATATAAAAAAAATTACCCTTTAACAAAAAAATAAAAAATTACCCTTTAACACAAAAAAAAAGATAGATTATTTTGTTATGCACTGAATATAACAAAATAATGAAATAAATAATTTTGAATAGAGGGGACATCATTAAAATTTTGTAAGTAACTAGGATATTTATTTATATATGAATAATATAACTATATTCTTTATTTGTATATTGGACAAATTAATCATTTTTTTGATTATATTTTTATTGATTTTAAATTGAGTTTACAAAATCAATATACAAAATTTTTGGAAAACAAATTATTATATACACAAATTAATCATTTCTTTTTATTATTATAAACAACAAACAAATACATAATATTTTGGTTCAAAATCCAATAATGCATGGAGAGAATAATAATGGAGTGGGCACATAACTATCACGTGACTAAGATGTGTAACGCCAATGAGAAGGCGTTTAGCAAAAAAAGAAAGAAAAGACAATGAGAACTGAGAAGGCGCGTTTTCCACGTGGTCTTAAGGACGTCTGTTGTGCATGTGGTTAGCAATTCATTAGAGTTCTAAACAATTAAAACAAAGAAAAAAAATAGTAGAAAAATAGGAAAGAGAGTGAAATGTAGAACCCACTAGAAATTCAAATGACAAATATAGCTTTGTAATTTGGTCATTTTTGTTTTAGATACTAAAACTAAATTTAATAATTAAATAATATTGAAATACTATTAATATTAAATACATTGAAACCCTATTTTAGAACCCCAACAATTGTAGATGCTCTAAATTGTTCAGCATCCCACTCGACCACAAATTAATGTAACCCAAAGAACCATTTCTACACATATGACGTCACAAAACTCACTTCGATTTATATATATATATATATATATATTTTTTTTTTTGTATAACACACGTCGATATTTCTCTCAGTGTACCATATATATTTTTTATAAACCGTAAAAATTCCGGATTTTTAATTTGATCTATAATATTTTCGGTGTTCGAGGTCAACCGTTGATAATACCACATTTCAGGCATAAATCACCCTTCTTAAATAAAGTTGGAAGACAATATTGTAGTTTTTTCATCGCAATACTTTTACGTAAAGGGTAATTAGTTTAAATTCCTGATGTTCGCAACCAACCGTTGATAATTGTCATTAAATAAAATATTGTATTTTTTTACTTTACTTTCTAAAATAAATAAATAAAAATAAAATCCTCAAAATACTACACTTTCAAGTTTTATTTTTAAAAAATACCACTATTAATTTAATGTTCCAAAAATACCACCAAAAATTTTGATTTTCCAAAAATACCACAAACACAAAAAATGATTTTTAAGGATTTATAATTTAAATTTTTGGATTTGTGTTAACTATTTTAGATTTATGGTATAATTTTTAGAGAATTGGATTTAGGACTTAAGGTTTAGTTTTGAAGGTTGAAAGTTTAATTTTAAGTTTGTGGTATTTTTTGGAAAATCAAAACCTAAGTGGTATTTTTGGAATATGGTAGTAATATAGTTTATTATGCTATCGATAAAAAAATTATGTGTGTGATTAAAATGTAAAGCATGAGAAAGAATTGTCAATATAGAATATATAAGAAAATTTTTTAAAAATGCCACTTTTCAAATACCATTTTTCAAATATATCATATTTTTAAAAATTTTGCAAAAATGTTACTTTTAAAAAAAAAAAATTATTATATTATTTATGTTTGGATTAACTATGTTGTATTAGTGTTTATTTTTGAAGGTTTAAAAGGTTTTAGGGGTCAAAACATTTTTTAAGATTTATAATTTTAAAATTTAGGTTTTAAAACTCCATAATTAATGGTATTTTTACAAATAGACATTTTTAAATGGTATTCTTGCAAATGTACATACTAAAAATAGTATTTTTGCAATTGTTCCAATATATAATTTATGGATGAATATATATATGAGTAATCTTTATATACATAAAATGTATTAAGTCGACATAAAATTTTCTCTCGATCAAGTCCAAACCATTCATTGCACATATAAGTAGAACATCACAATCTCATAATTGTTTTCTTTTTTCTTTTGCTCAAAGGTTTTCTAAGTTTCTTATTTTGATTTTTTCAAAAAAAAAAGTTTCTTATTTTGTTTCATTGCAATTATATATATTCTCTTGGTCGGTATATGAATATTCTTTGTCGCAAGTCGCAACAATTACACGTGCATAAAGCATCATATGTGGTGGAAAGTCAATTTTATTATATAACATTTCATGCGATCAAAAACATTGTAATTAACATGATAATTGTGACACATGTTAAGTCGGCGATTTAGATTTTAACATGTGTATATAAATATAATTATTTTTAATAAGATTTAACCATGCAAAAGATTATATATATTTATTTCTATTTGTAAAATAATGAAAAATAAACTTAATTTAAATAGGATTAAGAAAATCTAAACTTAATTGAAATAAAATTAGGAAAATCTAATTATTTTGAAATATATGGTATCATTTAATTGAGATAACAAAAAATAAATCTAATTTAAATAGGATTAAAAAATCTAAACATAATTTAAATATAATTAAGAAAAATTAATTATTTGGATTTATATAAAATTATTTAATATCAAATAATATAAGAAATAAATATGAGAATAAAACAGATAATATTTGATAGTTTTGTTCACATTCTCAATTTTATTTTATCAGTTCATGAGGTGACTTAATTTTGTTTTCCATATATTTTGTGTTTCATTTGTGGTAAAAATAGTTCAAATACATATATTAGAATAAATTTATCAACATGTTGGAAAATAGATATTTAATTAGTAATATAAGGAAAATAAAATTAAAAAATGTACATCTAATCTAAATATGAATAAAAAATAAGTTGATAAGATGTGATAAACTTAAATTCCAAATCAAATAACAAAAACATCAAAATTAATAAATAAATGTTATGATTTTCATTTAATAGTTTTTCTAACGTTTTCACTTTTATTTTATTTATTTCAAGGGTGATGCAATTTTTTTTGGACAACTAAATATTTTTTTCCATAAATTTATAAGAGATATTACATAATAAATGATACGCGGATCAGTCTCGTAAACTATAATCTCACAACAGTACACCATCACCATCAATTTACCGAAAGAGGTAATCATCAAGTTGGTCAGTCTCGTAAACACCATATGGTGATGATGCAAAGTCCAAACAAGAGTTATAGACTCCATCGTTGTACGACGTCGTTTGGCACTCCATTACACCAGTCTCCTCCATGAAACGCCTCATTTCTTCCTCGTCCCACATCAGAAAATCATCTTCTTGATCATCAGTAGCTATAGTATTTCCATGATCCTTCCTCAGCTCTTCTTCTTCATTACCATTGATGCTTGTGGTCATTCTCGGATCCGACAAGATGTTCTTGATCCTGTCGACACCGTGTTGCCTAGATGAAATACCACTGGCGATCTTGTTAAGGAGACGGGCCGAGCCGGAGGAGGAGGAAGAAGAGCCGCCGCATTCGCTGTTTATCGACGGCGTTTTGACGGTGAGGTTGTTGACAATGGGCTGGTGGGTCATTGGGTCGATTCCGTTTTTCTCGAGTCTTTTCTTGAGACAAGAGTTCCAATGGTTCTTGATGTCGCTGTCTGATCGACTCGGCATCTGCTGCGCTATGACTGCCCACCTGCAATTTTCAATAACAAATCTTTTAGTGCAATATATATATCTTTAACAAAAAAATATTAAGATCGATCAACTTTTTATTTAGTTTATAGAATTATTTGATTATCTAAACTTTTTTCAAAAACCAACATGTCTGTTATACATTTTACAAATTATTCGGACGTATGTTTTGTTTTAGTAGTCTTTATTTGCTAGGGACAACATAATTTTAGGCAATATTTATCAAAAATGTTTTGTAAATTAGTTTCTTTTAATCATGTATATTAAAACAATAATGTGCTATCAAAGAAAATAATATAATATTTATAAAAAAAAACTCATGAAATTTATGTTAGTTTTGAAAAATTCGATAAAAAACAATTATTTTGCAATTATTGAGTACAGAAATGTTACTTACTATAATTACTCTAAATATATACCAAAAAGTTATTTTTTTATTTAAAATATAGTTTTTTTTTTTCTGTCAGATAAAAAAAAAGAGATATGTATATATATGGGAAATTTGGTTGTATAACACACACAAAAAATTATATCTAAAAATCTAGCCAAAACCCTATATATGTGGCTAAATCTCACCATTAGATCTAGGGTTTTTGATTAGTTTTATTTTACTATATTACTGATACAATTAAGGACTGATTGAAAATTTTAAAAGATTAATGAAATTATATGATATAAAAGCATGCTACTGGATCATAATTTGTATTATTTTCTTGTAATATATCTCTTTTAGCAGTACTAATCATATATTCATAAGTAGTAATAGTATTGCTTCTTACAACATTTAATTTTTACAACTGGTGCCAGTGTGCTAGCAGTGTCCTAAAAACTCCTGATCAACCTCTAATCCAATCGCGTACTATAATAGCCTACATAATGGATTTTGACAAAATGCGCGGTATTTATAATTTACTATCAAGTTAAAAACCTGTTCCCGAGAATAGCATGAAGTTTGATTATATCTTCTTCTTCTTGAGGAGTGAATTTGCCTTTCTTGATCCCAGGTCTTAGATAGTTAAACCACCTTAATCTGCAGCTCTTCCCACATCTCCGCAAGCCTTTTTTCATCATAAATTTAAGATTAATAATAAGTTATATGATGTTTTGGTTTTTAGTATTAACCATTAGACAAAAACAGAATCATATAACTTGTATAGTGAAAATACCAGCTTTTTCAGGGAGAAAACGCCAGTCACCGATGCCGTACTGGTCGATGTAAGCAACGAGTCTCTGGTCTTCCTCCTCCGTCCATTCTCCTCTCTTGGTCCCGTCGGCTTCGAACCACGTCGCTCTCCCCATAATATTTTTTTTTCCCTATACGAGATATAATTTACCTTACGATAAGAGAAGAGCTATATATGATATTTAAATGAAAGACAATAATTTATAGTATCAAAGTATTGAGGGTACGTGGAAGCCCATCTAACCCAATCTTTTAATCAATGGTTAATTAATACTTCTACATCCGGAGGTCTGGGGTTCGAATATCAGATGATGCGATTTATTAATAAATATGCAGATTAATAGAGGCAAAGTTACATGAGATCTCCAGCGTTGTGCAATTAGAGCCGTGATTCAACACAATAAAGATAAAAGGTATCCGTCATGAGGATGGAGCAGGAAGTGCCGTCTCTCGTGGATCTAATAAGATCGGAGTGAATTGTCCGTGCTAAAAACGTCTTTATAACTATTTTTATAATTTGTAATTAAAATAATAATAAATCTAGACGTTTAAAAAAGTAATAGGGTTATCTCTCACTCGCACAATCTTTTTACTTATTTTAGGATGGTCTCTTGAAGGAGTGAGAGTAGTAGTGTACTAATAGCCCCTCTCTTTTTGGTTCTCAATAACTCTTTACCTTTCACGTATGAGATAACGACGAATGATACTAATTAAGAAAATTGGCAAATATAACCAAGTAAAAAATTAAAATATAATAACTAAGCAAAATCTCCTATGTGGCGCTAATGATAACCACTAATTTTAGGGTTTTTGATTAGTTATTATGTTTTAATTTTTTTCTTAGTTACTAACCAAATCAACCCTACTAATTACACCATGTCAAAATCTCCGATAAAATTACCTCCACAATTTGCATTAAATTAATTTTTTTTTTTTTTTGGAATCAAACTCCATAAGTATAAGTATGAAAAATTATGTTCAATAACTCCGATATAACAGTGCAAACCATATCGTCGTATGATGGTTTTAGACTTTTTTTTTTTTTTTTTTCGACGATGTTTTAGATCTAGTTTGTTAATTCTTTTTTTATAGATAAAATTTAAAGGGTTTTATTTTTAAAGCATACCACCTAATTACAACAAAAAAATGAAAGAAAAGAATATAAGAAACCTTTGCTAACCATGACTCAATAAAATATGCCAAAGCAAATAAGTAAACTCTTGTTAATAGCAAAAAAAAAAATCTGAAATCTCATGACCGAGCATAGAGGAAAAATCTCGCTTCAAAGATGAATGGCGATGTGTCATGATGTACATGTGTCCTAGCTAGTATTTGAGAAGGGGACCAATAAAAATTTATGGTGAATTATATACTTTTTTCTTTTTGCCACCACTCATAAATAGATGATAAGGAGAATGTACTTTAAAGAGAAGAAGGAAGATATATTTATTCCAGAATTATTAAGAACAAAATATATCATAGTAAAAAGGTATATTTATATCTTGTGTGCAATAATTTTGGAATAAGATTTCTTTTTTCTGTTTGTTTGTTTGTTTTTTTTTTTTTTTTTTGGGTGATTGTGGTGAGAGGTGATTACCTCTCATCTTTTATTGAAACTTAAAAGAAATTACATCCGAACTTGACGAGGATATGAAACCCCGCTAACATCACTACAAGAAATCAGCCTGTATTCCGACGGAAATTCCGACGGCCAATATTTCCGTCGGAATTTTACGACGGAATACCGACGGATTTCCGATTAAAATCTAGTCCGTCGGTATTCCGTCGCAAAATTCCGACGGAATACCGACGGTCTTTTCTGCTGTCGGTATTCCGTCGGAAATCCGTCGGTACAAACGACGGATTTCCGACGGAAAATAATCTGTCATAATATTCTGACTACTTTCCGACGGATTACCGACGGAAATCCGATATTTTCGATGTCGGCAAATTTGAGTGGTTACCAGTCGTTAGCGGTGGCCGATGAGATTGGTGGGGTGTTATGTCGGAATTTTGTGACGGATTTCCGACGGAATACCGACGGAAATCCGTTCTATATAACAAATTTCGTGTCTTCGTTCATTCATAACACAATTTTACAATTCAAAAAAATTTGTTAGCGATGAGTTCATATTTTCGGTCTTGGATGGACGAGCCAATGATGGATATGGGCTCGAACTTATTAACATCCGCTTACGCTGCAGGTATATGCGAGTTCATGAATTTACCCAGAAACCAAGATGCAGCAAAAAAAGGTCAGGATATCAAATGTCCATGTTCTAATTGCTGTAACAGAATTAGTGTTGCGGTTCATACTGTTTGGAATCACTTACATAGATATGGATTTAGGCCGGGATATAAGGTTTGGTTTTTACATGGAGAAAGCAATTACGAATATGGTAGTACTAGTAGTAATGCACCTTATTTTCCGGATAGCGTAGAAGAACGTACAACGGAAGTAGATGTTGGGGTAAGTACGGTTGCGATGGTTAACGACGCGTTTAGAGAGAATTTGCAGTCGGGTGGTTATGAGGGTGATAGGGTTGAAGAACCTAATTTAGAAGCTCGAAGGTTTTTTGATATGTTAGACGCATCAAAGCAACCACTGTACAGCGGTTGTAGGGAAGGGCATTCACCGTTATCTTCTGCTAGTAGGATGATGAACATGAAGACCGATTACAATTTGTCCGAAGAATGTGTTGATGCATTCGCCGAGTTTGTGAAAGATGTTTTGCCAGAGGATAATCTTTCTCCAGCATCATACTACGAGGTCCAGAAACTTGTTGCCGGTCTTGGTTTGCCCTACCAGATAATAGATGTGTGCATCGACAACTGCATGCTATACTGGAGGGAAGATGAGAACAGAAAAAAATGTAAATTTTGCCGTAAACCACGGTTCCAAGACACAAGTGGCAGAGTGAAGATTCCTTTCAAACGGATGTGGTATTTACCATTAACAGAGAGGTTGAAGAGGCTGTATCAATCAGAACGCACTGCTAAGGCTATGAGATGGCATGCAGAGCATAATCAAGATGGAGATATTACGCATCCTTCTGACGCAGAAGCGTGGAAACACTTTCAATCGGTATATCCAGATTTCGCATACGAACGCCGAAATGTATACCTCGGCTTATCCACTGATGGTTTCAACCCATTTGGAAAGCATGGAAGAAAATATTCATTGTGGCCGGTCATCGTAACACCTTACAATTTGCCTCCTTCTATGTGCATGCGGCGAGAGTTCCTGTTTCTCTCAGTTCTAGTTCCTGGGCCAGATCATCCAAGACGATCACTCGATATATTCCTCCAACCATTGATCTATGAGTTGCAGATGTTGTGGGAGCATGGTGTTGAGGCATTTGATGTTTCAATCCAGCAGAATTTCAACTTGCGTTCGGTTCTTATGTGGACCATTAGCGATTTTCCGGCGTACGGTATGTTATCTGGATGGACAACGCATGGAAGATTGGCATGTCCTTATTGCCAAGACAATACTTCAGCATTCCAATTGCAGAACGGAAGGAAGACTTCATGGTTTGATTGCCATAGGTGTTTTTTACCGGCAAATCATCCATATCGTCGGTCTAGAAGACATTTTAGAAAGAATTTTCCAGTGTTTACTGGTCTACCTCCGGAGATAGATGGTCGCAGCATATTGGAACAGTTACGAGATTTTGGTGCAGAGCGAACTCCTGAATGTGGGGGTAATGGCCATCACCCCGTCGACGGCTGTGGGGAATATCACAATTGGCATAAGAAAAGTATTTTTTGGGATTTGCCTTATTGGAAAGATCATCTACTGCGGCATAATCTAGATGTCATGCATGTTGAAAAGAATTTCTTTGACAACATCATGAACACCATTTTAAATGTACCAGGAAAGACAAAAGATAACTGGAAATCTAGATTAGACTTGCCATTGATTTGTTCAAGGGCATCCCTTCATGTTTTGCCTAATGGTAGATTGCCGATGCCTGCGTACCGGTTAGACGCGGGTAAGAAGGAAGTTTTCTTTGAATGGATTAAAAATTTTGTTAAATTTCCGGACGGCTACGCATCTAATCTGCGTAATTGCGTGGATTCGATGGAAGGGAAGTTTATTGGAATGAAGAGTCATGATTGTCATGTTGTGATGCAACGTCTTTTGCCATTTGCATTTTCTAATCTTCTTCCTCAAGACATCCATCAAGCAATTGGAGGTATATTTCATAATTTTCTGTAGTTTATTACTAATATAATGTTACTATATATGTACTAACTTGATTACTTTTCGTTTGTAGGAGTTGGGGCTTTCTTTCGAGATTTATGTTCACGGACACTAACAGCGGACGGGATCCGATCTTTAGAGGCCAACATCCCGGTGCTCCTTTGTAATCTTGAGAAGATATTTCCACCGTCTTTTTTTGATGTTATGGAACATCTTCCTATTCACCTCCCACGAGAAGCAGCATTAGGAGGCCCTGTTCAATACCGATGGATGTACCCGTTCGAGCGTTACATGTTCCACCTGAAGAAAAAGGTAAAAAATTTGAGCAAAGTTGAGGGATCTATTGTCGCACAAAGTCTAAACGAAGAAGTATCACACTTTGCCGAATATTACTTTCCTTCGGATGTCCGGACTAAAGGTAGACGGCCGGCGCGACATGATGATAGAGGTGAGAAAGCAGTGTATCCGGTGGTTGTACCTGAGTTGTTTGCGCAAGTGGGCCGCGTAAGTGGAAAAGGGAAGAAACGCATACTATCACCACAAGAGGTCACACATTTGCATACATATATCCTCAGAAATTGTGACGAACTTGGAGAGTATGAAAGGTACACCATTTCTCATACTAAATTTGTGCAATTATTTGTCTTCATCTAATAAAGATTGTTATGTTACAGGATATACATGTCCCTAGCACAAACTTACCATGCTGATAAGACAGATTCCGAACTTGCTGTATTAAAAGATGAAGAATTCCCGGAGTGGTTGAAATTTTTTGTACGTTAAATATAACTCCTCACTCTTATTTTATAAGTTTTTCACGTTCATATGTTATTGATTGCTTACTTATATTGTTTTTAGGTTTCCGAAGGTTTAGCAAGTGGTCAAACCCTCCCGACATGGTTAGTGGAGTTTTCTCATGCTTTACGCAGTACCGCGACTTCATATCCGACATTTTGCACTAGGGGATATTCGTTCAGAATTCGTGACGAAGGACGTCAAAGGCCAACTTCGGACAATGGTATTTCGGCGCAATCAGGTGATACCATGTACTATGGCCATTTAAAAGAAATCTTGGAAATCCACTATCCAGGAATGTTGGACTTGAGGTGCATTGTGTTTATGTGCGATTGGTATGATCCATCCAATGGTAGTGGGGTTCGAATTGACCGTCTTGGTGTTATTTCGATAAATTCAAGCCGGAAATTACATCATTACGATCCATTTATCCTTGCATCTCAAGCAGACCAGGTATCAATATATTGATAGGTTTTCCGTTATATTTATACGTTAGGTTTTGTTATTCTTGTATATAAACAACATCCACCGTTTATGAATAGGTTTGCTACATTCCATATCCTCGAGTTGGGCGGAGGACAGATCCTTGGATGACGGTAACTCCAATTAATCCGCGAGGAAAAATATATGGAGTTCCGGAACATGATGCTCTACAAGTATCGCGAACCAACCAAATGTCACATGTTGAGGAGACGGATAACATTGACCTTGTCACTGATGTCACACATATCGGCGATGATCTAGTGCATTCGGATGAAGATGAACTACGTGAAGAATTTGACGACGATTCCGACTCCATCCCTAGTGAAGGTTCATCAGAAGAGTCAAATTAAACATTTATGAATAAATGTTTGTTTGGAGCTGTTTTGTACTATAACCCCTATGCGTTCCCTCTAATATAATGTACTTTATGGTAATATTTGCCAGAATCATTTATTAAATTTGCCGCCGGATTTCCGCGCGAGGGATAAAAACTTTCCTAATTTTCGGACGACATAACGACGGAATTAGTTCCGTCGGAAATCCGTCGGAATTCCGATGTCGGCAAAGTTTGAGTGGTTACCATTGCGTTATCTGCGGCCGATGGGACTGGCGGGGTATTATGTCGGATGTTGCAGACGGATTTCCGACGGATTTCCGACGGTTTTCCGTTCTATATAAGGTTCCTCATACGTTCATTCCTGTCAACAACACAAACAATGTCTTCTAACTCTCCTAATGAAGACTCAAAAATCGTCGCAAACCACTTTCTACTTCCAAAATACTCGTGGGAAACCGAAACCCAATGCGACACACACACTGAAGAGATACCCACTTACTCGTGGGAATTTGATACGGTCTCACCAATCTCAATCGGAGATTCTTCATCAACAATAGTTCCGGAGAGCCAGTGCTTGCCAAACGTCTCGTGGGAAACGCAATCGCAGTGCGACAAATATCCAGACAAGAAGAGTCTTCTCGAAGACGTACAACCATCTCGCTTGATTGAAACGTCAGATCCTTACGGTGGAAGTACTTCAAATGAATGTAAGGATAACTACTATGATTATGAATTTGCCCAGAGACCAGAAAGTCCGAACTTAAATATAGATGTTGATGCAATCAAAAGAGATGTTTGCGGCGGATTTTTAGAAGGTACACCGAAGAATAAAAAGGATCAGTACAATGATGATGAATTTGCCCAAAGACCTGAAAGTCCGAACTTAAATATAGATGTTGATGCAATCGAAAGGGAATTTTGCAAAGGATATGTAGATTCTCCGCCAAAGAAAAAGAAGGGAAAAAAAAGTTTAAGGTTCTAAAGAAGGTAAGTTTGGAGCGGATACAGAGACATATGTGTTTCAAACTGTAAAATAAATAAATTTCCTTTCGCCTTTTGTTTTTTCTCTGTTATAAAATTTCGTTATGTAAATTTTTTATTCAATTCTCGAATATATTTAAAATAATTTATGAAAAAATGTTTGGACATTTTTTTAATTAACTCTGCAATCGGGTCAACACCCGGACTTTTAAGCGATAGATTTTTCACAGTTTTCCGACGGATTGTAAAAAATATTAGATCCGTCGGAAATCCGTCGGTGGTTTTGACGGATTTCCGACGGGTCTAATATTTTTATAATATAAAAAATTTCAGAGATAAAAAAAATTAAATTAAATGAATTAAATCCGTCGGAAATCCGTCAAAACCACCGACGGATTTCCGACGGATCTAATATATATTTTTTAATTAAAACCCGTTTTAAAAAAATTTAATTTAAAAAAAAAATTATTAAATCCGTCGGTAATTTTGACGGATTTCCGACGGATTTAATTAATTTAATTTAATAAAAACAATTAATTTAATTTAATATTTAATATTTAATATTTAATATAACAAAAAAAAACCGTTTTAAAAAATATATAATTAAAAAACAAAATTAAATCCGTCGGAAATCCGTCGGTATTATTGACGGATTTCCGACGGATTTAATTAATTAAATTTAATAAAAAAATTTCAATTTAATAAATAATTATTTAATAAAAAATAATAAATTTACGCGGTTTTATATATAAATGTTTAGAATCCGTCGGAAATCCCTCGGTATTTCCGACGGATTTCCGACGGAATCCCTAATTTTTGCCGCCTAAGAGCCTCGATCTCATCGAAAAAACCGGGAAAATCCGTCGGTGTCCGTCGGAAATCCGTCGGTAACCTGCAATAAAACCACCGTCTTCTTCCTCGAATCGACAGAACGAAAAATCGAAAGAAAAACAAAAACTCGCCGGAAATCACTAGATCCAATCGGAAACACGCCGGAATCAACGTATCCATCCACAATCTCAATCTCTATCACGTTATCATCAATCCAATGTAAGTTTTTCGAAGTTTTTTTTTGGAAAAATATGAATTTAGAGAATTTTGTGAATTTGTTAGATTTAGGTTGTTAAAAATCAATAGAAATGTAGAAATGTACGGATTTAGGATGTTTGAAAACTTTTTTATTTTGTAAATTTTGTGATTTAGGGAATTTTCGGGTTTATAAAATTTAGAAAAGTATGTATAAAATTATTTATTTTTGTAAAATTATAAATATTTATAATATAAAAATATTAGTAAAATTCTAAATTGTTGAAATTTTACTAAATTTTTTATTTGTTTAAATTACAAAATCCCAAATTAGGAAAAAATCGTAAATATCTAAAAATTCGTAAATGTTATAAATTTTACAATTCCAAAAATTTTCTAAATCTGTAAATTCGTATATGTTAATATCTGAAATCCATAATCCAAATATCCCTAAATACCTATTTAGAGAAACCTCAATTTCCCAAAATCCCTAACTCCCTAAAACTTAATTTATGAAATCCTGAAATTCCAAAAATTAATCTCGAAATTCCAAATCCCTACTTCTCAAAATATCAATTTACATTTATTTATATTTAATATCAGAATTTATATTTATATATGTAAGTAAATGTCAACGGTATGTAAACATTTTGGAAATCGTAGGGACTATGGCCGATTTCATCACTCTACTGGATCTGGTACTTCCAGTAGGGGAGGGAGTCAGTCGCAAATCCCAGATACTAGTTTCCCGGATCCCCAAGACCCGTCTCCTCCACTGGGTACACAGCCCTCAGCTCCCACGGCCATGTCCATTGAGGAGTTTGTTTCGCAACCTGGACGGGATAGGTTGCCTCGCCTAGATCCCGACTTGGTACCTAACACGACATGGTAAGTTTTATACTAAAAATGTATTTGATTATATTAACTTAAAAAACATATTTAACTAAATATTGTTTAGGTTTCAATTTTCGGGAAACGGGATTACGAGTTCGATCAACGCAATGACTAATTCGTTGATCACTTCCCCGTATCCCACATTTACTTCGATGCCGGTGGCAGACCAGGAGATCTGGTTTCGGCAATTTGCGGTATGTTTTCTTTTCCTATTTTGTAATTTAGATTTTTATTTTCATTAAAATTGTCAATACTAATATGGGTACGTTTTTTTTTTGCAGCAAGAATTTACTTGGGACCCACAGTTGACTTCCCGGGTCCGACGGGAGTTCTACAAAAAAGCTTCCCGGAAATATTCGTTGAAGATAAACGAATGGAAGGACTTGTGGTACAAAGAGGGAAAGGTGCCGCGCAGATTGCAAGATAACCCCACATTATGGGGTGGACTACTTGCCCATTGGGAGCGGGAGGAGACAAAAGTAAGCTCCGGAAAGAACTCGTCTAACCGGAAGAGCGACCGGAAGGGGAAGGGACCGGCGACCCATAACCTCGGTGCGACGAGCAAAGCATCACGTGTTCAGAAGCTGGTACGTAATTTTATAAATTTTACAAAAATTTATATTTCTAACACTTCTCATATTTCTTTCATTATATATGCCAACAGATGGAGAGGACCGGTGTGCGTCCGTCACATCTTGACTTGGTCAAAGATGCGCACACCAACAGAAAGACGGGGGAAATTCAAGATCCCATTGCTCGTGAAATCGTGGAGAGCGTGGAGAGGCTGGGTGAGGAGTACCTCCAATCCCAACCGATCGTCGAAGGAACTCCCCCGGCCACGGAAGTTCCTCTGGAGATGATCAACGAGTTTACCTATCAGGTTAGTAACACTGTCAATTTTAATTAAATTTTAAATAAATTTAAATATAAACAACTTACAACATTTATTGATTGATTTTTTTTCATAGGTTGCGCCTAAGCACAGAGGTCGTGTGTTTGGCCTCCCGGAAGACAGTTCTGCCACGTCCGTCAACTCTTACCGCATTCATGCAGATAGTGCGTTGAGGGCACAGAATGCTGAGCTTCTCGAGCGGGTGACCGGGTTGGAGTCCCAACGCGCACAAGATGAAGCTCGCTACGCGGAACAGCAGACGCTCTTGCAGGAACAAGTGGAACGCGTTCGGGCAATGGAAGATCAGGTGGGACGAATCCGGGATATGGAAGAGCAGATGGCACGAATGCGGGAGATGGAAGAACGGATGAACGAGTTCTTCCGTAACCGATAGATAATATGTAATATTTTAATTTTCTTAAAAATATTGAAACTTAATTTTAAATGTTGTTTTTTTATTTTTATTTTTATTTTAATCTAATTTTTAATTATATTTAATTTTATTTTAATTTAATTTCTTTAAATTTAATTTAATTAAATTTTTTTAATAAATAAATTATCCGTCGGAAATCCGTCGGTATTTTTGCCGTCGGAAATCCGTCGGTACGTGCACCGTCGGAAATCCGTCGGTATTTTTTCTGTCGGAAATCCGTCGGTTTTTTTGTCTGTCGGAAATCCGTCGGTATTTGACATACTGACGGATTTCCGACGGAATTCTGACGAATTACGGTTATTTTTTTTTCGTCGGAAATCCGTCACTATTTCCGACGGTTTTCCGACGGAATTTGATTTCCGACGAGATAGAACCGACCGGTTAAAACCGTCGGAAAGCCGCCTGTTTTCTTGTAGTGATGCATCCTCCATCCATACCGGAGACAAACCCTCCGGTACAGAGCTAATCAAATGAAACCTAAAGGCAAAGTAAATGCATAGTTTGCTAATCCATCCGCTAGGTGATTAGCCTCCCTATACACATGAGAAATCCGGACTGACCAGTCCTTCGAAAGAAAGCCGTAGCACAAACATGCTAGGAAGGACAAAGGGTGAGAATCACTTATCCCCTTCGTAAAAAAACCCACCACAATCTCTGAATCCACCTCAAGCTCAACTCGCGTAAACTGCCTCTCCCATGCAATCACCAAACCGTAGTACACTCCCCATAGTTCTGCCAATAGCGCCGAGCAAATTCCAATATTCAGCGCAAAGCCTACGTACCAATTACCAGAACTATCTCGCACTACTCCTCCTGCCGTGGCTACCCCCGAATTACCATGTGAAGCTCCGTCCGTATTAATTTTCACCCAGCCATCCGACGAAAACGTCCACGAAATCTCCTTCTCCACTCGGAAACGTGCACGGAAACTTTCTGTTTTTTTTTTGATAACTAATAAAATTTCTTTTAGTAATAAGTTATCTAATAATCCATTTTCAGAGTCCGATGATGAAGTAGTTGGTGTGAATACATGCGCTACCGAGTTAACGAGGCTTTATTTTCAGATTGTGAAGACACTTTTAATTATACGTATCTTCATAAATAAACATAAAGGACATGATTACCAAAAAAAAACATAAAGGACATGACTTACAAAAAGTTTAAGACGGGGTCTGGACAAAAACATTAGATTAAATCATTAAAGCACATCACATGTTAACAAGAGTTACTGACTAATCACGATTTTTGGTCAAAAACATGACTTACAAAGCAAATAAGTAAACTCTTGTTAATTTTGGACATGACTTAGAAGAAGCTTTGATTTGATAAAATGAAAGTGCACTTTTCACAGTGATTAGTGGATAAAACATTAGATTAAATCATTAAAGCAGATCACATGTTTAATTACTATAGTTGCAAAAGATACGAAAATTGAAGTCAAAAGCAATATCATTTAAAGTCAAAAGCAATATCATTTTTTTTTCTAAGAAAGAAAATTGAAGTTTGTTTTTGTTTTACAAGTTGATCGTTGGAGCCGCGTATTAATCGTCTTCACAGTTTTTACACTATATGTAGTATTATTGGCATGTGCTTAAATACTTTGTTCGGGAAAAGCCAAAAGCTTGAAAGAATATGATTTGTCCCATTTTTAGGAAAATTGAGATGAACGTTTCGATCGTATGCGTACGTGATATGTCCCGTTTTCATTTGTTAATTTTAATCATTTTTTTTTTTATGTGGAGAGAAGCAATTACATGGACGCATAAAAATAACCCCACTGGAAACATTATTGTGTGTGTTTTTATAATTTTTGTGGATAGTAATGTACGTGTATTTGTTGTGGCTGACATAAACCACGGCAAATCTGATTAACAAAGATGTTTAATGTTTTGCACATGGTTTAAAAAATCATTTAATTATTTTTTTGAAAAAAAAAACTAAGACATTATTTCTTATTTAACTAATAATAAAATACAAATGGTGATAAAAAAAAATTGCATCGAAAACCGAAAACATTATATAAAATAAACAGTTTTTTACTCTAAAATATTCTTTAATATGCTACCGATGAAGTTTTTTTTTTTTTTGCTTTTTGTAGTATATGCCTCGCAATTTTTTGTTTGTTGAAACGATGCTGAACATTACAAGAAAACATTTCCATTTTGACTACTAATTTAGTTTAAAATTGGTCAAAAATAATTACTAGTATTTGACCAAAATCGATGGTCGCAAATGAAAATTGGTCAGAAAATAGTCAAAACATTTTGAACAATAAAAATGGTCAAAATTTTGGTTTTGACCAACAAAGTGCTCAAAATTTTGATTCTGACCAAAAAAATCGTCAAAATTTGTTGATTAATTAAAATGGTCGGAACTATATATTTTGACCAATTTTTAGACCATATATTCTAACCATTTTTTGAACAATTTAGATATTTAAATTTTAGAACTATATTTTGATCAATTCGAAAATATTGAAATTCAAATTTAAAATATTTGATTCATAATAATTAAAATTAAATTAAATATTTTTAAAAAATTAAAACATAAAATATTTCAAAAAAATATATTCAAAATATAAAAATTCAAATTTAAAATATTTGATTCTTAATAATTTCAAAATATCCATTAAATCAGCGATTAAAATATTTCAAAATTTAACTATTTGGACCATGAAACCCATTTACGTTTTTCACAATGGAGTAAGTGTTATTTTATAGAGAAAGTCAAAGTCTCATCCCTCCCATATTGGCGTGTGGGACAAATACAATAGAAGTGTTCTTTTCAATATTTGGTCAAAAATATTGTGACCAATTTCTGTCAAGTATTTATTCGTCAAAAATTACTCACGAAATTTCGACCAAAGTTTGTTTTAGTCGATAAATAGTAAGAATATTTTGACTATTTACTGATCACTTGTATTAGTCAAAAAAAGTTTGATCATATTTTGACGAGTTTAAATTTTTATAATTTTTTGGTCAAAAATTTGTTAACAAACATTTTAACCAATTTATTCGTAAAAAAATTGGTAAAAAATTAACATGTTTTTTTGACCAATTTTCAACCTCTTCTTTGTCGCAAGTTTTCGACCATTTTTTGACAAATTTACGAATCTGTTGAAAATTGGTCAAAAATTTCGACCAATTTTCGACTCTTATATTTCATCATTTTTTTTTACCAATTTATAACGAAAATAAACATTCGTCTAAAATTAATCGAAAATGGTCAAAATAGTTTTGACCACAAAAAAAATTGATCAAAAATTGATATGTTTTCTTGTAGCAGTGGAATATTAGCAAACATGGGTGATACATCAAGTCAAGTTTAGTGTTTAATTGAACATTTGATATGCGCAATTGATAGTTGAACTATATATCTTGTTCATATTAAAATAAAACTCATACCATAAAACCATTTTTATATATATATTTTTTAGTGTTTGTTCGGCAAAGTAAATAGATACATTTATATTCCAAAATGATTTGGCTTATAGTGGTTTACACAAATAGAGCAGCAGGTTCATTGACCAATTAGAAGAGATTGTCCCATGTGGAGCAGCATGATGAGTCATAAATATAGACAATTCTTTTTTTTTTTTGTTTTTGGTCACTAAATAGATAATTCAATTTCTGAAAACAAAGGGTCAATTTCGATCTTTACAAAATATCTTAATAGGAAATCTCATCCCAAACATGAAAAAAGAAGGGGAATCAGTTTTGTTTTGTAGACTTTCAGTTTTCTCTTCTACTAATTTAGGTTGGTCGCCTTTAGTGTTTGATCTACTAATTGTCACACACTCATAAACACAGCGATGACAATAAAATAAAGATGAGCATATCGAACGAATCACGAACAAAAACTTTTTAACCCTAAAAACTAAAGCTAAAATCAGTCTAATGGTTTACACCAATTTTAAATACCGAACAAAAAGTAGTTCTTATGAATCAAATCGAATTTGATACATTTGTTCGAATTCAAAGAATGTAAAAGAAGAAAATCACGTAAGGTGAACTGACTGGACCATATACCAAAGAATCGAGAACACAATTTATTGGAAATCGAGCGTGTGAATATCAAGCGATGATTTCTTCTCTCTACCTCCGCCGAACTTTTTCTCTCCGTTCTCACCGCTCGCCTCTCCAGTTCTGGCTTTGTCTGGTGGCGTGAAAGGGCTACCACCGATTCGATCTAATCGGTTCTTTGGCACTTGGCTCTTCCCAGATCTCCTTGATCTGCTCTATTCTTCGTGGCGAGTGGGACGAAGAAACGTCGCGCGTGACGGTTGCGTCTTGGCGGCTGGGGTTCTTTCCGCCGTGCTGGGTTGCTTGTCGATGATGCTTGGCCTCTGCTGTCTCACGTTCTTTGACCGACGCAAATCTCCCTCCTCCCTCACGATTCCAGCGACGACGTAGGTTTTTTTGGTAGTGGAGCGACGTTTGCTGTTGTGGTAAGGTTTCCCGTCTTTGCGGTTTCGTATCTTTCCAGGCTTAACTTGGAGTTCCCGTCGTGCTTCGTTCTTCTTCGCCTATGGATCTGGGCTTCGTCTCTAAAGGTTCCTCCGCTTAAGGCGGCGGTGGTTCCTGAAGAACTTCGCCTCTGTCGCCACCTGAAGTGTGATGTTTTCTCTTTTGGGTTACGGCTTGAGATTTTCGGTGGTTTTAGGCGAGTCGTCTTCATCGCTCTGGTGGTGGCTTCGCTCCGTCTTAGGCTATTGGAGCCTTGCTCTCTTCGTCATGTCCATATTAGATTTATTAGCAGGACAATGTTGACTGGTTGGTTTCGATTCGAAGGTCCTACACTTGGTGGTTCTGGTCTGATGAGATGGTCGTTTCACTTTTGCTCTTTCAGCTTAGGACATCATCAGTTCCGTCTAGAGAGTGGCTGTTGTGGAGTCTCGGGTGTGAGGCTTCCACATTTGTAGGTTCTTCGATCGGTTTACCGGTCCTTATGGTGATGCAGTGTTGGACTTGTCATGCCATCGGTGGTGGTTGTTAGCGGATCCTTGGTTTTGCATCTCTATATATCGAGCTAATTTGGTTAGGGTCCAGTATGATGTTTGTTGTGTCTTGCCGAGGTTGCGGTTTTGTAGTGTTGTTAGCGTGGACGCGTTAGCTTTGTCTGTTGCTAGGTGATCTAGAGCAGTTAGTAAGGCCAAGTTGTTTTCAGTGTTGTGTCGAGTTGGTGTATTTAGATCTGTACTAGGCTACGTCAGTGTGCGAGGTAGGGTGAGCTTGCAATGATTTCTTACTTGGTCAGGAAGTCTCTTATTTGTATCAGCTCATGGATTCGTGACTCGAGTTGAACTCACATGGCGCAAGAGGAGTATTTGAACGCGGGCTTCAGTTCTTAGCTGTTGACGACTCATCTTTGGACTTCCATGGAAAGGTTTCTAGTGCATCGGGTTTTTGCCTTTTTCGATCTTTTGGTTGCTTGCGCTCCTTCATCTTGGCTTGCAGTTTTGGGAGGAACAATAATCATCGTCATCACTTCGTCGAATTCTATTAGCCGGTGTGCTTGTGTCGAGTATGACGGACTGAAAATCTTAGTGAAATATGTTTCCATATTTTTATCTTTTTTGCCATGGGATCATAATCTAGTTTATAATGAATTTTGTAAACTTGAACTATTTTTAGTTCAATGAAATATTTACATTCTTAGTAAAAAAAATATACCAAAGAATCAAACACTACCGGTGACAATTGATTCCATTGATGTTTGTATTGTTGGCTTCATAAATTTCATTTGATAATAGTGTTGTTTATTTGCCTGATGTGGTTTATCAGCTAAGTGTTGTTAGTTTGCATGCGGCTGTGACATGCAGCTAAGTGTTGGTAAAATAATTTTTTTTAATTTTCGACCCTAAAATTCTAAATTTTTAATAGAGTTTTGACCCTAACAAATTATAAATCCTAAAAACTAAACTCTACCGTAACATAATTAACCCAAACATAAATGATATTTTAAATAAATAATATAATATTATAATCATTTTCAAAAAGATTTTGAAAATATGATATTTTTTAAAAAATGTCATATTCAAAATGGTAATTTTAAAGTGGCATTTTCAAAATTTCTCTAATGGCTTTGTTTATTTAATATAGAACTGTTATAAATAAAAAGAGATAAAGAGAGTTATGAAAATAGGCCAAAAGAAAATCAAAATTAAAAAAATAGGTCATGTTTTCTGAAATGAAAAAAAAGGCTAATGTTGACATATATATCCCTCCTTTAAATTATTAACAAAAAAGCATTATAATTTTGATTTCAACTCTACGTTTTTCGTGATCAGACTCAATTTCTCCTCAGAGAGAGTGGAGATGACGTTGTCTTGGCCACGCTCTTGCTGTCTTGCAATGATATCGAGAGGCTCAGGGAACGAGTGAAGAGCGAGTCTCTGAGTCCAGATTAGTGCCTTCTCTTGTCGAATTTTCTCATCGCCTATGCTACTTGTGGACTTGCTTCGTGAAGGCATGGAGGAATCGGGGAGAGATCCGTGACTTTTCTTTCTGTCGGAGATTTCATAAAGTGGTTGGATCCACCGCTTCCGACGACATACTTTGGGAATTGCATGTTTCTGGCGGATAGATAAGGCCAAGGCGGCGGAGCTTGTCGAAGAGAAGGGATTCGTAACAGCGGTTGAGATCTTCAGTGATCTAATGAAAAGATTGATTTCAGGAAAGGTAGAGACGTTTGCAACTTGTCATCCACGTTTTAGCACTAGCTGGAAAAGTAGTATGTCGTAAGCGCGAGAGACGAATCTTGTGATGTTACCATATTTGTATGCTTCTGCATTTAGAGAAACAGAGAGCTAATCTTAAGGTTAAGCTGATAAATTAACTAGCCTGACCTCAAGAGACTAATTGTATTACCTGAAGTGGAAAGCAAAAGCAAGAACAATGTGATCCTGGAGAAGAGAAACTCCATTTTTTTGTAGTTTCAAGGAGAACTAAGAGGCTTTTTAAAGAGATAAATCTATCAAAATGTGGTGACTTGTCATCCACGTTTTAATCTTTGATGTTCAAATACACATAAACTTTTAATTAGTTGATTCATTCATCCTTGTCCAGCAAATCATGTCAGCTCTTTCAATCAAGTCTTTTTCAAAAAACCTTTGGTCTTCAAATCATATTATAACGGAGGTGATCTTGTAAACCTCACAAAGTGAAAAAAAAGCATGCATTTTGTGTTAAATTTTTCAGGATTGCATTTAAAATTATTTGACAATGAATACATAATACTGCGATTCATTAACTTTTGTGCACATTATTTTACAACATCAAAATCATTCACACTACTCATGATGAATGATTTAATGAGTGAAACTTGAAACAGAGGATGGTTATGTCAGTATAAGAAAACTGAGATATTAAAAACACTAGGCTTCAAGAGTTCACTGCAATATACATGCTAGGTTATAGAGAGGTTTATTTTTCCAATCACGAAAAGAGAGTTGAAATTTTAGTTGTTCTCTTTTAATTCTTTAATTAGAGATTAATTATCTGTTATTTATTAATTATTATATATATAAAATTATGAATTTTTGTTTATTTAAAAGAGGGATAAATATGTTTAACATTAGCCTATTTTTTTAATTTAAAAAAACGTGGACTATTTTTTTTTAATTTTAATTTTTTTTGTGGCCTATTTTTATAATTTTTCCTATAACTTAATCTGATTCGGTTCGAATTCAAATTTACCATTTTATTCATATTTAGTTCTGACTCGGTTTGGATTCAAATTTTCATTTCAAAAATTCGGTTCAGGTTGAATACCCAAGTTTGCATCATCGAGTTCAAGTTTACACAAATGTCACATGACACAATATGAGAATCATCGTTTTAGGCCAAACCCATTTACCATCTTAGGCCATATTAAGAACCTACCTCGACTTGTGGCCTAAGGCCGAAAACAAAACCAAGGAAAAATCACTTCTTTTTTTGTCCACATTTTCATAGAAACCAAATAAATGGGTATGAGTTCTACAAATGGTTTTGGAGTCCAAATCGCTACAACAAATTGTAAACTCAATAACTCAACAACATTATCTAAACTAGAGACAAAGATGAGCAATAAAAAGACATATCCTATAAGTCATCACCATCAAACGTCTTAACGAACAACCCGACCTTTTTTTTTTTTTATCGAATTAGTATTCGCATAAATACTAATTCTCAACAACAATTCAATGACATTCAACAACCAGCGAAAATCAACTCAATTTGAGTGAGAAAGCCTTGTTCTGTGTATAGGTTATTGATTGCTCGGTTGTTTTTAGCTTTTCTGTAATCTGGCTATGTAATCGGGTTCGTAGGTTGATGCACTGACTTGTTCAGGTTGTTGTAATGATCTCATGGATCTTTAATTTGCTTCATGATATAACAAACAGATGACATAAAAAGTATATATATATATATATATATATATATATATATATATATATATATATATATATATATATATATATATATATGTAATATTTTCATTTTCTATTTGCCCACTCGCGTAAGCCGTATGCTTTAATTTTAAATAACGTCTTTTTTTTTGAAATTTATTTTAAATAACCTTTTTTGTTTTGCTAAATTAAATAACCTTTTGAACAACGATAATTAAAAAACAAACACATTAATATTCTTTGTTCCAACAATAAACCGTATGTTAACAACACACACACACTATATTGAGTTAAAAGAGATCATCAAGCATGTGAGTATTCTCGTACAAGACAGATTCGTACGACGTGGTCTCGAACTCCATTAAATCATATAGTCTCCATAAAACGCCTAATTTCTTCTTCGTCCCACATCAGAAAGTCATCTTCTTGACCACCCCCGGCATTCTGATTCATCTTTGACTCTCTTTCTTCGTCTTCTTGATCATTGCTTCTGAGCTTTAGGTTCCACATGATGTTCTTAATCCTATCGACACTGTGTTGTCTAGATGAGATACCAGCGGCGAGCTTGTTCAGGAGACGAGCTGAGCTAGTGGAGGAGGAACAAGGGCTTTCCGTTGACGGCGACATCGTTGCGGAAGAGCTGCCGCATTCCTCGTTAGTGGTCTTGACGGTGAGGTTATTGACTATGGGCTTGTGGGTCATCGGGTCGATTCCGTTTCTCCTGAGTCTTTTCTTGAGACAAGAGTTCCAATGGTTCTTGATGTCGTTGTCTGTTCGATTTGGCATCTCCTTCGCTATGGCTGCCCACCTTCAATTTTTTCACCAATAACAATATTTTTTTTTTACAGTACAATCGGGAGTAATGGGTCAAGATGCTCTTATTGATAAATTTACGTAAAACAAGTTAATTATGATTGTGGGTTTTTAAAGGTTTTTCATATAAATTAATACTATTTAGAAAATATAATGTATTTTTTTTCTTTAATTAATACCCTAAAATAATAGGGTCGCAACGAAAACTATCTTTTATATAATTATCATTATTTATTTCAAACATAAAACATCATCTTTTACATAAAAGTAAGTGCTAATACGATTCGTATTTTAAAAGGAAAAGGAATATTATATCATGTAATGTTTCTTATTTTTTGACATATTTATATAAATTTTTTTTGTTAATAATATGCATTATGTGAGTTTAAAGTTTAGTACATCGACAAGATCAATACAATTTATTACTGTGTACGATATGTTTATGGTTATATAAAGTTTGCACTTTTGTAATCTATAAATCGATCATGAATATGTAATATATAGACTTTACCAAGCTCTATAATAGCATTATAGCATATAGTATTATCGTAGGTAATGATTAATAAAGAAATGAACCTGTTTCCGAGAATGGCATGATGTTTGATTATATCTTCTTCTTCTTCAGGAGTGAATTTACCTCTTTTAATCCCAGGCCTGAGATAATTAAGCCACCTTAATCTGCAGCTTTTTCCACATCTCCGCAAACCTATTTTTCATAATAAATTATTGCAAAAATGTCAATTTTCGTATACAAGAAAGAGCTTTATTGTGCTTTTGTAGTGGCAAACAAAAGAAGTTTTTATAAATAAAAAAACAAAAGAAGTTGCGAAGAATTCTTTTTATCAACAATGGAGAATTTAAAAACAAAGAAGCTGTAATGATTCTAACTTTTCGAGATTTAGGACATATACACTTGTCCTATATGGCTATATGAATATATATATATGGACAAAGCACAGGGAACACCTGTCGCTCTTGAGCACCGTTGATAGATTGCAATCATCAGTTTTTATAATATCAGTGGATAGAACTGGTAGAAGTTTCTAAACTACATAGATTCCGTAACCAAATAAGCATATATATATATATATAATTCTCAAAAATATCACATTTCAAATTTTGTTTTTAAAACTACCATCATTTTTTAAATGCTACATATATATCACCTATTTTCAAATATACTACAAATACTTAAAACTAGAATTAACTTTCAACATTCGAAATTTAAACCTAAACCCAAATTTTACCGTTTAAAACTATACTCTAATTCTACAATACTTAACCAAACCTACAAATTTAAATTATAAATCTTTAAAAATCAATTTTGTGTTTGTGATATTTGTAAAACATTTAAAAACTAATGATACTTTTGGAAACAAAACTTTAAAATGTGGTATTTTAGAAAATTCTTCATATATATATATATATATAGAAAAATATAACAATCATGGAATAAAAAGTTATTATAAGATATATGGTGCGTGCATATTATGTATGTACTTTCAGTTTTTGTTCTTGGTTTGGTTACATATACGATTTCGCTAGGATTTCATGCATTTTTTAAAGTGATTTCGAAACCCTACAAAAGTAACACGGATTTTGCTATTCACTTCAGTAGAAGAAGAGAATCTCTACATATATTCTGAATTTTATATCCAGAAAGTTACTGTATCCACTTAAGTCAAAGTCTCCTAATTAATAATACAAATGAGAACTTTCAACAACAAATACTCAAATAGGGAAGCAAGTACATAGTATCTGCAATTTATTTTCTGAAACCAATTTAAAACAATTCGAAGACCTACGATCAAGAATGGTCTCGATATAGAGTTTTGAAGTTCGCTACATATATAATTTTTTTCTTTTTTTATGAAAATAATAACTTTGTTTCATAGGAAGAAACTACCGAACCACCGTTTATATATGTAGACTTCTATAAAACCTTGTTGCATTTTTTCTTTTAAAAAGAAGACATAAAATCCACTTAAACATACACGTATAAATTAACTTCTATATATATATATATGTTTATGAAATATATATAATTGTATATGGTGTAAAATTAAGTATATATAAAAAAAAAGAGTATATACATATATACCAGCTTTTGGGGGGAGAGAACGCCAGTCTCCGATGCCATGCTCGTTGATGTAAGAGAGGAGCTTCTGGTCTTCCTCCACTGTCCACTCTCCTTTCTTCAGCCCGTCGGCGTCGAACCACGTAGTCTTCCTCATTTTCTCCGGCAGCCAGTCTTATACTGCCACGTTCACCAACTTTTACGATAAGACGATATACAAAAATAATTTAAAATATTTACTTATTTGAGAGTGAGTCTCTCTCTCTAGACCTTTTACTTATATAGTAGAACGGTCGAGAGTGTGAGTCGTGGGATGTGTTATTAATTACTCCCTCTGTGTTTATATAGGGTCGACTCCATTTAAAACGAAGGTTTGAAAGTTTTTTAGCGGTTGAATAGTAGATCGTTTAAAATAAAACGGTTAGAATCAGCAGTTAGAGAAAACGGTTGGATAAGAGAGAATAATTTAAATATAAGGTTAAATAATAGCATTGTAACGGTTGAATAGTATAATTAGATAAAATTATGTAATAATTTTTTTAAAATGATTTTAAAATATAATACATTGAAAAATAATTAAAAATTAATAATATAAATTATTAGTAAAGATATATTACAATTATTGACTTTAAAAACATTAAGGAACTAGCATATACAAATGAGTTCTAAACTTCTAAAAACGAAAACTAACCTACAATCTGGTATATTCATATAGTTTAGCCATATTTTTATACTTTTTGGTTAATTTGGGTATTGTTGATATATTGGATAAAAATAACCAATTTAAATAGTTCTAATTTTTTTTTGGATAATTCGAATTCAAAATAATTAAATCGAACCAAATGCAAAAACAACGGTAATTATGAATATTTCTAATATTTTTTAAATAGTAAGAATATGAATATTTTGGATAATCGAAACCGAATCCGATTAAAACCGAACTGGAATCGAAACAAATTTTTCAAATACTGGAATAGATATTATATTCCTAAAACCAAGAATCCGATAACCAACCCAAAACCCCAATGGTTATCCGAATATCCATGTCTAGTTCAAATGATCTTTTTATCAAACATCCGTTCGAAACTTCGTTTTCCAATCGTTTTTTTTAAACGATCTTTTCAAACGAACGTTTGATTGGTAACAAACGAGCGGTTGAATAACGTCGTTTGCAAACTAGGTTACCAATCTGAGCAATAATTAATTTTCTAGAGTTTTCATACATATTAAAAAAACATATTAATTTTTGATAATAAATGCATTATTTTTTGTGCTAAATAATTTTCTATAACTTGTAGCCAATAGTAATTCAATAAAATCAATTAATATACTTTAAAATTTACAATTTATCATTACTACTTCATAAAAACTGCACAGAAAATATAAAAATTAATCTTAGAGACAAAAAAAAAATTCTAGAATATCAATTATTTAGAAACGGAGAGAGTATAAGATATTTTTTTTTTGTCATCTGAATTTTATTATAAACACTGGAATAATAAAGGGTGAAATACGTTTTTGGAGAGAATATAAAAAATATATATATATATAACAGTTTTCGCTTAAAATAAATATTTAAATTGAAAACAATTATTTAGTCTCTTTAATAAGAGTAAAAATAATTTTGATGGACACGTATAAAGTTTTTTGATTTTATATTATTGAAATCGTCTAGAAACAAAAGTGGCTAAAGCGAAAGTGATCCTGTTATTTCACACAGACACGGGTGTGTAGAGTATTAGAGCATCCACATTAGTAATAAAATGTGGATGTCTTTAAATATAAAATTATTAAAAGTTGAATAAAAAAAAAAAGAGAGTATTTTTGGTTGAAATAATAGGGTGTATTAAAATATAAAATTAATAAAATTTGAGTAAAGAGAGGAGATAATGGATATTATTGGAGAGATTGTGTCTTTAGGAAAACATAAATAGTGACATTTGGAGAGAGAATGTGAGTGTGTTTAAATATAAAATTAATAAAAATTGAGTAAAAAGATGAAAAAAGTATAAAATTGAGTAAAAAGATGAGAGAGTGTATTTTTAATATTTTTATATTGTGAAACATTGGTAAAATGTCTCTAATGTGGATGACCTTAGTACGTTGCAAGTATTATTTCTTTCCCTTCTTAGCTTATTACTAATAAATTATATTCTTACTTTTTGTCTGATTTGATATTATATTCTTAATATTGCAGAGTTTTCTTTTAACTAATATTACAGAGTTTTTGTTTTTAACTAATATTACAGAGTTGATACTAATAAATTATTCGAAAAAGATGCAGAAGAGCATGTGCTAATTAATTTTGTTGGGCGATGTGGCATGCAGATGATACCATTTCAGAAAGTCAAGTAGATAAATAGACCTGTTCACATTTATCGTCTTTTTCTAACAGATATTATTGTTTTTTTTAACGACCATTTTATTAATCAGGAAATAAATAAATAAAGGAATGGTCCATTGACTGCCATAAAAGATGTCATCCTTGGTCGAATCCTTCTTTGTGAACATCTTGCTTTGCCTTTCAAGTCTCACCCTTTTCATCTATCCGCATTCACACCTTTTTATTTAAAAAAAAACTTGCCAAAAACAAATATTCCCAATATACTGCCAAAAGATGTTTAGCAAAAAAATACATATACTGCCAAAAGATTAGCTGGATGGAATATTCAGTTTATGGTTTAATTACAAGAAAAAAATAATGAACACACAAAATCAGTAGGTTGAGTAAGAGAAGATGAATAAAAGAGATTTTCATCATTTTTTTTTGTTTTGTTTAAAATTAATCAAAAGGAAAATTAATCAAAAGGACCGAAATTTATACATCTTCCCCTGAAAAACATTAGTTTGTTGTTCAAAAAGAAAAAAACTAATTTTTTTTTGTTTAAAGTGAAAATAAATGTGTGTGGGAATGAATATAAAAAAATTGTGAGATTTAATATAAAATTCTAGAATTTTTCCTTTTTAGCAAGTTTTTTTTTTTAAAACCAAGAGGTTATTGAAAGACCAGTGCAACAGAGCAAGTCTGGAGTCACTCAGTTGAAACGAGAATTATGAAAGCTAACTTAATGACGTGGCATCTTAGGCCAATCAACAAGCAAATGGAAGCAGTTTATAGCAGAGTTGGTCTGGAATTGAGGAGCATATGAGATTTATGACAACATGCATGATGGAGAGGAAAAAGTCTTCATCATCAGTTCCTGCAACTGTTCAGTGGACAAAGGAGTGTCCTGACACTGTTGGAGCTGAAGTTATTTTTTACTTAAGACCAAAGAATAACTTTTTGGAAGATAGGTCTTTGGAAAAACAAAAACAGAGAACTCAAGGGATTTGGGAAGGTTTACATTGGTGAGCGAACAAATGAGATATCAGCTTTTGCTGATGGTAGGTTGGGTAGTCTAGGGAAATACTTTGAGGAACAAATCACTAGGTAGTGAGGTTGTGTAACACTGAGTGGAAGAGTTTGCGTAACACTCTTTCTATTGTATTTCTTACTAAAGACAAAGTTATCTTGTGATTGTTGTGTTTATCTAGTTATTAAGGTATCTTGTTTTTCATTTAGTATCAGAACGGTTCATCGACCGTTGGAACATGTGTGTTTCACCAACTGGTGTGGTCCTGCTAAACCATGGATCCCTCTACGTAATTCATAGGTTCAAACAAATCTCTGCTTCTAGACAAAAAGAAATATGGCTATTGGAAAGTTCGCATGATGCAACTGATCGAAAGGCAGGGAGAAGATGTTTGGACTGTAGTAGAAGATGGATGGGAATCTCCATTTGAACTTACAGAAGAAGGAACGAAGATTCCAAAACCAAAAGCAAGATTGACCACAAAAGAGAAGAATATATCTAAATTTAATGCTCGTGCTATGAATGCTATTTTTGGTGGGGTAGACTAAGATGAGTTCAAACTGATCCAAAGCTGCAAATCTGCAAAACAAGCGTGGGATGTTCGGCAAAAGTCACATGAAAGCACAACTAGTGTTAAGAGAACTCGTTAAGACCAGCTTGTCTCAAAGTTCAAAAATTTTAAGATGTATCGGAATGAGACTATAGTCCTGTTTAGCTCCAAGATAAGTTCTATAGCTAATGAGGCTGAAGTTCTGGGAAAAACGTACAAAGATCAGAAACTTGGTAAGAAACTTCTAAGATGTCTTCCTCAAAAATTTGCTATTCACAAAGCAGTAATGAGAGTATCAGGAAACACAGATTCTATGAGGTATGAAGAACTTGTTGGCATGTTAAAATCTGAGGAAATAGAAGTTGATGAGGACAAGCTCAAAACATCCAAAGGCATTGCTTTTGTGGCTGAAGAAAGCAGCACTCAACTTCAGGAACTCAGGGAGAGTATAGCGCTGATGGCAAAAATGTTTAGCAAAGCTTTAAAAAGGGTTGAAAAACTTTGGCAAAGCTTTATAACCTGGAGGGTTTTTTACCATCCGACTAATCCCTCCAGGTTGAGTGTAGCCGTCGAGTAGCCCACTCACCTGGTTTTCTAATGGGCCTTAAGCATGACACTATTTCGACTAATCAAGTAGAAATCAATTTTTTTTTCTTTAAAACTTACGTTGTCTTCAAATATACAAATGACCGTTACGAATACTAGTTTTATTTATGATAGATATATGTGAGGTGACCCATAATTTTAATTATTTTTTTTCTTTTATATGTTAAGACAAAATAATTTTAAAGAAAGTTTTTAAAAGACTAACCATATTTTGAAATCCCTTATATATTAATTGGAGAGCAATTTCTTGAAATGAGCTTATGTGTCATCACCAAATTCATTATCACAATTTTAATGTGACATGACATTGTAAAAAATATGACATGACATTCACACCAAACTTTTCAAAAAATCTCTTCAAAAAATCGTGAAGACCAAACCAAACCTCTTCAATTAATTAATTTTTTAATTAAAATCGTGATAAATATTTTTATCATACTTAAATATATTTATCATACTTAAACCAAACTTGAATTAAAATCCGATAAATATATTTAACTCCAAAAAATCGGAGCAAACCAAACCTCTTCAATTGATTAATTTTTCTTAATCAAAATCGTGATTAATATATTTATCATAATTAAATATATTTATCATATTTAAACCAAACTTGAATTAAAATCGGATAAATATATTTAACTCCAAAAAAATCAGAGCAATAAAATATAGAGCCAATTATTAGAAGATTAACAATAATTAGATTTTACCAAAAGAATTCTCAACAACACAAAAAATATATACAGATAGTCCTTTAAATTATAAAATCTAATATTCAAACAAATATTCGAAATTTGTGCATCATTAATTCAAAAGTTTTATGTATGAAAATCTTCAATTCAAAATTTAACAGATAGAAATCTTTAATAAATCGATAATGCGATATATGGTATATATAATCCAGATATTAAATATTCACACCAAACCAAACCTCTTCAAAAAATCGGCCAAAACAAATACCGTCAACCCAATTTCACAAAAATCGGCCCAATATTCACAAAAATATTCTTCATATAACCAAACCTCTTTATATTAGCTTAAATCAATTATCATCAATTATTAACCAAACCTCTTCAAAAAATCGGCCAAAATCATTTATTAACCCAATTTCACAAGCACAATGAAACCTAGTGTAGGGGTCGGATTTCACCCCTATGAGATCGATATAACGACAAGATCAACTGGGCAGCATCCTAACGAAATCGGAGCAAGTTTACAAATGCCTAGTCTGAATCTAGGCCCAAAATGACATTAAACCCATTAACAAAAATGGGTAAAATGGAGTAATGTGCCTAATTTTAATATATTGCTTAATGGGCCAAGCCCATTTATTAGCTGGCCCATTTTACTTAGAAGTACTATATATAGTTCATTATCATCTCCCAAAAAAGGGATGGATTCATTTTGTAACTAGAGCTTAACAGAAACAGCAATAAAACATATCTTCAACTTTTGCTTTGTGATTCATACTCAGAAGACTCCGTTCTCCTTTCAACCCTTGACAAATTCAACTGTGTAGGATCCGCCGTCCACACCTAGCCAATATTTTTCACTATATATTGATACATCACGGCCAAAATTTTTTTTCATATCAATTCAATCGGCCCTCAAACTAATTTTCTTAAAAATGAAATTTCCATTAAAGGTAAAAAATTTTTTTTTTTTCTTTCCGGGATATCATTGTCTTCTTATAATTTTATTTGTAGTTTTGGCTTCTTTTTAATATTGTGAGGATATCATTTTAGGGATATCCACCGACCCAAACTATTTTTAAAAATAAAATGTTCAAATCTGATGATGTAAAGTGGTAAAACCAAGTTCGCTATATCAAATACCTCTTCAAATACATTAAAAAGGGACAAGTTTATGAGTATCAGAGACAACATTATGTTAATGTCTTATTGAAGAAGGATGATGAGAATAAGGAGGATGATGATGAGAAGGTTGATTATACGTTAGTATCAAAAACATGATTTCACAGAAAAAAAGATTACTTGTGGCCTTCCTAATAAGATTTCATTTTAAATTATGTATCGCTAGACTTCGTTGGTTTATTTACTCAATTTTACTTTTACAAAATAATGTTATTTGGCTTTAGCAAATTTTAAGTTTAAGCAATAATTAAGGTTAACTCAATTATACAATAAAACAAGAAAATCGGACAAGCCAAATTTATAAAATTTACGATTATATATTTTAATGTTTTAAAATATTAAGTAATTTATTTTTATTCTAAATAGTACTTAAGATATTAGGACAAGCCAAATTTAACATTTTTTAACTCTAATGTATTAAATTATTATACATTTTGACTTGACACATTTACATATATAAAATAATTAAATGGTAAAACTAAATTTCTGAAATTCATATTATTAATAAAAATAATATTATTGACAAAAACAATTAACAACAAAAGAATCAACAACAATGTTTATAATACAAATCAACAACTACATATTTCACATTTTTAAAGACTAAAATTAAAAACAAAACTACATAAATAATTTATCCGCATGTACGCGAAAGAATCAACTAGTAATTATAATAAATCACTATATCATTATTTTTAGATTTTTGTAAGGTGAGAATATTACTAGAATGTTAAAATGTCTCACGTTAGAAGTTGAGACATTTCCTAACTAGTATACATCGTTTATGTGTCAATCCACTTATCATCAATTAATTTTGATTTGGAGACTCATGATTCATAATATGGTATTAGAGCCAATAGTTAGCCCAATAGATGTTTTCACCAAAACAGTTATCATGTCTGGTGGCCATTACATCGATAATATTTTTATTAAAAAAAAAACTTGAATTTGGAACTTCGACTTAGCCAGAAAGGCTAAAATTACAAAATTATTAAATCAGATAAATTTAGAATTTTGTTTACTTACCAAAATATATTGAGTTTTTAATTACACTTCAAACGGTATGAACTCTTTTTAGGTGAAACACTTATAGAATACGTTTATATATTTTCTTGCAATTTACCCATTATGGAGGCTCCATATATAGGTTACCAAAAAAGCAAAATTTACCCTCCATATTTACACCATACTATCCATTTGATTTGATTTGTTTTTTAAGTAATTTCATGATAAATGAGAAAGCACAATCATAGTATATCGAATACCATTGGTCCATTTGTTTTATTTTTTTTTTTGTTGGCTAAAACTATTTTATAATCCTTCTCAATTAGGTTAAAGTTGGCCATTAGGTTAAAGTTGAATGTACTAAAATTACTATATCTGGCTATCATCATTAGTATATATTTTAATGTTACGTATATATGTTTATAATGCAGTAAAATTGTACTCTCTCCGTTTCAATATGTATGATGTTCTAGAAAAAAATTTGTTTCAAAATGTTTGATGTTTTATAGTTTTTATGAGGTAATGATGATGAATTATAAATTTCAAGATTAATTAATTGATTTTCTTAAATTGTTATTGGTTTAAAGTTATAGGAAAATGTTTAGTACAAAAAAATGCATATATTTTCTTAAAGTTAAATTAAATATTATTTTTTTTTTTAATATGTATGAATACTAAAATAGAGGGAGTAATTGATTATCTCACAAAGGCATATATATATATAGATAACCCATGAAAGGTAGACTGGCTTTGAAGAGTTTTGGTCCACACTTGATTGATAGTTGAACCGCGTTAACTATCATTCTCAGTTCTTAACTATCAGTCATATAAATTCATGATTTATTATTGACACGTGCTTAAATTACTCGTTAGGTAAAATTCACGTGCTTAATAATATATGACTTGTTTAATTTCAGAATATTTTATATATAAACCGTGGAGGCAATTGCAAAAATATCATTTTTGGTATGTATATTTGCAAGAATGTCATTTAGAATGTCTATTTGCAAAAGTATCACTAATTAAAGATTTTTAAATGTTAAATCTTAAAATTATAAATTCTAAAAAATATTTTGACCTCTAAACTCTAACCTGTTTCAGTTTTCACCAGTGAACCACACTCGAGCCCCTATTTCATCCTTCCTTAAACCTTCAAAACTAAACTCTAATACAATATAGTTAACTCAAACATAAATAATATAATAATAAAATAATTTTTAAAAAGTGGTATTTTTACAAAGATTTTGAAAATGTGGTATTTTTTTAAAAATGACATTTTTTAAAAGTGGCTAAACATTAAAAATCAATTATTGGACTTGTTTTCTATTAGTCGATATTGTTTTAATTAACCGTTCAATACCATTTTTCCAATCGCATGATATAGAATTTTCATATTAATTTCCATGTTTAGTTTTAGGTATGCATGTTTGGACTGACAACAAAAACATATGAACAATGTATAGTTTTCTCAAAACTAATGACTATGCATGATTCATTCTTAGTAACAATTTTGTACTAAACCCAAACCAAAACATTTAAATTTTAGTGTTTGTGGTATTTTTGTAAACAGTAATTTTTTAATGGTACTTTTGGAAGAAAAAAAACTATGTTTGAAACAAAAACATAATTTATTGGATTTTAATAAAATTTTCTTTAAATTTTATATTCTAATAATTTTTTCTTGAAAGTTTATATATTCATGAAATAAGTAAACATTTAAAAGAAATAGAATAACCACAAGTCACATGAAGAATTTGGAGGAGTCCCAGAATCTCTTACATATTATCCCGAGTATCTCAACTTTCTCAAGTAAATTTCTAAATATTTTAAGGGCAATTCTCAAAAATATCATGTTTTAAAGTTTTATTTCTAAAAATACCACAATTTCTTAAATGTTTCAAAAATACTACTATTTGGTAAAGATTCCAAAAATACCACAAAACTAAACTTTTTTTTTAACGCTAGATAACAATTTTATTAAACCGAAAACCGGTAAGAAGAAACTACAAAGATTCAAGTAACACCAATAGGTGTGATATAAACAAAACAAAAAGTTTCAGGTTCGGGACTTATGAAAATTTCCAACATCTTAAAATGGGAAACACCATCATTGTGAGCTCTTAGATTGGTATCACTACACATGCTCTCATGTCCACTGGCGGACTCTGCCTCCATAAAAGCATGAAGCCACGAAGGCCCTTCACAAGCAACATACGACTAATATGGGAGCTCCTTCGCAAAACTAACAACGATAGCCTCTGCGCAAAGATTGTCAGAGGAGGAGGGCACAAAACCAATGCTCATGTAATCAAGGGAATTTAGTAGATTCAGAATGGAAGATGTTAAATGTCTTGTTTCGAGTCTCAAGTAGACAATTAGGTGTTGCCGAATCCACAATAGCAGCCGGACTTCCAATATCGTTTACATTAACACGACAACAATTCTCTTATCTTAGACAAATCTCTTTCTTTGATTGACCACTCTTTGAAACCAAATTACCGAGGATTCCATGACGAAGAATCAAGCGGCAGAGACCTCATATAGTAGAATAAGACAACTTCTCAAATTAGAAACCAAGGCTTCAAAAGCCGTTTATAAGCCTCCATGAACAAAGTTTGGAGGGAAATTCCAGATGCACATAGACTGGTTAACGCCTAAAATAATCTAAAAGAAACTAGATTTCGAACAAATCTGTATCGTAGAGACAAGAAGCTACTAATCACATCCGGAAAGGGCCGATCACAGCAACCCAAGAGAGGCCAATGAACGAGCCCGTTGAGACACTACGGATAACTCCATAAAAAAGATGTAGAAGACACGATAAGCCAAGTGCAGGACCACCTCTTTTGCAGCTATGAATCAGAAAGTCTCTGCTAGGAGAGGTCAGAACGGAGAGGAGACACCGGAGCAAACACACTATGGAGACTACATACCACCGCCAGTATCACCGTCACTTCCAACTTCACCTTGCCCAAAAACAAAATTCTAGATTGGAAGCACCGCCAACGATAAAAACCTTCAACACAAACAAATCAACAAAGCTAAAAGAAGAGACAAGAGAAGGCTGACCGGCGCCGGTGTTGTACGAGCCACCGGACGCCGGTCAAAACTTAGGAGATAGGCCTTCAAAACTAAACTCTAAACCATAAACTCCAACCTACCCCTAAAAACTATGCTTTAATTTTACAACAGTTAACCCAAAGCCAACAATTTAAATTATAAACCTTTGAAAATCAATTTTTGTGTTTGTGGTATTTTTGGAATATTTAATAAATGATGGTATATTTGAAACATTTTAAAATTATATTTTTAAAATAAAATTTCAAACTGTGGTATTTTAGAATTTTTTAATTTTTTAATGTGTGGTTATCATTAAAAAAAACAAAAATAAAACAAATAATGAAAAAGAAACAAGATAAGGTTGATGTTCTTGTTAGTCTTTCTCGGGATTTCTCATGGTTGTCCCATCTCATGGTTGTCCCATGCGGAGCAGGGTCTCATATGTAGAGATAATTCAAAGTCTAGAATTTTTTCTTTGTTTTTTTTGACGTCAAACTATAAAGTCTAGAATTAAAAAGTCACTTTCGTATTCGCCCAAAAAATCTCAGACTAACAAAGATGATAACAAATTTGTCAAGGAAAGTTAAAAAAATTGAATTACAAAATATAGTCTATTAGTTAATCATAAAAAAACCTAATAATAGGAAATGGCCAACTTTATGTGAAACCGATAACACAAAATTAATAAAAAAGGTGTTTGACCCAACCAAATTGCCAATTTTCGCTGTACATTTGAAAGAATTAGAGTAAAGCAATGGAGCATTTTCGACTATTTTTTATCTTTTATTCCTTGCCTTAATAACTCAAAAATGGATATGGTTTTTTTTTTCCTTATAACCTCGAAATTTAGACCAAAATCTTAATTTATATGGATTTGGAGTCAATTTTAAATCTACTCTTTTTTAGATTAACCCTCTTCCTAAAAAATTAAATTAGATATACAATAGAACCAATTCCAACGGCTAATCACTAGTCCACCATATCCTTCATAAAAAATGGATATGTTAGCATGCGGTGTTCAATAACACTCGCATGATGTTTTATATGCAAATGAAATTTTTGAACCGATGTAATATATTATTAGTTGTTGATAAAAAAAAAAATAATTTCATGAGACTAACAAATTTAGATGGTGGATTGCCCATTTGGCCTCTTAACTTTAACGAAGAGAGAATCCAAGTGTTTATTTTTTCTTTCGCATATTTCCTCTATTTGCTTAATCGTTTCTTAAAAAAAGCCTTTGAATTATCATATATATCAAATAATATATATATATATATATATATATATTTTTAGTGCACATTTTATGATTCAAAATTTTAAAAATAAATAAGAACTATTCAATTAAATTTATATAATATCATAAAAATTTATAGAATAACATGTTATACTATATATCATAACACTAATAGAATGTTACATTGTTTTTAAAATATATTATTATTCTATTTTTCAACATATAATTTTATATATCATATAACTATAGTTGCTGTTTTTTGAAACTTTGATTATATAATTATAGTTGTTAAGTCATATAATGTTTATAAACTAAACGTATAATAACATGTTTGTTTATTATTTTTTTGTTTAGGGTGATAAGAACCAAACTTCTGTTAAAAGCGCCATTACCAAATAATTTGAACTTGGATTAACGGTGGTTCAAGATAAGAGTATTGTCAAAAAAATTGATCTTAATCTCTGCAAACAACAATATCATGACAACTAGACACCAGTTCAAGATTAGTCCCTTAATCCTTTATGCATATTTTTCTAATTTCTTTTTTTTTTGTCATAGTTATGACATTTTTATCATGCGATTATAATGCCCGTGAACTAAAATCGTGATTTTTTGGTCGTGCGTCGATCGACGCAAAATTGAATTGAACCGACAGGTTCGGATTTTGGGCGTCGGTTTGCAGCTCGGTTTGTGGAAAGCCCTAGGGTTCGACTATATAAGTCGAAGGGCCGCAGATTGTTGTGTTTTTCAGAGAAAAACAAAGTGAAATCAGAAGATTGAGCGATAAAAGGATTATTGTTGATTTCCTTTGAGCTTTTGATCCTAAAACGTTGTTTTCGTGAGTTGAGAGACTTTAGGATCGTGTTTGATCCGTGTTCTTCGCGAAGGAAGGAGGGATTTCAGATTTGGAGATCTGATTTTGGGTGTCCTTCGTAGTTTTTCATTCCTTTTCATTTCTAATCGAGGTGAGTGCGTGACCATGGCTTATCTTGGTATAGAAAATGTTATAATGCGTTTGATTGATGTTGGATCGATGGATGATGTTTGATTGTGAAGTTTAGATGATTTTCGTTCTATGGTGACATTTTTGGTGCAGAAAATCGCTACGTCGGATCCGGGAAACGAGCCATGAGAGGATAGGCTCGTGTTCCTCGGTTCTGTGACGTGCGTCGATCGACACATGTGATGTGTGTCGATCGACGCAAGGGCTCGTGTCGATCGCCACCATGGTGGCGTGTCGATCGACGCAGCTTGTTCATTCGCGATTTTCGAGCTGATTATTGAGCTGTGCATTTTTGTGTCTTCGCTTGGTATTGCATCTTTTTCTTATGCCTGTGTGTATAGCCAAGTAGATGGGATGATCGTCTCACTGAGTATTTGTAATATCACACATCTCGTTTTTCCATATGATGCATATAAAGATAAAGTGTGATCGTGGAATCATGAGTGGAAGAAAAGATGATCTAGTGTCTCGATTGGTTGCTGTTGTTGGATTGTTTAGAACCGCTAGGTTGCTGGTTTTATTTGGATTACTTGAATTGAAATTGGTTATTGGATTGATTTATGGAATTGATCATTGGTTTATTCGTTTATTTGAATTGAGTTAATTTCCGCTAGTTATGATTGGTTTGATTGTTGAAATGGTGTTGAGAATTGCTAAGGATTGAGAATTATTATTTATGGGAATAATAATCCGAGTAATAAAAAAAATAATAGGTTGGGTTATTTCAGCGATTGTCACATTAAGATGCAACACAAATGTTGGGTCTCTGATATTAAATAAAACTAGGAATGTGATTTTGTGTTTTTTAATAAAACTAGGAATGTGATTTTGTGTTTTTCACTCTCACCTCGTCGCTGCCATACCGCATCGAATCCAGCGTGGTGAATCCACTCCCACCTCGTCGCCGCCATACCGCGTCGAATCAAGCGAGGTGAATCCACTCTCATCTCGTCGCTGCCATACCATGTCGAATCAAGTGAGTGAATCCACTCTTACCTCGTCGCTGCCATACCGCGTCAAATCCAGCGTGGTGAATCCACTACCACCTCGTCGCCGAAATACCGCATCGAATCCAACAAGGTGAATATACTCTTACCTCATGGCCGCCATACCACGTCGAATCCAGCAAGGTGAATCCACTCTCACCTCATCGTCTTGGCGTTAGCGTGTTAAATCTGGCCATTGGGATTATCTCGCCAAGACTGATAACACCTTGTCTCCCTCCTTAGCAAAAAGAGGAGGGAGTGGATACATATGCTAATATACTCTCATTTTTATTATAGACTCTATGTCTAATTAAAGCAACTTTCTTAAGAAAAAGATCTTCAAATCACATCCTTTATGGATTACTAAAGCTTTAACAAAATAGGCATCCTACTCACAACCTTTATGGCTTATTAAAGCCTTCACAAATCAGGCATCTTACTCACATCCTTTATGGATTACTAAAATATTAACAAAACAGACATCTCATTTCACTCCCGTTGCTGTTAGCCACACTAACAAACTCTTACATACACTTCAGATCTGACTATTACATTCTTAGCAGGATTACAAAGCGCGCTATACAAATTTGTATATTACCATTATCGAGCGGGTGTGTTCAAAGAGTAACACACGCGTAACCCAAAATGTTCATTCTAAACGCAGCAAGCAAATCGCTGGTTATATCACTATATGTTCATTACACGAGCGGAGATGTTTGTTGAAAATATTTCGGTAAACCGAAATGATTATTCTAAACCCAACAACCAAATCGTTGGTCACAACGGGATAACATGTTTATTTTTGGAGCAGACTAGTTAAAAGAAAACTCGTCCGTAAACCAAATCTGTCCATCTAAAAATCCAACAGACAAGTTGTTGGTCTCATCGAAAAAACATGTTCAGTTTTGGAGAGGGCGTGTCAAAGATAGCTGATATAATGCGTTTTTGGCGCATTCTAACCTTTGTTATCCCGTTGTGAATTTTCGATCGACCGACGTAAGCTCTGTGATCGACTTCGGAACGAGCTGCAAGTCGATCCGCTACAAGCTCTCTCTGATCCCAATTCAGAGCACATGCTCCAACATACAGAGTACCTGCTCTCCAGGGTAAAATTTTGAAACTCGGATTTAGGCCCACCAAGAGGTTAGTCAAATGTGTATTCATCACAAACAATTTTATTTTATGCTTTTTCTTCTGATTTTATTTTCACTCTCTCTTTTCTTATTCTCACACCGAGACGGTGTGAAGTAAGTCTGGGGGGAGTTGTTACTAATATCGTTTATTTTGGTTGTTTTCTTTTTCTTATTATGTCCAATTGAGTCAGTCCGCGTCGTTTTATTGAGTCAAGAGTATGGTCAGGAACTATGATGTAATTTTTCTCTTTATTTATTGACTATTTATCTGAATGACCATTATTGCAGATTGAATTCAGATACGACTAATAGAAAATCCAAAGGCTGACTAGTTAACTAGAGACGTCTCATATTTCCAGCAATGTCCACTAAGCTTGAGCTAATTGCACCTTCATTGGAATGATTGGTGTCTATAGAGCTTGATTCCTCGTTCGTACCTGATAGATGCACCCCGTGTGAAAAGTATTGGTATTCCTCTCCCCTGTTCCAAGATTGAATAAAATTAAGAATAATGCAAAGATCCTCACGACCCTATCTCCTCACAAGGAACAACAGTAGTGAGTCTTCACGATGCTGTCTCCTCACAAGGAACAACAGTAGTGAATGCTATTCTAAAACCGTAACGAAAAAAATTCTCACGACCCTGTCTCCTCACAAGGGACAATAGTAGTGAGTCCCGTTATGAGACCAAAACAAGTATGGGGAAGAGAAAGAGTACCAAAAGGTTGTATTGGGGATCTGTCATGGTATTGTACGGGAATGAATCTAGAAGGTTCTTGGCACTGAGATTATCAATGCGGCTAGCGATGATGAGTTGTGGAAAGTGTTGCGAAATCTTGGGATGAATTTGGGAGGCTGAAAAAGTTTGCAGAGAAGTACATGGTGGTTCGATTGGAATTTGTTCTTGCAGTATGTGGATTACAAAATTAATGGTCATTAAACGTTCCAAAAGAGAAGCTGAGTTCCCGCGTTTTCAAACTTTTCTCCTTTACTTGTTCTTGAATTTGTTTGAGGACAAACAAAGATTTAAGTCTGGGGGAATTGATATAATGCGTTTTTGGGGCATTCTAACCTTTGTTTTGTAGGATTTTATCGAGTCTATCGTTCTCTTTTGAGTCATTATAGGTATAAAAGTTGCTGGAAACAAAGATTGGAGCTTGCGGATTGGATTTGGCGAAAAAGGAGGAAATGCGGTCTTTTGAAGTTTCTGCCCAGAAAGAAGCACCTAGTACAAAAGAGGGAGCACCTGCTCCCAGCAGAGTCACTAATGGGCATTTTGCAAAACCCTAATTTTGCAACCCTAATTTTGGGCCAGCCGCCGTGAGCCTTTAAATAGGTCTTTTGCTGGATCTTTTGAACGAGGACTCACGCAGCAGCAGCAGCAACAAAGGGAGATTCACGAGAGAGAGAGAGAGAGAGAGAGAGAGAGAGAGATTCGAACCATTGTTTTTAGAGATTGTCTTTCACGTTTCTATCGAAGTTTTCCTAAACCCTAATCTCTTTGCTTTTGATTTAATGAAGTTTCTTTTATCTCTTGCTGCTGTTGGTTTCTTAAATATGTACGAGTAGTCCTCTTGTTAGGTTGAGGGGGTTCGATGGGATTAGAGAATCATAACTAAGCATAGATAGGTTTTGAACATCATTCGATATCTCCACCTATAGTCGATCATATTGCCTAGGTTAACTTGATCACTTAGCCTCTGATTTTAGGTTGAATCTACTCACGAAAGTATTGTAGATTGCTGGAATTGACTTAGGTGGGCGAGTTGTCTTTAGCCAACGAAAGTTGAAGTTAAAGCAACTCGTGAACAAATCAACCCTAATCGTTTAATGTTCTTCATTCTTTGTAACCTCAAACGACAGTTTAGGGTGTTAGATTGTTTGTTGAAGTAGTTGATGCCACGACAGTGGATCCCCTTGAATCTATGGTTGAGTTCTAGATTGGTTCATAACTAGATAACCTGAATAATTGCTTGGTTTTGATGTCATAATCTCTGAGATATCCCTTGACCTAGCTCTTTCATTATCATTGCTTACACCGTATTTACATATTTGCTTTCTAATCATGAAAATTTAAAACCACTTGATCGCTTAGCTGAAATTGTATCTCAAAAGATTAGAGTGTATTGCTGGTCCCTTTGAACGAACCTCACTATTCTACATCGAATTAGTGATACCTAGGTTTAAACTTATAAGACCGATAAAGGACTATCATCAGTAGCTCGTCCGTAAACCGGATTGATCATATGAAAACCCAACAGACAAATCTTTAGTCTCATCGAAAAAGCGTGTCTATATTTGGAGCAGTTTTTGTCAATGGCGACTCCTTTATAAATCAAACTATCATCAAGATTTTCATCAAACACTACGTGAAAAGAGACTTAGTTCATCGCGTTTTCAATTTCGGACACTTGATGAAGTCGTGGATTCAAGGAGGTAGAATTTTTGGATGCCATCCCAAACTACCACCTCATCGTCAACACGAATCCACCTCGGCCTCACCGACACGAGTCCACCTCGGTGTCGTCATCACGAATCCACCTCGGCGTCGTCAACACGAGTCCACCTCGGCATCGTCAACACGAATCCACTTCGTCGACGTCGTCACGAGTCCACCTCAGCCTCGTCAACACAAGTCCACCTCAGCGTTAAGATAAGACGAGACCACCTCGACTTCAACCTCGTTGACTCGTTGCTTGTCATAAAATATTCTTGTCACAACAATGACTCATCGTCTTGGCATTACCGCGTCTCGACTATACTTCGTCGCCAAATCTGTGTCACCTCGTCGTCACGTCAAGCACAAATCAATTTCAAAGCCACGCAGAAGTCAACCTCGCAGAGGAAGAGTAGACTACGTCCCTTTTCGATGGCGATTCACCGCGGTTTTGTCTCGCCTCTGTGTCACTCGACCTCGGTGTCACTACAGCAACACCTCGTATCCACCTCGGCATCAAAGTTAACTCGCCTCGTCGCTCACAACGGTTTCACCACGTCGGCTCAGTCACACCTCTGTTTCCTTTGATGAAATAACTATTCACTTTGTCACCAACGGATCCTTCTCTCGCTTTTTCTTCAAAGACAAGTCGATCTCGCATCGACCGAGATTCACCTCGTCGGTGAATCTCCCCTCCACCTCGTCGTTCTCTCCTTTCCCTTGTCAATCACTTCAGCACCTCGCCTAACACACCTCGTCACAGCCTCTATTACCTAACTCGACCAAAGCCACCTCGGCTCCCACTTCGCCTTGGGTCACCTCGGCTTTCTCTTCACCTCGTCGACCTTGGTTCAAACTAATTCTCCACCGCCTCGGCTGAGTCGAAACTCGGTGTCACCCTACCTCGTCGAGATGCGCGTATGGCCTTGCTTACCCGGTGAATTCGATTTCACCATGGCGAGTTATGGGGGAGGGAGTCTCGGCGGCGCACAAGGAGAATTTTTTTTTATTTTGATCTCGGTTGGCATAAACTCAAATCAAGTCGCATTTCGCGCAAAGTCACCCTTGAACGAGGGTGGCAGAAGCATTGATCTTACCCTTGCAACAATTCTCAACTCGGTATTATCATACTTAATACTACCGAGCTGGGAGCTAACTGTAGGGATCGTATTCCACCCCGGTAAGATTAAAGCAAAAAATGGCTAAGTAAGGAAACTGGGTGAAACCAGTCAGTTAAAGACGGACGAGCTGACTAGTCTGGCAAGACAGACTAGATGACGAGGTGAGCCAGACTGGGTGATAAAACGACATGTATGGCCAGACATACTGGGTGATGAGGTGACAGCCAAACTGGGTGACGAAACAACCTGTTTAGCAAGACAGACTGGGTGACGAGGTGACAACAAGATTGGGTGACGAAATGACCTGTCTGGCATGACAGAATGGATGACGAGCACACTAGTCTGGCAAGACAGACTGCATGCCAAGGTGACTAATCCGGCGAGACGGACTGCAAGACGGACTGCGCGACGGAGCTGTCGAAATGACAGGATTGGAGTGGCAAGCCCGGCGAGTCCAAGAACTCCACCTGGCGGGAAAGACAAGTTCGTAATGATAAAAACATGTAATTTATCTATTAGATGTTTTTATCATCTTGGAAAAATATATAAGCGATATTCTAAATATCTTTTTTTTTTTTTTTTTTAATAGCGAGATCTACCATAAGCTGGTATATTTGCGTGTCTACACACACACTTACATGCATGATATAGGTGATTAATACTTAAACCATATGTAATTTTTTCCTATTCTAAGAAATTGAACTGAATGGTCTGAAGAAGCTTAGTTTAATTATAGTTGTCTTTTTTAGAATACTAAAAAGTTATAGATTTAGATTTGTAAATCCCTTCATGCCAAAAACCATATCATTTTATATGATTTCTTCCAAAATATCATTCGAACAAACGGTCTTTGTGTTTTGCCTGAGGAGCTAATGACTTTTGGTTTCTTGCCATAGAAGAGAAATTATTGGTCTTCCCTTTTACATGTTTTATCATGGATGTTATATATATATTTATAGATATGTGATGAATGTGGACGGTAGATCCTGCACAGTTAGATTTGTCAAGGGTTGAAGAAAAACTAAATCTTCCAAGTATGAAATCACATAACAAGAGGGTTGAAAATGATTCTTATTGCTGTTTTGCTAAGCTTAAGAGTACAAGAGTTTCTGTAGAATAAAATTGCGGATCCCTTTCTCAAGGGAGATACATTGGTATATATAGAAAACATGAAGTTTTCCTTATATTTTAGGAGTTTCCTTTCTTTGAAGTCGGCCAACTTAGCGGGCTGCGTCGGGCCATCCCGCCATGTCTTGGACTCGGTCCACCTCGTCATGTTTTGGGCATCAACTCGTAGCGGGCTTGCCTTGTGGGCTTGTTGCTTATGTCAGACCACTTCTCCATTACGAACTTGTCTTTCCCGCCAGGTGGAGTTCTTGGACTCGCCGGGCTTGCCACTCCAATCCTGTCATTTCGACAGCTCCGTCGCGCAGTCCGTCTCGCAGTCCGTCTCGCCGGATTAGTCACCTTGGCATGCAGTCTGTCTTGCCAGACTAGTGTGCTTGCCAGACGGGTGTCCGGATTTTTACTACCGGACTAATCTCCCAAGATGAGTGTAGCCGTCGAGTAACCCACTTACCGGATTTTTTAATGGATCTAAAACATGATACTATTTCGACTGGTCAAATGGAGATGAAAGTGTTCCTAGGAAGAATCGAATTCAGATTGGAAGGGTTTACTTCTTTCTTCTGAGCTCTCTTACCACTAGGCCACTATCACTTAGTTTATTCTAAAGATCCTTAATCGAACAATTTTACACAATTTCAATTCCGTACTCTTTTTTTTTTTCCTAATAATCGGAGATGATCCAAACTTTTCTATCACACGACTAATACTACAAAGTGAATATGCCATATAATTTCGAATTTTTCTATTCATTATTTGTAGTACATTATGTTTTAATAAATAGGAATTTCAAATTGTTAAGATACTACAAAACCATTAATCTATGCATTGTTATTTCAAATTTTTTTTCTTTTTTGAACTCTGATAGCATAAGAATTTTTGCTGGAGTTTTTCAGTAAAAAAAAATGTAATTTGTCACATAAAGGAAATTATTAAACTTTTCTCATTGTATATGATGAAAGCCGAAAATTTTATTAAGTTTTATGTTTTTGCTAACAGAAAATTTTGTTAACTTCAATAGGCAAAACTATCTACATGTATGCAAACTATCAAATGTCGACACAAAACTACACGTTTTTTTGTTTTTCTAACTCAAGCTAAACTTTAAAACCTAAAACTACACATTGTAAGTAGTTCTAGATATCCAAAATTCGTACGAATATCTGCTACAAAGAAAATTATACGTGGATATTTCGTATAAAATAATTATAAGTGATAATATAAATTTAAACGAAAAGAAAAGAAAAACATAAACCTAAATTATTTGTATAATAGAACCAGGATAGTAGCATACTTGCATGTGCTAATTAGTTTTGAGGGGTTTGAAAACCAAAAAAAGACAAAAGGGTTTAATGATATTAGCTTTTTTTGGTATTGCTATTTAGAATAATATTTTAATTGGTTTAATGTTTTTTTTTGTTTTGTGTATTAATGTTTAGAAGAATATTATTTTTAGAGATTTTCACTTTTGAAGTGTTATTTTTCGAAAATGCCATTTTAAAAAAAAATTGCAAAATTGTCAATTTTCGATATCATTTATTTATTATATCATTTATGTTTGGTTAACTATGTTGTCTTATTGTTTAGTTTTGAGGGCTGGGGTTTTGTTGAAGTCAAAACATTTTTTAGTGTTTAGAATTTTAAGATTTAGAGTTTAAATTTTTTTAATTAGTGGCATTTTTGTAATTACTTTTTTTTTTATATCGCATGTGTATACAATTATAATAGTCAAGTACATTTTCGTTGAATATAACTTTAGGATTAATATAAACTCAATATAAATGTGAAAGCCCATATTCTTAGGGTTAGAGTCATTTATTTCAGCAATTTGTCCTAATTTGCAATTAAGTGACTCAATATAATTGCATTGTAATTTTTGATGGACGGTAACATTTCACATATTTCAGCAATTTGCAAATTCTAGCAGCTTACAGATTCGTGGACCTCCATGAATTTAACTGTTTCGATTTTTATTTCTACTAGTTACTACTTAATTAATAAGAAATTTTATATATATTTGAATTGTGTTTTCTATAGATCTTTTAAATGAATCCAATTATCTTTTTTTCAAAAAAAAAAATATAGGAATATATTAATGTATATTTGCAAATATTTATTATAAATCGTTGTGCTAAATTATTAAATTAAAAAATAGTAAAAATGAAAGAAATATCGAATATACATTTTAATAACTATTAAAAACATATATACATATATATAATTTCCCATTAAAATCATGATCACCGGCCCATTATATTGTCATTTTGCCTTGTTTCGCTATTTTTTATAGATATTACATTCTTTTAATTTATCGCATTTGTCTTTTGTCCTTTATTACTTCTAAATCCGACAAAGAAAATTACTTCTGGAAAGCTGTTGTTTTAACTTTTACAATAGCTACAAAATATACAACCAGATTTTCCTCTTCAATAATTTAAGGAGAAATTGCAAAAATATAATGTATATTTATAAAAATGTTATTTTTAAAAGTGTTTATTTGTAAAAATACCATTAATTATGAATTTTTATATCCTAAAATTATAAACTCTAAAAAGTGTTTTGACCTTTAAAACCTTTTAAATCCTCAAAATTTAACTCTACAACATAGTTAATCCAAACATAAATAATATAATAAAAAATAATTTTTAAAAAATGACATTTTAAAAAAAAAAATTTCAAAAGATGGCATTTTAAAAAAGTGGTAACTAAAAAATAATATTTTTTAAAATTTCTCATAATTTAAGGTAATTAACTAATTTTTGCAAAAGTATAAAATTAATTATTAATGTGGATTTTATTATGGTCCACCGAAAACAGAAATTAATTCTTCAATAACGTCTTTTTTTTGGGGTGAAATTCCTCAATAACGTCTGGATATTTATTAACGTGGTCCAAAATTAAGAACATTAATTAATATAGGACAATTTATTTATTTTTCCTAAATCATAAAAATTTTGAATATTTGACTCATAATCTCCTCAATATTCGGAAGCAGTTTTTGGATATTTCGATTTAAAAAATAACTCTTAATGTTAAAAAGAGTTTGAACCCGGAACACAAAAAAGACCAACTTCTTTGTGTTATCACTAGGCAATATGGGACCATGTTAATAAAAATGTCCAGAAGTTCGATTTGTTAAGATGTTGGTGTGCGAAAATTTAATAAGTTTCTGACCGCATGTTTACCAAAAAAAAGAAAAAAGTTTAAGACCACATTAATAAATAGGAAATTATGCTCAATAACTATAAAAAATTTATATTCCATTAAATAACCAATTCTCCTCAATCCAATGGTCACAATATTGCCATACATACCATTTTTGTTAAATTTTGAATTATAATTTTTTTTTGGTTATTCAAATTGACTCTTATTAAATATCAAAAAGTTTGATTTGCTTTTTGTCAAGACGTGGTTGTGAGTTGCAACCACCGAAACAGTCGCACTGCAAAATTTTGAAGATAAAGGTTAAGAAAAAAAAACAATCTAACAGTAAAATATATTATAAAAAAAATTCTAATCTAACATAGCTAACCAGAATATTTTTATTTATCAAAAATCATAATAGTTTATTAGTAAAGTACATTTTTGAAAAGTGACACTTTAAAAGTGGCATTTTTCAAAATTTCTCAACAATTTTTAACAGTTTGCAGTAGAGTGTCCGCATGTGATGGTATTCACAATACGTTGTTTCATCGTAACGATGCGCTATTGAGGTGCCCCTTTCTTTGGCCGCGTTTTCGACCCCGGCCGTAGCTTGGCAAGCGAACTTGGTAATTGTGAATTTCCTCGAATTCTCCGTCATGCAAGATCAAGCCGGACTCCTTGTTAATCATTTTGTGAGTTTAGGAGCTTGCGGCTTGTTCCGCTTTTCCGTGTTTTTGGGCTAATATTCACACGTCCTCCTCGCTTTTTTCAAAATCCGTTGATCGGTGGTGAGCATCTTGGATAGTGTTCGACTAGTTCACGGTTAGCTCTTTCTTAAAAATCTGATTCGTACCATGAAACTTTGAAGAGGTTCGTGTTGTCCGTGCACCAAAGACCATAACTCGGCTTCAGAGGTTCAGCGCTCCATGAACATTTTGTAGTGCTTTAGAAACGCCGGGGATAGTTGATAGAATGTGTCGATCAATTCCTCCCTAGTCAGAAAAACCATTGAAGAGCCGATCCTTTCAGAGTTTCTACAAGCAGGATACATTGGTCGATGTCCTTCTCGCGCTCTTTAAAGCTGGCGCGCCCCATCGCGATAGAGAATGCTCGGATGTGCTCCGTTAGATCCTTTTCTTTTCGTACGGGGTAATTTTTATCCTATCGGGATCAGCGATGTTTGCCTTTGCGATGCGCACCGTGAAAGGGGTAGTCCACACTTCTTCGAGTACTCGGTCGATTTCGGGTGCTTTGCTTGTAACCCGGTGGATCTGGATCAGACCATCCTTAAATCAGCGGCGTTTCGCGCGATCTCTGTTCAGAGTTCAGCCATCTCTTCCCTCTGGGATTGGAGCATCGTTTTGCGTTCTTCGTCGAGCTGTTGCTCCACCCTGAGAACGTTATCTTCTTCCTCGGTGTACTCTTGGTCATGTTCGAACCGCGAACAGCTCCACTGAGCCATTGCTCGGGTCCCCGCGCAGAGTCGCGGTTATCCTTCGAAACTCGCTCCCCCACTAGGTTTTCATCTAGGTCAATCACCGGAGCCCTTCTGTCTGTCATTGGGGCGTTTGCCGTTGTGCTCGGCTCGGTAGCATTAACCATGGTGCGCATTGGTGGCAAGCCACAGATCCTCTAGGCGCATTGCGACTCTCCTCTTTAGGCTTGTTCCCCTTCTGCGGGAACGGCTCACCGTTAACGGAAAGCGCAGCACGCTGAAAAGTATTGTATTCAGCTTCTTCTGGATCAGTTTTTCCACCATGGTTCTCATCTGGTCCAGGAACTCCAGCGTCGTTTCGATCGACACGGTTGTCCGGTTAGCGGTGGGCCGTGGTCGCGGCTCATTTTCGGTATCGCTTTCGCCAATCGCGTTGGACGGCGACCGCAGGTTGCTGCCACTTCCGCCTGTGTGAGTCACGTTGGCACCAAATTTGTCAACGACGGGCTCCTTATTTCCGGAGAGATCGTCGCGGGGTTTAAGTTCTAGGTTTTTTCGACTATATTTTATCGTTTGCAGGATGATTCTTTCGTGTCAGAAAATGTGAGTTCCCCTTAGACGGTGCTAAATTGTAGGAGTCGAAACTCGAACAATATAATTTGTTTAGTGTTTGAGGAATGGAGATTTCTAAGTATGAATGACGGAGAGCAAACAATCAGAAAAGAAAAAATGATTGTTTTTATTGCTGTTTTGCTTAAAACTTTTACCATGGTTTCTCTTTGAAAACGGCGGATCGCGGATCCCCTTCAATGAGGGTTTACAAACATATTTATAGACACTCCGCAGCTAGGTTGCACATCCTGGACTTCTCTCTGAGGCTTGGTCCATTGCCAGACAGTTCGATCCATTTTTCGCGGCTTAGCCCATTGCTATTTGTCTTCATCTTGCGGATCAGATTTATTGTTAACCGCGGATCGGGTCATTTTATAAAATAAAGTCTTCTGCAAGTTTTTTTAACTTCTAAAGTTTTTCGTAGAAAACCCCGCTAATGATTCCGCGGAAAACTCCATTAAAAATTAGGCGGGAAAAATCCGTTAAAGATTTCTATATTTAGCCAATTTAGGACAATAATTTTTTAGAGGTGGATTTTGATCCATAGATATGACCGTCTAACTTTTCAACAAACTATAATTTTTGGCTTTTCTGGTTTCCCACTTGATGCCGCATTAATAATTCCATGATTTGTTACACGTGCTTAAATAACTTGTTCGGTAAGTTTAACGTGCTCCAAAAAAAAATGTTCTCATTTTAGCATAGATGATACGTACTTTCACACTTGTTACGTGGAGATAAACCACTACAAAATAAATGATTTTGGGTGTGATTGATAACGCTATTTGAGATCTACCATAATTTGTTTTGTCTCTTTTGTTGAAAGTAGAATAATTTTCTTCTGAGATAAAAATAGAACTATGTGACTAAAAAAAAAAGACAGTAACTATTTATGGTGGGCCTAAATACTTGAGAAAACAAAAATTCTTGTAAATGTGTTAAATAAAAATTCTTATAAATGAGAAAACTAGATCCTTTTTTTTTTTTTGCAACGTTAGATATATGAATTAACATTTATTTATGATAATACTGTACAGGTTTTTGTTATTAGTTTTGTAACATCAAAAGTAAACTCTACGACTTTTAGCAATAAATTGAAAACTTTTTTTTTTTACAGCTCTCAGTTTTTTCTTTTTGAAAAATCTGTTTTATCATTGTAGTATGCGTTAATAAATATATCTCTAATAAAACAAAGTAACATGATTCATTTTTTTTTTTTTGCTAAGAATGTAAATATTTCATTAAAATAAAAATGTTGTAGGTTTACAAAACAGAACTATAAACCTATATAAATGATTCCATGACAAAAAAGTAAAAACATGAAAACATAATTCATGATGGATTTCATTCCGTCCACTTAACATAAACACGGATGCTAATGAAGCCGGACGAAGCGATGACGATGCTTTTGTTCTTCCCAAATCAGCTTGAAGAGTATAGGTTGCGAAACCAAACCGCTTAAGCCGAGAAAACAACTCCTAGTATCGGTAGAAGCCTTTCAAAGGAAGCTCGAGAAAAGTCGTTGACGGCAAGTTTTCCAAGTTCTCGATCAGGTACTCCTCTCGCGTTCCGTGAGAACTGTAACATCCCGGTTTCATGATATATGTATTGCATACAGAGAGGTTTAAGAGTTGATTTGGCTACCTATATCACCAAAGTGCACTTATCTTTTCCGTCACACATCCAGAGAGAACTCCAGAGTTAAGCGTGCTTGGACTGGAACAATTTAATGATGCATGACCTACTGGGAAGTCATTTCCAGTACCATGTGAGTAAGGACAAAAAAAAGATCACGTGGTGATTTGCAGGTCAGTAAACAAGTCTTTCTAGCCTCCCGGACTAACGTACCGACCGTCAGACATGAGTGGACCCACAGGCCGAGAGTGAGCGTGGGGCCCATTGGGAGATGAGGATTTCTCGTGAGGGGATGAGGATTTTCCCTGTATATTATGAGAGATGAGAATTTCTCTCGAGGGGATGAGGATTTTTCCAGCATACCGATAGGTCGACGGCGGTCGGAGCGTTACAATTAGTATCAGAGCGAACCATGACGAGTATGTGAATCACACCGTCGGGGGTAATGATCCTGGTGCGCAACAAAGACGTTGTGATCAGTTAGTGGTGGTGATTGTAACATCTCGGTTTCATGATATATGTGGTGCATGCAGAGAAACTTATAAGAATTGATTTGGCTACCTATATCACTAAAGTGCACTTATCTTTTCCGTCACACATCCAGAGAGAACTCCAGAGTTAACCATGCTTGGATTGGAGCAATTTAAGGATGGATGACCTACTGGGAAGTCATTTCTAGTACCGTGTGAAATCACTCGGTGATTTGCAGGATCAGTAAACAAGTCTTTCTAGCCTCTCGGACTAACGCACCGACCGTCAGATAGGAGTGGGCCCACGGGCCGAGAGTGAACGCGGGGCCCATTGGGAGATGAGGATTTTCCCTGTATGTTATTGAGAGATGAGGATTACTCTCGAGGGGATGACGATTTTCCCTGCATACTGATAGCTCGACGGCGGTCGGGACGTTACAAGAGCGACTTGGAGGACAATTCCACGAGCTAACACAAACACGAAACCTCGCAAACCAACACAAGCAAACGTTGCAGGCTTTCCCTACTAAGTTCTTCCCGAAGCCAGCTAGTACAGAGCCGAATAAATTGCTGACAACAACAATCACAGTTGGTCTTACTATGTCCTCTAGCACAGAGAAGAAGCAAAGCAGACCCAAGCACAAAACTAACACAACCACAACTACAACGCAACAACATCAGCAAGACACAAACAACATCTGAACCTTGGACCAACCATCAAGAGTAGGTATACAATGATGCAAAACAATGATACGGTTAGAATACTGCCACTGACAGCTTAACCAAGTCAAAGAAGCATCATCGCAAGTCATGGAAATCATATCAGAAAATCAACAAAGACGATAGTGTCACAGTCGAGACGCCATAATCTCGATGGTTATGTTGCTGTCCACAAATAGATTGACCAACAGAGAGGTAGCAATTTCATCAAGCCTAATCGTCTAGAGTATAGGCACGAACAAACATCCAAGAAAACATTGCCCTAAAACTAGTCCATAAGAGAGAAGACAAAGACATCGTGGCTCTAGCAGATATAAAACAGAGAGAAACCAACAACCAAAAGCTCAAAGAATGGTCTAAATCTCGATCGCCAGAGATCTCACCATGTCGCATTCTCAATTAGACAACCTCGGACCTCCAAATGAAGACAGAGGCGTCACTCACCAGTAGCCATCTATCACCATAAGCCATCGCAAGAGAAGAAGCCCAACCCACCAGAAGAAGCACGAGGCACGCTCGATCTTCCACACAGAGAAAGGAAGATGTTGATACCGAAAATAATAGGGAAAAAAAAACCAGCCAGCGGACATCGCTCTAGAGCCGGTTGAAGCTTCACCGTCGCCGGAATCACAAGGTCAAAGACAGATCTACAAAGTAGATCTACGCCGGAAGAGCTGTGTGAGGCAAGTGTAGGATTTTCGATGTACTCCGCACGGCGTCGACAAGCGAAGAAGCAACAGTAGAAGAGAACCCCGACACCTAGACGTGGTCGTCATGCACAACGCTACTCCGAGATTATAGGCAAATTTAACGTATCTGTAAGGCTCCGGCTCTGGCGAAACAGCAAAAGAGATAAAAGAAGATTGCCCTCTCACAGCCCCGATCAAAACCAGAAACCAAAGAGGCGTACCGATGAAAACGGAGGAGAAAGTTACTACGGAGTGTGTAACGCCCGTGAACCAAAGATTGAATGTTTGGAAAACTGTAATGGAAAAGAAGAATCACCATCCATCGAAGAAGAATACGGAGTTTGAATTTCTACACCAACATGTATGGAGTTCGAGTTCCAGAGAATACAAATTAATGGAGACAAAATTTACACAAATTAATGGAGAAATAGTTCTGCATGTCAAGGCTAAAATTTTATGTTGTATAATCGTCTGTGTAATTGCTCTCATAATTTGTAGTAATTCATAAATCTAGGCGATTTAAAAAAAAATATGAGCATAAAAGCGTTTTTTACCTTTAATTATATGCTATATATATATTAGTCTATAATTGATATATGTATTTTGTATCGGATCACTGGATCTTATTGTGTATCCGATATAATTTTCCATATTTTCAAGTGAAAATATATACTCCCTCAGTTTCACAAAGAGTTATTATAAACATTTTCACACATATTAAGGAAATTATTAATTTTTTTATTTTATTTCTTACTAATACACTAAATAAAATTTTTCGTTTCCAATAGATACACTAAAATAGTAAGTTTAAAACTGGATTTTAACTTAAAATTCTGCATTAAAAATACAAAACTACACTCTTTAAAAAACGAAAATAAATCAGAATGACATTTTTTATGACACATAGGAAAAAATTTAAAAAAAAATGGAAAAACTTATTAGAATTCAGCCTTTATTTGATCTAGGGTCTAAATGGTATCGGCTGGATTTTTGCTTAATTGCAGAATATGCTGATTTTTTAGTGCTTTTTTGCGAAATCTTGTTGAATAATATCAAACTTCAATTCTAAGAATGGAGGAATATGCTGAATCTGGCTGAATTTTTGATAATTTTAATTAATAAATTTATTTTATTTCAAAATTAATTGAGATTTCTAAAATATTTGAATTACACATACCATATCGATATTATCCGATCTATTTTTTAAAATATTTGAATTATTTATACCATATCCAACTTAAGTGATTTTAAATATTTTAAATATTGCATTCCGAGATGGAAGCTTTGTTATGGACAATGAAGTCTATATTGGAGAAAAGGGTATATTGCTATGCTTTTGAGCCTGATTGCTCTGAACTGGTAAATCTGACTCAATCTCCTAAATTGTTGTCTACCTTTTCCATTCCCAGAGACACGTTTGGCGAGCTTGTTTCTCGTTACCCACGATTTTGATTATTATTAATTTCACGATCTTTGAACAAACACTACAAGAAAACAGTCCATTTGTGACTACTTTTTGTGACTGATTTTATAGTCACTAAATTTGTGACTGGTTTGTGACTGATATGTGACTAATCTGTGACTGCGAAAATCAGAGTTGCAAAATAGTCACATATTTGCGACTACCAAATATAGTCGTAAAGTAGTCGCAAATTAGCGACTACATAGCGACTCATACTGGAGAGATAAGTTTTCGTCACAAATTAGTCACAATTAGCGACTAATTTGTGACCAACTAAATAGTGAATTGTGGTAGTCGCTAATCGGTCACAAATTTGCGACTGATTTGTGACTTTAATTGGGCGTGGCGAGGGCGTCGCAAATTCGTCACAAAAATCATGTCGGCAGTTTTGTCGGGTAGCGTGTCGGCAGGTTTGTCGGGTAGCATGTCGGCAAGATATTTGTGAAGGTGGTAGGTAGCTTAGGTAGTCACAAAGTGGTCACAGAAGAGTGACAAATTTGTGACTCCTTTTTCGGGCGTCACAAAGTAGTGGCAAAATTTTGCCTATATAAGCAACCATCGCCCATTCTCTTCTTCATTCAACGATGAGCTAAAAAAAAAGAAAGGAGAAAAAAACAAAAAAAAAAGGGAAAAGAAAAAAAAAAGAAAAAGAAAAAAAAGAAAGAATAAAAATATGTGGAATTCTTCTAGAGAGTGGATGTATAACCGGATCGATCCGAGCACTAATAATATATCTGACGAATTTTTGGAGGGAGTGGAGCAATTCATGAATTTTGCAACAAGCCAAGACTTAGCCATAAGTAGTGGAGGTAAATTATTCTGTCCTTGTGCGAAATGTAAAATTTCTAAGAGTTTAAAACCGGCTCGAACCGTTTCGGGCCATTTGCATAGTTATGGTTTTATGGAAGGTTATTATGTATGGACCGAACATGGTGAAGATTACGATGTAGTTGGGGTAGGAACTAGCCATTACCAGAATGCTGATTTTAGTAGCGGTAATCAAGAAAGAAATTACGATGGCGGGAATGTTTATGATGGGATGGTTCATGATGCATTCCCCGGTTCTGCGCCATTTAATGATTATGAAGATGGTGGAAATAATGATCATGGTTATGAAGAACCTACCCACGAGGCGAAACAATTTTACGAGATGTTAGATTCTGCAAATACACCACTGTATGATGGTTGTCGGGATGGGCATTCACAACTATCATTAGCAGCGGAGATGATGACCATCAAGGCTGACCATAATTTGGCTGAATCTTGCATGGATTCTTGGGCGGGATTGTTAACAGATTATCTACCTCAGCCTAATCAAGCAACCAGTTCTTACTATGAGACAGAAACATTGATGCGAAAGCTTGGATTGCCGTACCATACATATGATGTATGTGTAGATAATTGTATGCTCTTCTGGAAAGATGACGAGGAGTTGGAGCATTGTAAGTTTTGTGGAAAAGCAAGATATCAGGCGTCTAAGAGGGGGAGGAAAAGAATACCGCTCAGCAAGATGTGGTATCTACCCATCAGTGATAGATTAAAGAGGATGTACCAATCACAGAAGACAGCAGCATCGATGAGATGGCATGCTGAGCACGAGTCAGAAGACGGAGTAATGTGCCATCCATCTGATGCGGCTGAGTGGAAAAATTTCAATATAATGCATCCGAGATTTGCAGAGGAGACACGAAACGTTTATTTGGGATTATGTACTGACGGTTTCAATCCTTTTGGTATGTCAAAAAACCATTCGTTGTGGCCTGTGATCATAACACCCTACAACTTACCTCCGGAGATGGCCATGAAAAGCGAGTATTTGTTTCTTACGGTTTTGAATTCAGGACCTAATCATCCACGAGCAAGTCTTGATGTTTTCCTCCAACCACTGATCGACGAGTTAAAGGACTTATGGAATCATGGAGTTGAGGCGTATGATGTGTCGTTAAATCAAAACTTCAACCTAAAAGCTGTTCTCTTGTGGACTATAAGTGATTTTCCGGCGTATGGTATGTTATCGGGATGGATGACACATGGTAAATTAGCATGTCCAATTTGTATGGGTGATACAAATTCTTTCTACTTGTCGGGTGGTAGGAAGACGTGTTGGTTCGACTGTCATAGAAGATTTTTGCCGGAGAATCATCCGTTACGGAAGAATAAAGTAAACTTTTTGAAGGGAAAGAACGCAGTTCATGACTATCCACCAGCATCATTGACGGGAGAACAAGTATACCAGCGTATAACGAATGTCGGGGCACCGAAAACATCAGAATGCGGTGGAAATGGACATAACAAAAAACCTGGCTATGGAGATTGGCATAATTGGCACAAAGAAAGCATTTTTTGGGAGCTTCCGTACTGGACTGATTTGACTCAACGGCACAACCTTGATGTGATGCATATCGAGAAGAATTTTTTCGATAACATCATGTATACTGTTATGAATGTGAAAGACAGATCAAAAGACACAGTCAAGTCGAGATTGGATATTGCGAGATTTTGTGATCGGAAGGAATTGCATGTCGATGGTCGTGGAAAAGCTCCATTTCCTATTTGGAGATTGACTTCAAAAGCAAAAGATGCCTTACTACAGTGGGTGAAAAATGAAGTTAGATTTCCCGATGGTTATGTTGCAGATTTAGCAAGTTGTGCAGACATCAGTGGTGGGAAGTTCTCGGGAATGAAAAGTCACGACTGCCATGTTTTTATGGAGCGCTTGCTTCCGTTTGTATTTGCGGAGCTTCTCCCGCGTAACGTGCACCAAGCATTATCAGGTACATTTACGTTTGAAATTTAATAAATATGTCCTTGGTTATGTTGGTATTAAATTTAAGTATACATGACTAATTAAAAATTCTTTTGTAGGGATTGGAGCATTTTTCCGTGATCTAAGCACCAGATCATTAGATCAAAACCGCCTCCTAATTTTGAAGGATAACATTGTGATGATTATGTGTAATTTGGAAAAAATATTTCCACCTTCTTTCTTTGATGTGATGGAGCACCTACCTATTCACTTGCCGTATGAAGCAGAGCTTGGCGGTCCTGTACAGTATAGGTGGATGTATCCGTTCGAGAGATTCTTCAAACATTTGAAAGGCATGGCGAAGAACAAAAGATATCCAGCGGGATCAATCGTTCAAGCGTACATGAACGACGAGATATCATTTTTCTCCCAACACTACTTTGCATCAGAAATTTCTACGGCTATCCGAAGAAGGTATTATTAATTGTGGTACCGTTATATATATGTTCGTTATGCTATATACCATGGCATCATATCAATGAAATAAATGATTTGCAGGACAAGTCGGCATGATGAAGGTGAAGTACCCACGTACAATGTGGAGGTACCAGATATATTTACTGAAGTAGGTCGTCCAAGTGGCAAATGTACTGAAGAGTGGTTATCAGAGCAAGATTATAAGTGTGCACATTCATACGTGATGCGTAATTGTGAGTATTTTCGGCCGTTTGAAAGGTAATTATGATTAATGCCTCCTAATTTTATAATAATTTTATATATTTTCATCTTTGACTGATAGTTTTGTATTGGTATCTTAGCATGGTGGAAGCCCAAATTCGAGCTGAAAATCCAGGAATATCTGATGATGAGGTCATAACAAAAAGAGATGCTGAATTTCACATAAAGATCAAGGAATATGTATGTAATCCCGTTACTACGTCATTAATTGTAAAATTTCGCACTATCTGACAAAGAATTACTTTACATTATGCAGGTGGATGCGACAAAAAATTACCAAAATTTCCCAATGTGGGTTCACGATATAGTGGCAGGTCCTGAATGGAAGGTCAAGTTGTGGCCTAAGTATTTTACAAGGGGATATTTGTTTCACACGAGTGATTATGGGAAGCACAGAAAAACAATGAATTATGGAGTATGTGCTAGAGGCCAAAATTATTCTGAAGCGTCTGAGGAGGATGATTTCTATGGAACCGTCTTAAAAATTATGGAGTTGCACTATCCCGGAATTGTGAATTTGAAGATCATACTTTTCTATTGTAAATGGTATGACCCTACACTCGGTACAGGGACTCGAAAGAGTGATGTAGGCGTTGTGGACGTGCTCTCAACTGGAAAATATCCTAACTACGAACCATTCATATTAGGTGCGAATTTCATATCCTTTTTAATTATATATCCTACGTACATATGTTTGTACTAATAAAAGATACAAAATTATTTGTGACAGGTTCTCAAGCTGACCAGGTCTGTTTTCTTATATACCCAAAGATAAAACGCCCTCGACACGTTTGGCTATCCATTTTGAAAGTAAATCCACGTAATCGTGTACAAGGAAACTACAACGAGAAAGACCTAATCATTTTACAACAAACGGACGATGAGGCAACGACGTCTACAGTAGAGGAAATCAATGTCGATTGTTTAGTTGATAGAAGGCAACCAATGGAAGACATCGATTTGGAGATTGGAGATTCTGACCCAGAAGATGAGTTTCAGTGTAATTTATCATCTTCGGAGGAGGAAGATGATATTTGAAATATGTTTTTTTCAAATATTTTGTAATATATTTGTTGTACTAGATGATGTTGGATATTATATTAACGTTTTCAATTAGTGTGTTTTTTATTTGTGGGAATTCATACTAGTAAGTGTTTAATCGTTTTCAATTTTTTCAGTTCGACAAATTAAACAATATATACAAACTAATGTAGTAAAAAGACGAATGACTACGATAGCCCAATGGTTAGCAATACATATAAATCTACTTGCCACCTCTTCGGTCACGGGTTCGATTCCACGAGATACCCACCATTTTTTATTTTTCGATCGGACAAATTTTAGAATATATACAGACTAATGTACCAAATAACCGAATGACTACAATAGCCCAATGGTTAGCAATACACGGAAATATGGCTGCCCTGTCACAGGTTCGATTCCACGAGAAATCAACCTTTTTTATTTTTCGATTCTACGATTTTGTGACTCTTTTGTGACTAATTTGTGACACTTTGGGGTTTAGAAAAATGATTCCCAGGACATTTCAATTCGTCACAAATTAGTCACGAAATACTGACTTATTTGTGACTAATTTGTGACACTTTTGGGGTTTAGAAAATGATTCCAATAAAATTTCAGATCGTCAAAAATTAGTCACAAATTACCCACTACTTTGTGACTTATTTGTGACTGATTTGTAAAACTTTAGTGTACTGAAAATTCGTCACAAATTAGTCACAAATTACCCACTACTTTGTGACTTATTTGTGTCTGATTTGTAAAACTTTAGTGTATAGAAAATTCGTCACAAAGTAGTCACAAATTACCCACTACTTTGTGACTACTTTACAACTAATTTGTAACTAATTAGCAACTACTTCTAATTTTTTGCAAAGAAGAACACATTCTAAGTGTCTATAATTTATTTTGGCATTAACCATCTTTGTAAACAATAATATTTATGAAGAATATATTGTATGAGTGAGAAAAACCAAATTCATTTTTTTAAATATTGTTGCATACATATAACTAGTTTATAACATTTGCATCTTTAATCATTTTTCTTGTAAGTTTGTTAATTTTTATAGATTAAGTTGAATTTTAAGTAATGTGATAGATATAACCAATAAAACATTCAAGAAATGTATTTTTTATTGGTTGGAAATGAAAAAGGGTGATATTTGTTTGTTAAAATGTTTATGGTTTAGGGTTTCATTTCCTACTACCCAAAAATGTCACAAAGTAGTCACATATTTGTGACTCTTTTGTGACTCATATGTGACGAATCCGAAGGCGGGCTTATTTTGCGCCCAATCCAAAAATTTTGGATTGATGGATCAGATTTGGGCTTTTAGGCGGGCTATTTTTGGCGCTTAAAATGGGTATTTTGCGACTACTTTGCGACGCATTTGTGACGACCTGATTATATATAATCAGAAAAAAAATCCCCAAATCATTCTAAAGAAAACCCTAGATTTATCGCCCCTCTCTCTCTTTGTCTGTGCGAGACGAAGAATCTCTTCGATTCTCTTCGATTCCTCGCTTGATTCTCCTTGTTCTTCCCTTCAATTCTCTTGTTTCTCCTTGTTCTTTCTCCCTCAGTCGATTACTCTCTTGAACCGACAACAAATCTCTTTTATTCTTCACTTCCCAAACCCTAGATCTTTTCCCTTCTCTGTTTGTCGATTCTTCTCTTTGAATCGAAGGAGAAATCTCGATTCATCTCTCTCTCTCTCTATCGATTCGTTTTTTTCGAAACCCTAGTTGTGATGGCTACTACGAAAACTGGAGGAGGTCGTGGTAAAGGCCCCGGCGGTAGTAAAGGCCCCGGCGGTAGTAAAGGCCCCGGCGGTGGTAAAGGCTCAGTCGGTGGAAGAGGCGTTGGCGGTGGAAGAGGCGTCGGTGGTGGAAGAGGCGGTGGAAGAGGCGCTGGCCTTGGAAGAGGCGCCGGTGGTCCAACAACTCGTGGTGGAAAACCTTCTACCGTTGGCGGTGGAAAGCTTCCTGCTTTCGGCGGTCAAGCGAAGCATCCTTCTCCTGGCGAGTCTAGTAAGGGAACGGCGCAGCCTTCTCGAAAGCTTCCGGTTCAGGGTAAAGGAAAGGGCATCGACGGTGGTGGAGAGACCTCAGGCGGACAACAGAACCGTGACGGCGGAGGTACACCACCAGGTCCAACAAAGTCAACCGCCGGAGGTACACCACCAGGTGCAATAAAGTCAACCGGCGGTCAGGCTTCTTCTAATTCCTCCAACCCGTCTGGTCCTACGACGCCTCTTTCTCAAAAGACAACGACTTCTCAAGTCACTGCCTCTGTTTCTCGAACCAACTTGATTCCAAACCAATACCCTGCTACATCAAACCGAAGTGGATCTCAGAGATGGGCGTTTGCTGCTCCATTGCCTGAACGACCTCGACACCTAAATCTAAACCACCAACCACGCCAGGAGGAAGCTCAGATGGCACAGGAGGAAGATGAAGTAGAAGATACGGATGATGAAGAAGAAGAAGAAGAAGAAGAAGAAGAACAACAACAACAACAACAACAACAACAACAAGTAGAAGAAGAAGTCCAGGGTCAACAACTGGGACCCGAGTACGATGCTGTTGATGATCAAGAGGACTACCAGGTGCTTTTGGACAATATGTTTGCTCTTCCAGGACGTCAAAACCTGCCCCTCCTGAGTGAGGTTCCCCTCGAAATCGAAGGCAGACATGTATACTGGTAAGTTAATAAGTTTAGTGTTTTTAAGTTATGGAATTTATTATTGTATGCAGAACTGGATTGTGTTTTGGGAACTGACTGTGAACTGGAACTGAGTGGGAGTGATTGTGAACTGAATTAGATTGTTATTGTGGACTGTATTATATATGTGAACTGGATTGGATTGTTTTATATATGTGAGCTGATTGTGAACTGTCTTATTTAGTAGTATAGATATATTGTTTGAACTAGATTGTTTAAACTAGATTGTATAGCTTTATTGTTTGAACTGGATTGTTTGAACTGTTTTTCATTTCTGTCAACTATAGATTGTGTTTCTGTATTTGGCATGTGTTATTTAACCTCATCATATATTTATTTGCAAGGTTCACTCGGGACAGAGGACTACTCACCCGTGTCATTGCTGGGATTTTTCGCCGGAAGTTCGATGGACCTTTCTACAGCTGGACTGTGACCCCTATAGACAAACAAGAAAGATATTTCAGAACTTTCGCGGTAATGTTTACTACTTTTCCTTTCTTTCACTCTCAATTCTTATACTTAACTAATTTTCCTTTTTTCCACTCTCAATTCTTCTAATTAACTATGTATTTTACTGTGTAGTCTATGTACGATTGGGATATAGGGATCACTCCCCTTGTGAGGGCTCATTTTAGAAGGATTGCTACAAAACGGATGAGAGGGATTGTAAGTCAAGCAAAGCGAAAGGGCGTGAGGCCAGTTTGGATTACTCCTACGCTGTGGAGGCAAATGTGGGTCCACTGGGACACACCAGAGGCTCAGGGCAGAAGCACTACGGCTTCCAACTCCCGCAACTCTGACCGTGGCGGACTTGGAATCTACAAGCACGTTTCAGGCCAATCTTCTTTCTTGACCGTTCAGCAAGACATGGTAATACTTTTATCATTTCTTTATGTCATATAAACTTCATCTACCTAATCTTTCTTATCCATTCTTGCAGGAGGAGGAACTAGGACGTCCTGTCTCTTTTGGTGAAGTGTTTAGGAAGACGCATACAAACGCTGATGGAAGTTTTGTGGATGAAAAAGCTAAGAAGGTTGCTGAGACTTATGAGAGGGCCCTGCAAGAAGTTATGGATCAGACTGGAGATGGACCAGAGGCTACAGACTCCTCCTCTGAGCATTCTACACAGCGGACTCTAAGCATCGCTGAGCGGAATGACATCTTTCTTAAGGTAAATTAATCTTCTCTCATGTTTTATGTCTGTTCTGTATGTGTTATCATCTTTGAGAATCATTGTGAGTACCTTTGGGATCAGTACAATTGTGATTAGATGACTTGTTGGTGGAAAAGATATTGGTTTGTCTTGCATACAATTGTGATTTATGATTCTTTCCAAATTAGGTTTCTGTTAATGATATACTGTCTTGGTTCTCTTGAATGATACTGAATTTAGGTTTATGGTTAATCATTACTTGTTATTGCTTGGATTTCAGTGTAGTTTTGGTATTGCTTGTTAGACCTATTATTGTTCTTTGTTAATGATTCTGTTTTGGTAGTCTTGAATGATACTGTTTTGGTAATCATCGCATGTTATTGCTTCCATTGCAGCTTCTTATTACTGTTGCAGTGACTGTTGCTTGAATTTCAGCTTGATGACTGTTTGATATACTTGTTATGACTGTTGCAGTGTACTGAATTCGATTCCAAGGGGAATCCTTATGGAATGGGCCAACTGTCACAGGTTCAGAAAGGAAAGAGGAAGGTAAGATATGCTGAATCTTCTTCTTCATCCCTGGTAGAGATCCAGGAAGAGCTTAAATCAGCTCGTCAAAAGATTGCTGAGAACGAAGAAGAAAACCAGCGTCGTGATGAGGAGAATCGACGTCGTGACGAGGAAAATAAGCAACGCGATGAGGCTCTAAGGCAAAGTCAAGTGAAGATTGCTGATTTGGAGAAGCTCCTTCTGTTTATGAAGGACAACAATCCCACCTTTGCTGCTTACATGTCTGACGCCTCTGCCTTGGATCCTTCTGCCACAGCCGATCCTTCTCAACCTCCTCCAGCTAAAGACAACACATGAACTGGTTATGTACTCCTCCATCTGTTTAAAGAACTTAACAACTTGTTATGTACTCTCTCTCTATCTTTTGTACCCTCAACTTGATTTCTACTTTTCTTTTGTCAAACTTATGTTATGGTATTATAATCTTTTGTAGTTTTAAGATTTTAAGTTCTTTTCATTTAGATTTCTCAAATGAAAAACACAAATGTATGTTTTATGACCAATTTGCAACTGAATTGTCCAACTAAGTGACCAAAAAAAATAAACGAGTTGCAAATTAGTGTCTACCAAGTGACACTTTAGTGACTAATTTGTGAATAAACATAATATTGAAAGGAGTCACTAATATGTCGCTAATTTACGACTACACAAGGCGTCACATATTAGTCACAATTTAACTACTTCCATGCTTGTCGCTAATTAGTCGCTATTTTGCCACGACAAAGAGTAGTCACACACTCGTTGCTATTTTGCAACGAAAACATAGCGTATAAACTTAGTCGCTAATTTGCGACAACACAATTATAGTCACAATATGGTCGCTAATTTGTGACCAAATCATTCTCTTTACAAAGTAGTCGCTAAATTGCGACTACTAGTAGATAGTCACAAATCAGTCGCTTTTTTGCTACTACTGTAAAGTTGTCACTAATTAGTCGCTAATTTGCGACTACTTTGTGACTTCTATAATTAGCGACGATGAATTTGCGACTACCCATTTTAGTCACAAAGTAGTCACAAAATGATAATTTGTGACTACTTTGTGACTAAAATGGGTGTCACAAAACACCTGTTTTCTTGTAGTGAAACAGGCTGACTATTTGGTTCGATCAATCCGATTAAAGTTGATTGAATTTTTTTATGTATGTGAAACACTTCCACATTGGATATCCAATAGCTGAAGTTTATTTTAAGGAAATATGGTTGACAAAAAAAATATTTGAATTATATATACCATATCCATATTATCCGATCTATGTTTAAAAAAATATTTCAAATGTAATTTTTCATATCCTAGATATTCTTACCTAACTCTTTTATTCGATCTAACTACGACACAATTTTTTGTTTTTTTAACACTGGATTTTTATTATTATTCTATTATAAATTATGAGAATTGTTATATCGACGATTTTACAACGGACAAGTCTACCGCTTTGATCCATGCCAAAGGATTCTACCTTGTCCCATTATGAAGATCTCTTCGGCAAACTTGTCTCCATTAACCTGCATATATAATAATAAATCGCAACTTCTGGGATTCGAACTCTAGACTTCCAAACCTTTTGGTGTAGAAATATTAATGAATCTTTGATAGACCACTGGACCAAGAAGGCTTCCACAATTGCGATATTATTTTGTATAACCAAAAATGTATCTTCTTTTTCTTTCACAAAAAGGGATATATATGTAATGTACATTGTGGTCATCAACTGGTAAGTATAACGGTGTTACATTACATGGCAAAAAGGGCTCAAATATCTTCAATTGTTCAGTTCAACATGATAAAAGTAAAACATAAAGCAACGATGTAAAAGGTAAAAAAAGCCAAAAGATTCCTAAGGGTTACATATTATTATTTAGTCAGAATCAGAACCTGAAGATAGAATCTTAGGGCCGTTTAAGAAGGGTGGCAAGTAGTTCTATCGCACAGGATCCACGTGAAATTTTCAAATTTTTTTAAGAAAAAGGGCCCAAATTAATTTTTTTCTTTAATTTCTCTTCAAAAGGATCCAAAAATTTTTCTTTTGCCTAGGGTCTTACAAAAAATTGAAACGGCCCTTATCTGAACAACATCTTTAGGTTTGTTATCAGTGATCGAAGCAGGAACCTCTTCACCTTTCGTATTCCTCTTCCTTAGTTCTATCTTTCTCTCTTTCTTCTTCTTCTCCTCCTCCTACCTGTAAACAATCATCAATATATCTTTAATTATTAGGGTTTTATGTTGAAATTGAGATATAGAACCTAAAATAAATTTTAAAGTGTCTACCGCTTAACATTTCAAGTTATAAGTACTCCATGTGTATCATATTATTTGATGTTTAAGGTTTCTACACACAAAATAAAATAAAAATCATTTAATTTTCTATTTTTTTCAATACAAAACATGTTTTATCATCAATTTTAAAATAATTTAACCAATAAAAAAAACAATTTGCATAATTCTAACAGTCAAAACCTACAAAAACACAGTTAATTTTACATTGAAACGGCCCTCTCTCTACCACAAGGCGCTGCATTTGCAGAGTCAACGCACATTAACGGCTCGAGTTCAATAGTCTTGAACTCGATACTGTTATCACTAACACTACCAAGCTGGGGGGCTAACTGTGGGGTCGGGTTTTACCCGCTCAACGTTGAAGTCCAAAGTTATGCAAGTGCAGCGCATAGACACAGAATCGCGTTAACATACATATATCATATGACTCTCTCAAGTCATTTCCTGACAAGAAGATGAGGTCTTTCTCCTTTCCTAAGTCTTTTCCGACCAAGAAGGGAGCCTTCTGAGTCCTCTCTACTTGCAGCAAAGTGCAGTGCTAGCAAGGTGCAGAGCCAGCAGAGCCAACGATGTATAGAGCCAGCGATGTGCAGAGCCAGTGATGTTACAGTGTCAACGAAGACACTGGCCACCGAAGACCTGCCAGAGTAACGACAAAGGCCAGAAGGTTCCCTGCGCTAAAGCCCGATCCAATGCGAAGCCCACTTTAACACAACCGACGTAAGGAAAAGGAAATCCGCAAAGACTGAGGAAAGTTAACATTATCTTTAGGAAATAGGTCTAGCCGACTTAGGGAGCTATATATATCAATGTACAAAATCCTTGTAAAAGGTATCCGCAATTTTATTCACAAAAGCATATACAGCAATAACAAACGTTTTTCTTTTGCTCATCGTTTCTTTAGTAGATTAACCTAGAAATCTATGTTTTCTCACGAAACTCTTACAAATCTAATTGTGCTAGTTTCGACTCCCACAAGTATCATCAAATTTTTAAAAAAAAATCTCTAAAACATAATCTATTATGATATGGAGAAAATTGATATTAACCTAAATGATCTTTTAAATTAATATAAATTATATTAAAATGTTAGAAAAGCCAGAAAATTATTGGAGGCAATTGCCACCTCCTTGGTTAATTTGGCTCCGCCCATGCACCCACACATATCTAGACGTTTGTTTTTTGTGTGTGTGTCAGCAACACATATCTAGACGTTTAATTTGCAAATTATTCATTTATTTTCTCAGAAAAAAAAACAAAAAAAAATCTTGGAAGTAAACGTCACGTGAATCTTTTGGAGAAACCACGTATATGGAGATACATTATCCTGAGAATCCCCATCAATTAATTGTCTAAAAATCTGGTTATTTTCACACTGTGTTGTTGAAAACTGAATAACAAGATAAAAAGTAACAAAAACACAAGGTTGATGTTGTCTCTTAGTTGAGACTTTAGGACCTTTCATGGACCTCACTTTAGTAGAGATGGTCCCATATTGTGCAGCACGATTGATCAGAAAATATGGGAAATTCAGTATCATAAAGTCAATTTTGTTTTTTTAATACCAAATATCACTTAGAGATAAAATCCATCCCCAAAATGTAGATAACAATAAATTTGCCAAAAAGGTATTAAAAACAAAATTTACTAAAGAATAATTATTGTCTTTGAAGAAAAACTTGCTTTATCTGCTATCACATGATGAATGGACAATTTTTGCCAAAAATGTATTAAAGACAAATTCTACCATATAGTACTTTCAAGTACTGTAATAACTATATTGGTTCTTTATCTGCTATCACATTATGAATGGAAAAAGTTGCTTTGTCGCACCAAAAAAAAAAAAAATTGGAAAAACTTGCTTTATAATGTAGGATATGATTTTGTGTGAGAAAGTGAAAAAAATGAATGAACTAGATAAATGCAAGAAAAGATCTAAAAGTTATATGCTTTTGTAAAATAATAATATAACAGTATTTTAATTCAAACCAGAACTCATACATATATACTACATGAATACTAAATTTATATGCTTTTATTAGTTATGGTTTTTATAGTTAAAATAGGTAAAGAAAAATATTGTGGTACAAATTACTAGTTTTTGTAAATAATTTTTTTTTTAACAACGATACTGTTTTGCATATCAAATGATATTTTTTCTTCTTCTTTCAAAAAAGGGATATATGTATGTACAATGTAGTAATTGATTGGTATAATGGTGAACAAAGAAGTGAACCAGGCTGATGTTGGAAGGACAATATAGGAGAAGTTAAGTGGATGGGAGCCAGATCCATACCAAAAGCTCGAAGGAGACAGAAGCTGAAGCTATAAGATGGGCAATCTGATTGTTATTCTAATGTGATTTAAAATCAAATTGTAAACAAAATGGGTGTAGCATAGGAATATTACTGTTTCCTAAATGTTTAGAGTTTCACGCTTATACCAAAAGGTCATTAGGTTTTGTAAAGGATTATCCACATAATCAATAAAATCATAGACAAAAAGGTTTTTCACCTCAATATTGTATTTCTCATTATTTCGTTTCTTCTTTGTTCTTTCATAAGTCCGAATTCACAACACAATCAATGCAAATCCTAGGCTACCAAGCTATCATCTTCGAATCATATTCAAAGGAATTGGTACAAGCAGTACAATGCCAAACCCCATCATTGCACACCTCAGTCATAACATCCGATCGAGAGCTCAAATCCTTCAATCAAGACTTAGAAAAGTGGAAATCGAGTGGCCGATAGAATTGCTAAGGAATCTCTTTCTTAATTATGACTCTAGGCTTTTCTCTCTTGTGCCATATTGGCTTTTCTCTCTTTGTATTAAACTTGGATCAACACCTCATATAACCCTCAATTATAAACTCAATTATCAAACACTCTCCGCCTAAATAAATTTCTTTTTTTATTTTCTTTTATTTTATTTTCTTTTATATTCGAAAATAGTTGAAAGGACAAAAAAACCAGACCAAACTCAATTTATTTACGACCCAACCAGCTATTGACCAGACCCATGCGGATGATCCAGACCAAACTCAAGTAAAAATCGATTTTTTTTCTTCTTCGCAAGCCACACGATTTATTCTTCTCCTTTCAAACTGTTGTGACAAAAATTTCCTCGAAAAATCGCACAACTAGACACAACTAACTTGCAATTCGGGAGAAGGTATGTTGAAATTGGATCCGTTGAAAAGCTATCTTTTTTGATTTCGTAGATAATGGCTTCATTGGATTAAAGATTTGTCGATTTTGACCTAGAAATGGGGCGTAGAAAGCAAGCATCTATTTCGGCCGAGGGAGCTCCAATAAACGAAAGAGTTCCACAAATAGTGGATAAGACGAGTTCAGAGGAAATATCCTCAGAGGAAGAGGCAGAGGAATCGGCTGGGTCAGAATCTGGATCTGAGGAGGCGGAGGAAACAGGGTCAGAAGCTGGGTCTGAGGAGGAAGAAGCGGAAGAAAACGTGGAAATTGTTGTTAAAACAAAAACGTAACACTTGGTACAACTGGAGAAACACTGTGATATAAAACTGTTTTATGATTGCAGGGATCAGATGAGGAAAGCGTACCAGTGCGACTGCGACCTCAAGACATGTTCTTTCCAACAACGGAGTATAATAAGCAAATTAAGATTGAAACAAGGTGTTCTCTATTTAACACACTAGCGAAGTTAAGAAGGGTGCTTAGCAAGAAAGAGCTGAAATGGTTTGAAGATCATCCACAGTTCAAGCATTTCTTCCACATGCCTGAGCTTAAAAACCACAAGTCGATGGGCATGTGGATGCTTGTTCTTCGTACTGTATGTACATCTAAGCTCCGAGAAGCTTGGTTTTTGGTGAATGGAGTTCCCATCCGTTATTCCATCAAAGAACATGGGATAATCTATGGATTGTACTGTCACAACTATCCACTTAACTGGAAAATGATGAGAGGAAATGACTTTATCGAGAGGCACTTCGAAGTTGGTTCAACAATTAGGTTAGTAGATGTCGAGAAGAAGTTGCTGTCAATGAGAAAATAGAGATAGGTTGAATATGGATGTACTCTACTTCTTATCTAATGTGATAATTGGAAAGAAGAAGACCGGAGTGGATGCACCATCTGTTGAGACCTTCTTTCTGAGAGCTTGCAATGATTTGGAGTTGTGTCGAACATTTCCGTGGGGAAGATGTCATTTTATGACAATTTGTGCCACATCAATGAAATACAACTGAGATTCGGTGGAGTCGTCAAGAAAGACCAGTGGTGCTTTCCAACTTTCATTATTCCTCTAGAGGTAATTGATTCATAATTTTTAGATTAAACATATTTCCTTTACTATATTTTAGTTTCAATATCTATTTAAATTGTTCATGTCTTATATATGTATGTCGTAGCTTCTTGCATTTGAGACAATTCCTATTCTGAAGGCGGCGTTCCGCAAAGATATCAATGATCCAACCTCTTCTTATCCTAGGATGTGCAAGTCTCTATTCAGACATAGTCCTATGAAAGGGATTCCTCTTGATGAAGTTTATGAAACACTGGGTAAAACTGAGGTTAGTATTACTTTCTCATATTGTGTAGTAAGAACTGTTTTAAGTTGTAATCTTCCACTAATTGTATTGTTTTTACATCCGCAGGACATAGATAGTATCTTGGTACCGAATCATGGTGAAGGTCCTCTTTTGGCTGAAATATTCGATGAGGAGGACCATCGTGATCTTGATTGTTACATGGTTAATAGTTGGATGGATCGTCTTTTAAAAGACCGAAAGCCTGTTTTCTGGCAAATGGAGTTGGAACTTGATGTGGCATGTCGATCCAAACCTATGGATGATGGGGCTGATGATAAGGATCTTGAGGTGGATGGTAATGAACTGAAAGAGATAAATGATGTGTTGAAAGAGGTACAAGATGGAATGGTGAAGATGAATAAAATTATGGAAGAAGGTTTTCAAAGGATAAGCAGTATGTTTGGTGGGTATGAAACAAGGCTCAAGGCTGTGGAATCGTTTGTGAACTCTCAGGATGGAATGATAGGGGTGATTTTGATTTTGATAAGCAGTATCGCCCTCGATCTAGTTTTTGGACTCATAGTTATTGCTCTGGTGGTGGACAGAAGCAAAAAGAAGCAAATGGAGTGGAGAATGATCCATTAGAGAAGGATCCGAAGACTGAACTAGAGAAGGAGTCGAAGAGTGGAGTGGAGAAGAAGACAAAGGCAGAAGCTATCGAGAAGGAGCTAGAGGCAGAGGAAGCCGAGAAGGATCCGGAGAGTGGAGTAGATAAGAAGGCAGAAGCTGAGAAGGGGGAGGAGAGTGAAGTGAAGAAGGAGCCAGAGGCAGAAAAATATAATGAAGTTGTTGGTGAGAAGAGGATTAAGAAGTCATCAGCAGCAATGACGACTCCCTATAGGGCTCCGAACCCAGCAAAGAGGAGCAAGAAGAATTGAAGAACTGATACTCATCCTCTTGTCTTGAACTCTATCTATTATATTTTTGGTTTTTTCATGCAATTTGGTTTAAGGACTCCCTACTAGTACTTTTATGGCAAACCGTAAATGTATCTTTGTTTCCAAACTGGATTTTGTGTTTGTGCTACTGGTACTTTTAGGTAAAACTGTGAACGGATGTTTGTACTACTGGTACTTTTAGGTAAAACTATGAACGGATGTGTATGTTTGATTCGAAATAGATTAGATCAATAATTGGAGACAAAATTAGTTTGTACAATCCAATAAAAACAAGTACAATAGAAGAACCAAACAAGTTTAACAAAACAATCCAAAACATACAAGTACAATAGAACCAAACAAGGGATCCCCAAACAAGGGATCCCCAAATAAGTACTCGTTCAACATAGCAATCCAAAACAAACAAGTAGAGTAAAAAAAGTTTCGGTCGCTGTCTCCTTTTCATCTCTTTCAGCTCTTCAAATCCTTTTCAAATTCGTCACCTTTGCTTGAAGATTGAAAGCCATCTCCTTTAGGTCATTGATTTCCTGGTCACTTCTTACAACTTTGGTTACCAGCTCAATGAGTTTATCGTTATGTTCCTTGTAAAGGTTGACCATCTCCTGAAGCTTCTTCTTCTCTTTTTCAACAGTGGTGAGCAATTCAACTAGGCGACCTTCTATTTCTCCCAATTTGGTTTTGGTCAAAGTAATCTCCTCCAAGATTGCGTCATCCAACAATTTGTAAATGTGGCAATTGCCATCCTATGCTCCAATTAATAAGATATGTAACAAACATTTAGCAAAATGATAAAAATAAAGAAATTTAGCAAAATGATATAAGTTCCTTACACGAATATCACCAGCACAATAATCCAATTGTTTGAGTCTTAAGCAGAGCTGGTTTTCCACAGTAACATATGGTCGGAATGCCAATAGGTGAGGGCTCCCATGTCACCGATGTTGGAGCAAATCGAGTCAGAGTTATATCTGCCATATAATCATAAGTGGGGAGGACGATTTCGTCATCCGAATCTGATGAGTTGCTATTGTTGGACCCAGTATCGAACTCGCCAAATATGTCCTCATGTTTCCAATGACCCATGGTTCTAGAATCGAAAATTTCTACAATAAAACTATAACCCAAAAAATATTGAAACGCGAAATGGAAGGTTGATCTACTTACTGTAATCGAAAATGGAAGCTATCAAAAATCCGAGTTTCGGTCGCCATCGCCGTTCACTGGAGATGATGAGGAACCCAGATAATGAACCCTAGATTTTGGAAGAAATTATGTTTACGGTTTTAATTAAAAAAAAAACCGCAACACCTTACTTTTTAAATATTTGAAAATTAAAAAAAAAAAATATATATATATATATACAGTTTCTTTAGTCATGTGCGCCGTTATTAGGTCTAATCAAATCAAAGAATGCCACCGAATCAGGACATGTGCACAGCATTTAACACATGGTTTTACCTCAGTTTATTAGTTGTGCATATTTGTTAATAGTTGTACTTTTGGTGATTTAGCTAATATTTAGTTTTACCATACTATTAAAAACAAATTTTTAGTTGTACAACTTATTTTTGGAAATTGAAACACATTTCTTTAGTTACCATGTCAAAATATGTTGAATATCACATCTCCTGACAGTATTTGCATCATAGAGTATACAACACTATCAAACTATACTTTAAATTGTAATGTGATCCACGAAAGATTGTGAAAATGGTATTGGAGAAATCGTTTGAATTTACTTATATTTGAAAAATAAAATTTTAGATAAATAACATAATTATTCTTATGTTTGAAATTAAATTTAATTATTTGTATTTTTTTAATTACTTAAGAATTTTAGATAAATAACATAATTATTTTTATGTTTGAAATTAAATTTAATTATTTTTATTTTGTTTTTAAATTACTTAAGAATTTTAGATAAATAACATAATTATTCTTCCGTTTGAAATTAAATTTAATTATTTGTATTTTTTAATTACTTATGAATTTTAGATAATAACATAATTATTCTTATATACTTATTTAAATATATATATATATAGATATTTTTTAAAAAAATTACTTAAAAATTCTATGATAATTTGATGACAAATTCAAACACAATTCGAATGTTGTACAATAATAACCACAATTCAAACACAACTAAAACACGAAATAGTAACACTTCTTAGTTGTACAAATACAATAACCAGTAGTACGTAGTAATACATACAGATTGTAACAATGAAAATTCTCAATTCAAGCTCACTCACCACCACCAATTGGGACACCTCCTTCACCACCACTTGGGTTCTCAATGTCAGTAATTTCAAGCGCCTTCTTCTTATTTGGTCGTGGTTGAGGTTCTCCAGTTGATGGATGCCTTCTTACTCGACGTCTTCCCTTTTTGGTTTTTTTCTTCGGAGGTATCATGCTTTTTAGTTTTATATCTTCGGGAATATTCCAGTCAGACTGATGCGGTACTAGATAAATGGTATTGCAATACGCAGAAACCCACTGACAATATATTTTGGCGAATACAATTCATATATCTCGATATTCGCCGTTCTCGATTCTTTCCTCATGAGTTTGTACACTGCGGCTATCGCATGGGCACAAGGATACTTGTCAATATCAAAAGTTTTGCAACTGCATTTCATGTTTCTCAAATCCACCATATAATGCTTCCCATCTCGTCCAACAGTACTATATTCAAGCAAGTACATGTTTAGCTCAGTCGCAATTAAATGTCTCGCTTCCGCATATCTCTTGCGCACTATGTCATTCACCTGCGGCACTAGAAAATTCTCGGAGCTTCCATAGATAACGCTCACCTTCCTATGTTTGTTAAACCATTCGAAAATTTTCTCGACAATTGCATCTATGAAAGGTAACAAGTTGTAGTGTCTTGCCTCCTCCATCATTTTGTTCAGAGACTCTACACAATTACTTGTGTCTATGTTGTATCTTGCTCCGGGAAAATAGCACCTCGCCCATTTGGACACCTCAACGCTTTCATATAGATATTCTGCTGCTTTAGGATATCGTCTTCTAAAATCATCATACCTTCTTATGAAGTCATGCTCTGAATAAATCTGAGCAATATCCCTGAACATCTGCGCAACTACCTCTTTGTTGACGTTCGAAACTTTTAGTCTTACATTTTGGGACAAATGGAAGATACAATACCCATGTGTAGACTCGGGGTACACCTCACGTACCGCCTTTATGAAGCTTGCGCTTCTGTCACTCACAAAAATCAGCTCCTTACTATCCATTAATAACGGTTTTCAGAGTCAGAAAAAACCAGTTTCAACTTGCATCATTTTCACCATCAGTTACAGCAAATGCAATCGGATATGTGTGACGTTAGGATCCTGAGTTGTAGCAATCATTAGCACACCACTGTAACAAGTCTTCAAAAAAGTAGAATCCACAATCAGAACTTTCCTCATCGATTCAAACCCTTTAATACAAGCTCCTAGTGCGATGAATACATACGTGAACTTTCCTTCCGTATCCAACTCAACAGCTGTTTTTGTTCCAATATTCACTTGCTCAAGCATATACAAATAAGTGTACAACTGCTTATAATCTATTTCTGGATCACCACGCAACTCGTTAACAGCTTCGTTCTTTCCCCTCCAACACGTCCTATAAGACGGTGGGACACCATATTTTCTTTGAACCAAACCCATGAGATGTTTAGCACTTGGGGTCTTCATTATACCTAGATAGTCTTCTCTCAAAAGACCATCAACTAATTCCGATGTGGCTTTGTTTCTATTCTCGCTGCTTGTACTAACACTAGCCCGAGAGCATGTGTGCGTGTTGTTGTACTTTAACACAAAAGCACTCTGAATTCTTGACCTTTGTAGTTTGTAAATACCATTCACACCTTTTTCTATATTGACAACATTTCAACACATATATATCTCTCTCACTCTTGATTGTTGAGAAGGTAAAACAACTTTTATGTGCACCTCTCTCAACAAAACCTTTCACTTCATTCTTATTATTGAATTATTGACCAACTTTCAAATCCATACCATCTTCCCAACCGTGAGCAAACTGATCCCCTCCTTCCTTTTCACTAGCAATATATTCATGCTCCATATTGTTATCCAAACTCGTATCCGAATAGTTATCCATTCCGTTATCTTCATCATCACTTGAAGATATATTTTGAAACTCTTCACCACCATCATTATCCACTGGCTCATACTGTTCTTCCAATATTCGAAAAGAGTAAGAGCACCAGCATTGGGATCCACAACATTGCTACGACCACTTGGAACCACTTCCTCTCTACCTGAAACTACACCATTTCCCTTCTCCAACTGATATCTTCTTGAAACTAGACCCTTACCCTTCTCCATATGCAATACACTTTTACATTTATTTGCATCCATCGACGTTAGATAAACATAAACGTCATTATCATCGACGATATATGATTTTCTCAAAGGCCTCGTGTCCAATGGTATGAAACTCAATTTTAGTTCTATCGTAACTGAATCTATCCTAACTTTCTTGCATACACTTTTTAATAACATCGAATAACTAATCTCCTCTGCAGATAATCTCTTGAACAATAGTGGATACATGCGATCTTCTGCTGAAATCCATTCATACACATCTCCGTTCTTTACATAATGTCCTCCATAATCAAAAATTAGGCTTGTGCTCATTGTCTTCTAAAAAATAAAAAAACAACTAAATCAGTCATATCAGTTGTACCCCAGTTGTACCCTAGTTGTACTCAGTGTTCCCTATTATCAGTAGTACCCAGGTGTTCTAAGTCTGTATTTTTCAATCCTGGCATGATATTCACTAATCCTCTACGATTCAACAACTGTGAGATGTTAATACTCTACATTACTTGATCTAACCGACCCAGATACTATCGCTAACGAATAGGATAATGAGATCCAAGATAATCCCAAATCCAATTGGATATCTTCCAACTTGCGAGCTACCAAATTTAAAGCTATAACGCACCTCATTTATTCAGCTAAGGTCTTTGGATATCCTAAGGTGTTTCAATTGCGGATTGGCCTTCAATTGAATAAATGTATCCAAATTTGCTTCAATGGTGATGGTTGGGTGCTTCAATGGTGATGGTGGCGCAAATAGGAAGAGGAAGAAAACGACGGATCTCTGATTCCGTTTATTTTTTTTTTCTTTTTCGTTTTTTTTTAATTATTAGTTTAGAGTATTTTGGTCTTTTTCTCACTTCATTAAATGTTAGAGAGTTATTTTTTGGTAGTGTGATTTGATATTGAGAGAAGGTTTTATAAGAAACCGACCCATTAAACTTTGGAGTAATATTAAGTAGTAGTAGGGATTAAAAAAAAGTAAATTACTGAATTTAATATAACTTCAGAAATCAACCTACGATTTTTCTCCCAAAAGGAAAAAAAGTAAATCATAAAAGCAACATTGCAAACGTATAGAAAAGCCAAAAGATTCCTAAGGGTTAATATCTTATTTTAGTCAGAATCAGAACCTGAAGATAGAATCTGAACAGCATCTTTAGGTTCGTTATCAGTGATTGAAGCAGGAACATCTTCACCTTTTGTATTCCTCCTCCTTACTTCTCTCTTTCTCTCTTTCTTCTTCTCCTCCTCCTCCACCTGTACACAATCATCAATCTTTCTTTAATTATTAGGGTTCTATGTTGAAACTGAGACATATATACATCAATGGGTAGAGAATCATTTCGTTGTTACGTTATTGTCTGGTTGATTTGATGATGGCTGATTTGTCGGAACAGGTTGTTTTGTGGTACGACTTCTCATCCACCAAACATTTCCTGCAGATAACAAAGCTCCTAGAAGCAATGTAGGTCCCATTCTTGGATCCGCTAGGTAATCTTTGATTTTCTTCCATATGCTCAGCATTTTCTGCGTCGCTTTTACGCTTTTTGGGACTCCTGTCCTCATCGGTTCAGCGCTTTCTGGAACAAGTTCTGGCGTTTTTGCTCTCTGCGAGTGAAAGTGAAAGATAAAAAAAAAAAAAAAAAGGAGACATGTGATAAAAGGAACATGTAAAAAATGAAAAAACGGAGGTTGGTTTACTTACATAGAAAGGTAGGTTTTTGTTGTCACCATCGTCAACCATTTTCGATAGCCACTTGATGATCTACAAATGAGTGAACAAGCAACATAACAAAGTCAATCCCAGTAAAATTCATGCTGATTTGTTGTGAATCATAAGAGCACCTCGGGAGTTTCAGCTGGTCCGTCATAACTAACAACAAGCTGTGCAGCGGGATCTACATCGTCAGCTTCAGATTCCCAAACAGTTTTGGGCCAATTACTTGATTTCTTTTTCTCTGCATTAGCACTCTCAGTAGCATTTCTATGGTATCGCACAATCAATATCCTAGGGACATCAATTGGTGCCCTCCTAGTTCCACACGTGTCATAGCTCGTTTCCGATTGCACATAGAAGAAACAGTATCTCTGGATCACAAACGACAAATCCATAATCATGAGATTTCAAGACATTTGAATGGATTCAGGAAAGAAGATGAGACTAGGTGAGTAAATAGAATTCTGGACTTACATTCTGGACTTCTCCATCGAGCCATGCAAATGAAAGTCGCTTGGTTTTGTGTGCATAAGCTGCTGGAGCTTTTGATGGATCCTTGGCAATCTCATCTGATTCGTCATGATCTGACAAAGCGTCTTGTACCCTGCACATGGTCTACAAGATTTTAAGATTAACGCATCTCTAATTAGAAAGAAGAGGAGACCTTCAGATAAAAATGGACGATTTTGAAAAAGATTTTACTCACTTCCCTCATCTTATTGAGTTCCACGCTCTGTCTTCCAACAACTATGGCGCAGTACCACGTCGCTGTATCAAAACCAGCTCGAGAGTATCCCCGTGCATCACAACCAAGTTCCATTGATGTTGTGCTTCTTAGTTGAGGAAGTTCTTTAAAGACAAATGATCAGAAATCAATTAAAAACCATCCATTCATCTACAAGACTGCAAACTAAGAAGAAAGAGAAAAGCACATGCAGAGCCCAAACTATATATACTGAACATAAAACGAGTAGAAGAATAGAGATTACGTAATTGCTTGTTCTGCTCCAAAATGTCCAAAAACCATGTACGGTTGCCAGATCCTGCAAAATGGGATACAATATACAATTAGTTGCCTAATCATGCATCACTAGTAAGTGAAAACACTTAGTTCAGGATGGTGAAAAACCATGATAAACAACAGGTTTTAAACCCGGATCCTTCATAATCACAATCGCAGGCGCAGATTCCACCTCCAACCTGTTACAAGAAAAGATATATGAGATGAGCTGATGTCTAATCGTGTGGTGGCAGTATCGGAGGGTTACATCCAAAACAGATATATATCATTAACAAAATCATTCCAAGAAGCAATAGATATTCATGGGGATGACCAAGACATGGAAGTGCAATGACATACCCATTCCACCAAAAAGATGCATCCTCTTCTCTCCAAAGAACGTAAGATAGAGACGCAAAATTCCAATAATCTTTTGCAGCTTGGCGTACAATAGGAGTGGCTCGCTCCCCTGTTTGTGAGAATAAAATGACTTTCACCTATTGAGTAGGGGGAAGAGCGAAAAGGACAAAACAAAAAGAAATAAGGTTTAGGGAGTAGACGTGATGCAGAAAACTATTACATGTCTGTTTAATATGTTATCTATAAGTTACATATGATGAAAACTCTTGATAAAGGATTAGATTCTACCGAGAAAAACTTAGAAAAGTTAAACAAACCTTGTTAGGTGGAACTTTGGAGAGAAACTTGGGTACCTAAACCAAAAACAAACATATTTCCAATTACTTAAAAAGGTAGGAAATAGTCCGAATATCCAATATGTGCCAATATATCACCACAGAACTCTCCAAACTATAAATTAAAAGATCTTACAACACTCAGCAGTTAAAAGAATGAGATTGAATAAAACATTAAGTAAAATGGTCTCACAGTTTTTTGGACCATGACATGGAAGAATCTAAAATGTTAGATACTAAATGGTCTACAGCTTTGCAGAAAAACAGATGAAAGTTTCCCAATGAAAGTTCCTAACATGGTTAAACCAACTACATCCCTTTTCCCAAAACCACTGTTTGCTGTTGCGGGAGGGTTATGAAAGGCAGAGGTATCTAGCTGGACTACCACTTCTCAAGACAGTGAAGAAGTTAAGACTACCAACTACGTAGGACATTATGGTTCCTCTAAAACTTACATTATCTACAACCAATTTCAACTCCAGCGATAAGTGGCTTTAAAAGATGTTATTCATACCAGTGTTTCTTTTGTGTGATAGAATACTCTAGGTAATCCCAGTACAGTGGTCGCAAACCAATCAGTAACTGCATCTGTTGACAGCTCTCCTTCAAATCTAACAAGTAGATAGATTTAAATTATAATTCTTGCGAGTAAGGAAATGAAGCAAGAAATTTATCTAAATGACTAGTCCGAAGAAAATTTCAGGAACCATCAAGAGTGCAGAAAATTATGCCTTTTCATTAAAATAAGGGTTAAGTCACTGAGCTACCTGATGAGGCAGTCTGCACTTTTGCAATCTGGAGGGAAAGAGACAATTGAAGGAAGGCCTGCAGGCATAGTATGAGGTTATAACAGGGAAAAATTATCCATACATCTTACATTAACTCATGAGAGCTCTGGTATGACAGCCAATGGTCGATGTACAGAAGAAAAACAAAAAATTGTTCTGTTGATTTTTTCTCAGCAGGAGTCATCTTTTCGAAAACGAACACTTACCCTTTCTAAAAAACACTTGTCCCGTTGGTTTTTTCTCAGCAAGGTAAGTCACAAGTTGGACATCGCCAAGCTCTACCATAGCATGGTTAGCAACCCCATCCAGCAAATCAACTGCAACTATAAAAAATTAGCTATAAACTTTACTGCAAAGCATGTCAAAACTGCAAAGCATGTCAACACTGTAATTAGCTATAAACTTTAGTGCACCCTCCTATTTGTTGAAAGTTATAAGATATCTTGATTTTCAGGTTACGATCATATTGTTCCGCTTACTTTGTCCATCACAGACACCATATTCTTTTCCAGAAACTAACACTGCTATAGCATATACTTCAAACTAACACTGTCGTATGCACTGTTGTCACTATTCTCAAACTGTAACTAAGGCTGGCAAGACTTTCGCACTTCAAACATACTACAGAAATAGAAAACATACCAATCCTTCTCCAAGCCGTAGAGAACTGGGCAGAGCTGTTGCTACCAGAAGAATACATCTAAAGACATTTAAACTAAGTTGCATAAGATGTAGCATTGCAAAATAACAAGACATGTGGTTTGCAAATTCATCTAGTTATGAATAAACACACCAGATTTATCATTGCCATACAAAATAAGATGTAGCATTGCAAATTCATCTAGTTACGAATAAACACACCAGATTTATTGGATCTTTTGAGGTTTCAAAAGCATGTAAGGTCTCCTAGACTTGGTAATCCAGTATTAGTTTTACAAACGTAATCTCTACAAATCTAAGTATCTGTGTACATCAAAAGAAACATAGAGAAACAAAAAACCAGCCATATACCTGAATGAGCCATGGCTTGGAATCTTGGAACTTGAACCCGAAGTCTTGAGATGTAATTGCCATAAAACCTTCACGTTCAGGCTCTGTAAAGAATTTACGCTAACAAGTTGGCATCAAAAAGATAAATATATATATAAAACGAATTCAAGAAAGAGAATTGGAAATATTAAAGAGATAATATGCGTAAGAATTTACGCTAACAAGCTGTAATTACCATAAGAAACAACTTCCAGCAAAGGAAGTTTTATTTTTTCAAAATCTTCCACGGCATATTGTTTCTCAAGCTCCTCTATAATATGCTGCAACCATTAAAGCAAGCAATTGATTTTTAAATGGAAAAAATACAGAAGAAATCTTCCTTGTTTTTCAGTTTGCTCCAATGAAAGGACAAAAAAAATAAGTGAAGGTACAGAACTAACAACTTACTACTGATTCATCAATGCCATACAAGTCATAATCCCTTTTCCATACTAGATTTGTTAACAGCTCATAGGCGTATTGTATCTGCATAGTATTTAGTATCACTCGTAGTATTAGTAGAAACTAAAGCACAAACAAAAGGCTGACAGGATTAGCACATGCGACCAACCTTTATAAACTCAGCTGGACGAGCATCTCCAGAACTCGAATCCCTGTCGCCACCAATTTTGAAATAAAATTAGTACAACAGTTGGGAACTAATGATTGGTCATATTTACAAAGATTTTGGGTTTGCAATAAACTTTCTACTTAGAACAACTTTAAAGTCTAGCTCTCAAATTCGATTAGAAATACAATCCATTCACTACATGCCTAGCCTAACTATACGAATAGCAAGCTGAATTGTTCTTAGAAACAAGGTCAACGAGAAGTTCTTCCTCAATCATATAACAATTAGCATATTGCATCGCTGGTGGTAGAAAAGACAGCTCAAAGAAGCTTTTTTTAAGTTTAGCAGTGAGCAATAAAGCCCCAATATCATTCTAGTTCCACAGTCAATGCTAGTTGTAATAAACCAATTGCAAATTGATGGAAATTCAGAGAACAAATCCTCAGATCGAGAAAGTTACCACTTAGAAGCAATACTCTCGTATGCCTCTCTCACATCATCCACTGAACTGTACATCTTCACACCCAAAACTAAGAAATCATATAGGAAAAGAAATCCTCAGATCAAACAATGAACGCGGAAGGCAATTGTAGAACAGTAGACACACGAGAGAGTGCGTATACAAATTGTGTAGAAACAAGGTACCGTCGTAGTGAGAAGGAGGAAAGGAGCGAGGAAGAAGAAAAAGCTGGAAGAACATAGAGAGGACGAAAAGGGTAATAGGAGCCGCGTAGGCTCTGAGGACGGAAGGCATCGACTGAGTTTCCTTCGCCATCGGTTTTTCTTTTTGGTTAAAAACTCCGATCAAATCATCTCAAATCAAATCTCTCGTTCGGATATTTTTCCACCTTAAATACGGATCGATTCCATAAGTAAAAGTGATAAATACTCTTTTTTTTTTTTTTTTATGGTCAAAATCACATCTTGATCCAACTTCAACATTCTTTTCTTTTTATTAAATTAAAAATCTCTAAATTATTATGAACAGAAAGAAGACTTAAAACGACATTTGAGGACAATGATACAATACAACATTGGTAGTTTAGTTTCCTTAGCCAGACACCTGAATTCGAATTCACCATTTACTTCTAAAATTCTTAAGCTTTCAGACTAAACCAGGTCATGTGTGCAAAAACTGTTTTATGTGAAACATGGCAAAATAGAGTTAGCTAGGAATGTAAAAAACACACTTGAGCGATTCTTAAAGACAGTAACCAGAAACAAAGAAACAGAATTTCTCTTTACATCCACTGGATCCTTGAAAGTGATCCAAAGGTTGCTTTCTATGTACTCACAGTCTCATACTCTCCCTCTCTATATACTTTACTTACAAGACCCCGACTCCAACCTGGTCATGCCAATACCGAGCAAGGGTACACATGATGTTCCTGGAATGAATATCCAAAGACATATGCATGCAACCTTCGTAGGATTTGTCCTACATCTTTCCTCCAAAGCTGATTGTTTCCAAGAAGTGTTCAGACATGCCAAAAATGGAGTATCAAGCGAAATTGCAGTATCTTTTCTCCTCATATTAACTGAAATGACACAAAATAGATATGGAAAAAAAAAAACTGCCAGCTAAAACTTCTCCAAAACAACAACAGACAATGAGGCAGAAGGAACAAGTGCAGTATAGGTAAAAAAAAATATAGCATTTGTGTTTGCGAGTGTTCGTTTATCACGTATACATTTCCTGAAATTGCATCAAGCTGTGAATGATTCACTCTTTGGTTTTTCTATCTCTATGGTTTGGTTTCCGGATGCATTCTGCGGATATCGAACTTGTCTACAAACTCCAAAGGAGAAACTGTCTCCTTTCTGATCCTCTTAACCTTGGGGCTCAACAGTCCCCTGTGGCTGAATCCGTACAGCTTCAGCACTTGATCATCTGCAAAATTAAAAGCCCTCTCCATACTCTTGAAGCACTTCTCAACTGCGTAATCAGCGTAGCTGCCACACGGTTTGCACCCTACGAAATGTGTCACAAAGGGCCATCTCTCATCGCCCAATCCCGGATGATACTTCTCTATCATCTCTTCATATCTATCAACCAAACCCTCCCAAAACCCGTGCAAATAATATTGATTCTCAACAAAAACCTTCTCCATCCATTTATCCTTCTGTGAAAGAAGGAGATATATCAACGCCGATTGATCATCGGCTTCAAATGCTGGCCGGCCTTTCAGATAAGCTGTCAGTATCTTCCCAGCTTCATCACGGATCGGCCCTTTTGGTCCCATTGGGGCCCAAGCATCTAACAAATCCAATGACCACTGACAATTTCTCAACAGAAAAATACCTGTGTTCAGCGCAACCCAAGACTTTTGGTTGAACAACAAGTCTGGATAACCGTGTATCACCAGATTATGCTTCTCGTACCGAGACAACGGGATCTCAAACAATATATCAGTGAACAAAGCATCACTATCCATCCACCAAATCCATTCTACTTCTGGATGAGACAGCATTAATCTCCTAATCATAGGCAATTTGGTCCAATACCCTGAGAGCTCCTCATCCAAATGCGCCATGTTATACACAATTTCTATCCCGTGAAGCCGACAGTAATCTATCTTGTTCTTCACGGATTTCAATAGATAATAGTCTCCAATTGGTTTATCGCAGGGTCCCGGGGGAGACCCGGTAAGAAGCAAGATTCGAGCTTTGCCATTGAGAATACTAGGAAACTCAGGGTTCTGAGTCAGCCATACCTTGCGTTGACTGTCCCAGTTGGTGATCCTGGGCCCTAGAGTGTACGCCACATTGGAACTAATCTCAACTTCATGAGGCTCATCCAATTTGGTCACATTGGGACTAATCTCAACTTCAGGAGGCTCAGCTAAGTTGGTCAAATTGGGTTTAATCTCAACTTTAGGAGGCTCAACCAAGCTGGTAGGATCCGAACCAGATGGGATCTCAGCAAGAATCGGATTGATTTCTCTGATGAGATTCTGATTAACAGCATCATCGTTCGAGCTTTCAAAGTTCCCAAAGCTGACTGTGCCAAGCAGAACAAGGATGGTCACGAAGCCGCAGAGAATCATGATCTTGATGTTGATTAAGGTATTCTGGAGCCAACCGCACAACAAAGCACGGCCTCTCCCTCCAGTCGATACAGCCGTTGTCGGAAGTCCTCCACCACTTCCAGAGGATCTCGACCCATCCTGACCCATTTCACCAGTCGCCTCTTCCTCCCTAGATGTTACTCACAGAGAGAGACCAGCAGATGCCACTTGAAACAAGACAAGGTCTAACTAATAACCATAATCAGTGAAGACTATCTGTTGCTCACTCTCTCTCTCTCTCAAGTTTCAGATTTTGGGTAGGATCCCGATGGAAGACTAGTAGATGGAGATTGACAATCTGAAGAGCCTGTTTTAAAAAGGAATATTAGATTGGATAATGTAGAAATGTGGTCGTATTTAAATATATTTGATGATGGAGAAAATGCTCCGCTCGATGCAAGAGAAATATATTTATATGCATGCCAACATTTAGCATCTTATTATGAATAAAAACGCTTAGCATCTTCAACATAAGAATAAACATGCCAGATTGTTAGGAGGAGGTTTCAAAAGCATGCTAGATATCTCTACAAACTCAAGTAACTATGTTCATACATATAAAACAAGAACCACGTGTATAAGCAAATTGTAAACAATCTATACCTGAATCAGCCGTGACTTCGAATCTTGGAACTTAGACACAGAGTTTTGAAACGTAATTGCCATAAACCCTTCACTCTGAGAGCTCTAAGAAATTGTTGACGCACTAACAAGTTGGATCCAAAAAAAAAAAAATCATGAAAACAAAGTTGAGAAATAGAATTGGAGATGGTAAAGAGGTCATTTAGTCAACTAACCAGCAGGGAACGTTTTATTTTTGTAAAATCTTCCAGAGCAAACTCTTTTTTCAAGCTCCTCTATAACATGCTGCAAGCCTGGAACCATTAAACCAAGCAATTTGTTTTCATATAAAAACAGAAGAAATTTTCGCTCTTTTTCAAATATGCTGCAATAAAAGGAAAATAAAACAACGAAGATACATGACTAACAACTTACTGCTGTTTCATCAATGCAATACAGGTCATCGTCCCAACTCCATACTAGATTTGTTAACAGCTAATAGGAGTATTGTATATGAAAATTATTTAGTAGCACAGATGGTATTAGGAGAAAGCTAGCACACAACATAAAGCAAATAGATTTAGCACATATAAAATCAACTGACCTTTATCAAATCACATGTACAAGTATCTCCTGAACCAGAAACCCTCTTATGGTCAATTTTATTAAAAAAAAAAACCTAGTTAAAGTTTGTCTGCAATGTACTTTCTACTTACAACAATTAAAGTCTAGTCCTCAAATTCAATTGGATATACATTCCAATATCTACATGCACAGTCTAAATATACCAACAGCAATACAGCACTCTGAGTTGTCTAAGAAACAAGGTCAAAGAGATATTTTTCCTCTATAATTTAGTATACTGCAAAAGCCAGTGAGAGAGAAGGAAAGCTAGAAGAAGCTTTTATGTTAGCAGTTTAGCAAGCTAAGACCCATTTCAACTCTACTTCCACATTCAAGACTACAAAACTAGCAACATGCTTTGACTTTTACACTTAAGAAAACATACTTAAGAACTCAACACTCGTCACAAAACACAAACACACACACACACACAGACTAATTTCATAACTACATGTAAGTTAATCAAAGGCAAAATCATGGAAATAAGTGCTTAAAATCAGACTCTAACAAAATATCCAATTCGAGAATGTTTACACTCCGAAGTAATACTTACCAACGCTTATCTCAGGTCATCCACCGAATTGTACCGTTATAAACCCAAAATTAAGAAATCAAAAGCAAAAAAGGAGAGAGAGTACCGTCTTAGAGTAAGGAGGAAAGGAAAAAGAAAGAAGGAAAAGCTGATAGAGAACACAACGAGGAAGAAGACGAAGAAATAAGCCTCATTGACGACGGCTACCAAGTTTCCATCGCCGTCTGATTTGACAAACTCCGATCACTGATTTCTCCTTCGGATTTTTTTTTTCCGGGTAAATAGTAAAACCCCTCACAAGCTCCGGTTCGGTTTATGTTTTACTTAAACCGGATTTAATTTTCCTTCCCGGTTCAAAAACCCGAAATTCGAGAGAGAAATGACGCGATGATCGATGGGGTCATCTTCGTCCGTTCCTTCATACTCCGCCGCTTTCTCTAACTCCACCACCGCCTCTTCTCCTCCTCCGTCCCCGCCTTCATCGCCATCTCGCTTCACCGGAGAAGAAAGGCCTCGTTTCTTCGATGTAAAGGCTAAGAAAAAATGCTGGGCTAATGCTGACATCGTCCCTGGTCGGCATCCCGAGAGGTGGCGTAAAGACGTCGCCGGAAACGTGGTCTGTAAGCGATTCGGAAATTGCAGCGGTTGTCTCTGTTTCGAGTACGATCACATTGTTCCTTACTCCAAAGGTTTGGTTCTCTCAAAAGCTCTCACTGTTTCCCCAAATGTGACATTTTGAATTTAGGGTTTTGAATTTCGGATTTACGGAGTCAAATTGTACTCTTTGATTGTTGATTCTGTGTATAGGTGGAGAGTCGACGCCGGAAAATTGTCAGATTCTTCAAACTAGAGTAAACAGATTCAAATCAGCTCAAGAAAAAGTGGATGCGACCACACTTAAGAGCTATTCATGTGGCCTTCAATTTACGGGTATGTTTCAAATGTTAGCTTCCTCTCTCCATATTACATTTGATGATGAATCATGGATTTGTTCTGCTAGATTCGATCATTCCTTGTTGATGGTTTCTTTTTCAGTGTTCAGTGAGTTATGTATAGGAGTTTTAATCATTGTAAAGATTGGACAAAGCTTGAATTGTAGTTGAGATCATGTAGAGTTCAATATCACGAAGAGTATATATATATAGTCTGTTCTACTAGTTACCTCAATTGTGCTAGGGCTTTTCATTCCTTTTGTCTGCATATAGTGTTGTGTTGATTAGCTTGTTATGCCAATCTCTCATACATGTAGGAGCTGCTTTTGCTTTAGATCTTCTTTCTCTTTTTCTCTGTTGGTTTTATTACACCAGGAATTGGACTTGAGCCACTAGGAATCTTCTTTAAACGCAAAAGCAATGCCGCGAATTTGTTCGAGGTCTATGCTAGTTTACATTTTGTAGGGGTGAAGCAAAGTGTAAATGCTCTTGGGAAATGCATACTCTTTCCAAAAAGACTCAAAAAGATTATAGACAGTGTTTTCTGTTCTTACACTTGCAATGATCATACACTCAAGTGTGTTGTGTTGTGTGTCTATTCACTGCGTGTTTGCATTCACTTTCTTAAGACTTCTTCTAATGCAACATACAGACAAAGAGCTAGACGTTATCGAAATGGCGGTTTATGGAGACGTGTTACGACCTGGAAAAGAATGTCGCTGCAAAACCGTAGCCGAGCTGCTTGGTCAGTCCAAGTCCAAAGATGGTAAAGCCGCGTGCGAGTTACCGTCGTAGAAACTATCCAACTATGTCTTTGTAAAGCCCTGATTCAAAGTATTTATGCTCAATATTTGCATAATAGATTTTGTATCCATGTCAAACTTTTACTCATTGATGATCCTACACCAATTTCTCCTTGGAATTTTTGTTGTAGCTTTAAATTGGAACTAATATTCAGCATATACTGATATAAAAGTCAACAAATTGATTGTTAAATTTATCGACCACCCAATTTCACTATTATATTAGTCAAGAAATAATAATGACTGTTACAATAGATTTCATTTCATGGTTGGTCAATTCAGGGAGACATGAAATATCAAAAAACGGGAAAGGTGCACAATTATGTGAGCCTATTAAAGAAAAATGTCTGCCCAAAAGTTAAAGTCAACATAATTTTCCTTTTCCTTTTCTCATTTTTCCTTTCATATTTGAATATAGTAGTAGAACTTGAGTGAAAAAAATATTGGAATTGTTTTTGGTCGAAAAAATAGTGGAATTTAAATATATTAATACCCACATAAAATAAATTTAAAAAGAAGTTGTTGTGGTGGATTCGCATTATATATCCAACAATAATTCACAAAATAAGTGAGGAATAAGCATTGATTACCGAAGCTCAAATCCCAAAGAAATGTTTCATTTAGAAAAAATGAGTACTATATAAAACTCATTAAGCATTTTGATACCACCACTTTCGTTTATTAAAAATTAATTTGAATCGATACAAAATAGTGACACAATACGACTAACAAAACTACTACAAAAAAGGTTACATATTATAATTGTATATGTCAAGTATACACATGACAAGTGTGATGTGATATGTAAACTATACATACGTTCTAAAATATATTTAAAAAATTCCAAAGTTGTCAACAACAACCCACCACCGTTTTTGGGCCTATTAGCTCACTCTCACACTAGTCACTAGTCAAACTCGTTCCATTGCATTAGTCATTAACTATTCCAACAAATTTCGATTTTTTCACAATGTAAAAAACTAAAAATTAAATAATGTTAAAAAAAGACATTGAATCACTTTTAATTGGGAAACAAAAAAATCATCAACCATCATTGTCGTCACAAAAATCATCCCGTGGATTTCGGCTAAATCATTTTTCTATTTTTAGTATTGTGACATTTAATTCTAATTTAGAAATTTTAATTATAAAGGACCGTCGTCTTCCGCAATTCACGCCAATATTAAAAATCGGAAACGCCGAGAAAACATTCTCTTCAACTTTCTCTCCTCTCTGTATAAATACACAGAACAAACGGAACCGCAATAGTTTCACTACAACCCGAACCCGGATCCAGCACCGTGACGGTTCGGGTCGTTACCGGTATACATGTTGTGACGCGAAATTCTGTAATGGGTTGCGTCAGCTCGAAGCAGACAGTCTCTGTAACTCCAGCGATCGATCACTCTGGACTATTCAGGGACAATGCTTGTTCCGGTTCGGGTCGAATTCTGGTTGAGGATCCTTCTCCGAAGAAGCTCGTGTCGTGGAGGAGCAAGAGCGGGAAGAAGAGTAGTAGCAAAAAGAGCGGCAGTGAGTTAGGTAGCGAGTTGGGCGAGTTAAGCGAGTCCGGCCGAGCGAGTTCGAATTGCAGGAGCGAGTCGTTGAGTTTCCGTCTCGGTAACCTAAGCAAGTACTTGGAAGCTGAGCAAGTCGCCGCTGGTTGGCCTGCGTGGCTGAGCAACGTCGCCGGCGAAGCTATCCATGGATGGGTCCCATTTCGATCCGACGCATTCGAAAAGCTCGAAAAGGTTTGATTTTTAGTACTCTGCAACAACTTACATTTGAATGTTGTTGTGTCTGAATTATGAATGATTTTGCTTTTTGGTTGTGAAGATTGGACAAGGGACATATAGTAGCGTGTTCCGTGCACGAGAGACTGAAACAGGGAGGATAGTGGCTTTGAAGAAGGTTAGATTCGACAATTTTGAGCCAGAGAGTGTTAGGTTTATGGCAAGAGAGATTTTGATACTTAGGAGACTCAATCATCCCAACATTATCAAACTACAAGGCTTGGTTACTTCAAAACTATCTTGCAACATACATCTCGTGTTCGAGTATATGGAGCATGATCTCACTGGTCTTCTCTCTAGCCCTGACATCGACTTCACAACTCCACAGGTCAGTCTAACATTTCATATTGAGAGATTTTTTTTTCTGGATTACAAGGAATGATTGTTGATATGGCCTTTGCAGATTAAGTGTTATATGAAACAATTGTTATCTGGACTTGATCACTGTCACGCACGAGGTGTAATGCATCGGGACATTAAGGGTTCGAATCTTTTGGTGAATAATGAAGGAATATTAAAAGTGGCTGATTTTGGTTTAGCAAACTTTTGTAATTCCTCGGGGAACAAGCAACCGCTTACAAGTCGAGTTGTGACTCTGTGGTACCGTCCGCCTGAACTTTTGCTTGGGGCAACGGAGTATGGAGCATCTGTTGATTTGTGGAGTGTTGGCTGTGTTTTTGCCGAACTTCTTCTCGGGAAACCGGTTCTGCAGGGAAGAACTGAGGTAAATTAACCACCAAAATGTTTGTAGCTTCAGACCTTTTTATACTGTATATTGTTGCTTTGTTTTTACTCCGGGAAAATATAACTCAAAGAATGGTGTTTCTTGAACTGTATGATACAGGTCGAACAGTTGCACAAGATATTCAAACTATGTGGATCTCCACCGGCGGATTACTGGAAAAAGTCCAAACTACCTCATGCAATGCTTTTCAAACCACAGCAACATTATGATGGTTGTCTCCGACAAACCTTGAAAGATTTGTCCGACTCTGACATCAATCTTATAGAAACTCTTCTTTCTATAGAGCCCCACAAACGTGGGACTGCGTCTGCTGCGCTTGTTTCCCAGGTAACCATTTTATCTTTAAACTATCATGACAACATCAAGTTTGAAGACTTGCAACTTGATTTCTGTCATTAACCTTTATTTTTTCAGTATTTCACTGCAAAGCCTTTTGCTTGTGACCCCTCATGCTTGCCTGTATACTCGCCTAGCAAGGAGATTGATGCAAAGCATCGAGAAGAAGCAACAAGGTCAGAATTTCTTTGGTCTTAAGTGTCAGTTCGTGGAAGCATTCATTCATTCATTATCCTCATTTGTTATTTTGGAATTTGCAGGAGAAAAATCAGCGGGAATGGGAGACGAGGTACAGAATCGAGGAAGCCAACAAGAAAGCCCCCTGCATTTGCTAAATTGGCACCAGCTGAGGTACCTATGATTCATTCTCTTTTTTACATATTATCTGCATCTTTGAGAAAGGAGTTCCCTTAAGCAGAGAAAACAAAAAACAAAAACTTGCCGCTCTTATCTTTTTGCAGGATGTACAACACCCTTTCCGCTCTTTTCAGAAACGTAATGGTCATTCAGTTCATAATTCCATTGATAGCGATGCCACTTTATGTGGGAAACTTCAAAAGCCATCAGATCATGAAAAAGACGAAGCTTCTCATGTGAAGAACGCATCACAAGGAGATGTGCCTTTCTCAGGGCCGTTGCAAGTCTCTGTATCAAGCGGTTTTGCATGGGCAAAGCGACGAAAAGATGATATATGTGTTAGATCACATAATAGATCTCTCTCAAGAGGTCACATTCCTAACCTGTTGGGACCTTCCCCTGCTTTTAGCGAGAACACTGACGTTGAGCCTAAGATAAAAGAGAATGAAAAGGAAGAGAAACATGGAGCAAGGACAGATTCCCAAGACCGTGAGGCGTATGAGATGTTGAAGCTTTCAATGCTGAAGCAGTGGAGACAACTTGAACGTCCAGATTCTTTTGATGCTTCGGACGAGTATCATTCACAGGAACTGTCATTGGCACTTTATCAGAGAGAAGAAAAGACAGCAAAACTGGGTCATTTGGTACGTTAGTATATAATAGAAGCGATTGCATCCCCGTTTTTTTTTGTTTCCAGAATATCCAAATTCTAGTTGATATAGTAGAGACCAAGTGCACTTAGCTTTGCACATTTCCACCGAGAGAATTCACCTTTCCTATGCCAACCTCAACTTATATTAATCCAAGCTTATGGTTTCTGAAATTTCTGATGCATTAATTAATTTAAGTTATCTTGCTAAATGCTAATGGCAATTATACATTGGTCTGTGACATAGTAAAAATGAGTAGAAAGAGATTCAGATTGCAATTCGACTGAGTGTAGATTTATTGCTTTAAGTGCCTTTATCTCTCTCTCGCTCTAACCTTTTATATCCACCCAAAGACTTGAGAGGAAAAAGTAGAACATGCATGATTTGCTTTGTAGGACATGTTGAAAGACACACTCAATGATGCTAATGAGTTAAGAACTTGACAGGGTAAACAAGACAATGGTGACAAAATCGAATACTCCGGCCCCTTGTTGTCTCAATCTTATGGAGTTGATGAGCTTTTGGAACGCAATGAACGCCAGATTCGCCAGTTAGTTCGAAAATCTTGGTTCCAGAAAGGTATAATAAACATGGAGTTAATGTTTTGTGGTTTTGACTTGAGTCCTTTGTGTTTCTAACTTGTAAGTCAAAGATCTTAAGACATGATGAGCAACAAGTGTATGGCTTTATGAATTGCAGGTAAGAAACAAGGGAAATGACAGTGGAGAAACTTGTCTTGTCCGTGTCATGAAAAGCTTCCCAAGTGAATCCAGAAGAGAGCTCCAAGAACTCAAAAGACTATGCATTTTGATGGTTTGAGAAACACGACTATAACAAGATCTTCAGAAACTGCGATGATCAAGCAAATATGGAGAAAGCCATGAAGCATTTTTTTTCCAAGAAACTTAATCTTCTTTAATAAGTTAAAATTTTGAGAAATTAATAACTACATTCCAGTCAAAATGTATAGAGTTAGCGCAGTATCATAAACGTATTTCCATATTACATAACATATATATATATATATATATATATCTATATAGAATATCAAGTTATACAATAGATGTGGATATTTGTTATATACGGGATTTACTAAATTCTTCCAAAATTGGGACCAACTCGTTTCGTGATGGTGATGTGTGGTGGTTATGGTGTCACTTAAATGATGTCTCGTGACGATGGTGTATGTGAGGCAATGTTGGATTATGATCGTGTGTCATCAGGATGTGACGTTGTATATATCTATTCCGATCTGTACATTTACATTTGATAGTTTGGTTTAATCTTTTAGATTTTGAGATAAACAAACTGTAACCAGAGGTATGTATAATTTTTTCAAGAATCTTCAAAAAAATTTTGCAGTTGCAGCAAAGAACAATATGGTAATTTGGTTATAATACACTCTCAAACACAATCTACAACAATGGATCGACCAAGGATGATAATGATCATCCTACAAGGATCTCTTATCTTATGTATTCCTTTAATAAAAATCATGTTTTTTTTTTGTCAACTTTCTTATGAACAAATCCCAAAGTTTATCTCTGTCGTTTAATCGGGTATATGATGCCGGTTCATTGCATTCTGCATCCTCGTTCTACTGATCGAAGATATATCAACCCACGCCTTATTCTCTGCAACATAAGGTAGTTTCAACAATCATAAGAAATGGATCGTTCTCATGATTTTATCGAGCAATCTAGACTAATCGATATTCAAGTACCTCTCCAGTATCTTGGAGCCGAAGTAGTTCCAATCTTTCTGAAGGTCTTCTATCTGTTAATGTAGCAAGCTGACGCCAAAAGAAAAAGGCACTGAGCAACAATTTAACACATTACATTTTCAGAGTGTCTTGCTGATGAAGAATTACCCAGAAACTGAAGCGTTCGGGATCTTGAGGTGTAGGTATCATTGATTCAACATTTAGAAGTACTTCAAGTCTTCTTCTGTCTGCGAGCAAAAGAAAAGGGAAAGATTAGATCAACTATCAATCAATTACTGTCATAACACAAAAACTGGTTATTACTAGAATATGAGATACGGATCCAATTGCAACGCCAATATTCAATACTATGCTCATCAACAAAATAAGAAACGACAATGGTTGATTAAAAGATAGTTTAGTAAGCCTTTTAGGCGGTTTGAGAACAATCTATTGAGTTTGAGCACAACCGGGAAAAGATATAGATAACACGATTGGGCAGAAACAGCACTTGAGTAATTGTTTATTTCGAGTTTTTTTTTTAAAACACTATGTTGAAATTATCAGGTCTCATGACTAGTTCACTTTCCATTATCAGCTTGATAAATAGTTGCTTACCTCTTTGTCTAGCTGCTTCCTTTGCTCTCTCTAGCCATGACCGAGCAAATGATGCTGCACTGCTCGTCAGTTCCCGCAGCTGTAAGAAGTCAAGTAACAAAGAAAGGTGAGAGAAAAAAAGAAAATGAACTCATAGTAACGAAAGCAGAGAAGTTTTGAAACGGCATAGCACAAGAGATATAATCCTGTTGAGAGATCAATAATCATACATCTGCTTTCTCTTGGTCGCTTTGTGGTGGTATATCTGTCACCCATTCAACCTCTGCAACACGATACCTGAAAAACAAAACAGATAATAAGATGCTAAGCATTTGTGTTTAAATACAACTGAAATGAGGGACATGTATATAACAAATTTAAACAATTGTATTTGCAAAAGGACTCAATATTTGATCTTCACACATGTTGAAAAATAACGGAAAAATGTGAAATAAGAACATGTACTTATCACCATTTAACACGAATACAAAGACTATTTAGAAAACATAACAAGGAACAATAAGATCTGGAAGCTATCAGAAGCATACGACAAAGCTTACCCATCTTGATCCCAAGCTTTTACAATGCGACACCTTCTATGGCTTTCCAGCTGAAAAAGCAGATACTAAGTTAAATCATTTGACAACTTACACAAGAAATAAAGCAATAACATAAGTAATACACATAATAAAAAGCAAACTACTTTAATCAATAGTTAAGTCACAATGAAGCTCAAATGTTAGATAGCCTCCTGACAACTATTGCAACTCCAGAAACCATACTCTAAGGACTGTATTGCCTCATTGAAGGTACTAAAAAAATATGCTCTCAATAGTGTAACTATGTCACGTAACAATGGATTTAGCCAAATAGATTCAAGTTATATGGATTTAAAGAAGTAGTGAAATAATATTCACCTCCAGGACAAAACGTCCATCCGGGAGTGGATCACACCTGTGAATTCCAAAACATTAGCAGACTCTCTGTGAGTTCTCCCAACGTAAAATCATCAATTGAACGACATTAAGTATCATCAGAAAGAAAGAAAGAAGCAACAAACTCTGTGATTTCAACTTCGCAAGCAACATCCACTGGAGAACCTGTTGCAGAATCAAGAGCTACCTATGAACATCAGAATGGGCAAACCTTACTAGTCAGGAACCTTTTATGAATGTATGCTAAAGAAGAAAGAAGAAAAAAGACACAACACCCACCATTCCCATCCGATGATTTCCCTCCATAATTCTTCTTACCTGTTTCAGTCAACACATGTTAATCAAAGTAAACGATAAAGGAGAGATTCAAAAAGAAGTTTTTCTGAATGCAAACAGCAATAGTGCTGCAAGCTATTAGCACTTGACTTTCATGGTATTTTTTTGCTAAATTGAATGCTCATATGATGAAGACTTTGACAATAACTTTTACATTCTAAGATCATTTTAAGTATTGTAAAAGTGAGCTAGAAACAAAGTTTTACACTAAATGAGTGTCCAGTAGCCGCAATGAGTAAGCTACTTAACTTCTAAAATGTACAGAACCGTACAATCAATTGAAAGAACTCACCATTAGTCGATATCTTGGTTCAAATATGTGAAGAGACAACTTCTGACAGGGGATGATTACATCCATGACAAAAAGAGGCATACTTTCATTGCCTAAATGGACCAGAGTGTCTTGCTCTGATTTCCTTTCAGCATACTCCTCAGGAAAGTTTTTTTGTATGATGTTATTCAGTGTCACACTGCCAACATAAGTTTAAAGCACAAGCGTCCAACACATGTATGATATGGCATGGAACTATAAGGAGAATAGAGAGGAGTGCAAAGTTATTACCTGACAGCGCATGTTCTTGGAGTCATAAAAATGACAGTTCGGCATAGTGGACATTTGTTGCCTATATTCCACAAAGCATTGATAAGTAAGACAATAGTAAAAGAATATATTTTCAGGAGCAAAACAACAATCAACCATATAAACCTACCGCGATCCATTGACTGAAAAAGGCATGATCGGCAGAATGTATGCCCACATGGAGTTGTAATAGGGTCATACAGCAATTTCAGGCAAACAGTGCAATCAAAGTCATCAGACCGCTCAGCTTTTCCATGGGTCTTTCTCATCGAAGTAGGCAGAACCTTCTCCAATTCCTGAAGATTGGATCGGAGATGATCGCTTCATGCCATCAGAAAGAAACCCCAAACTTTAAAAACGACACATTCGGTTAGGCATCAATACAGAATCAAGAATGGTACACATAAACTACCGTACCTAAAGGGATCAATCTGTAGACCTGAGAGGATAGTGTCACGTGCTGCCTCATATCTTTCTAGCTGCAGAATGAAAAAAAATGACACGTGTGACATGAAATACACCGAAAAACTTTTGAGAGTACCTTGGATAAAGACATGCAGGAATGATTTGTTGACTAAAACAAAATGAATTTCAAGAAAGAATAATAAGTCATCACATACCAAAATGAGGGCACACGCCTTAATAGTATATGTCTTCACTGAACTGCTCTGAAGATTCATCAATTTATCAGCATCCTTAAGAGCAAGCTGCAGGGAATATCAAGTTTTCCAGGGTAAGCCAGGGTCGATTTTTTTGAAACTGCTAGTAACAGGTTAAGCAAGTGGAATACATACTTCCCCAAGCATCGACATATCAAAACCATTCAGAGGTCTATATTCAGAAATTGATGCAGATCTCTGCTTCAGATATTGGCCAAATCTAAAATACAGAAGGAAATAAGAATATGTCTATACGATGTAATATCCATGAACCGAGTAAAAGGGAAAAAAATTAGTAACACAATCCAATATAATCTTTTATCAAAACAACATGACAACTCCATTAGAAGTCAAAGAGACAACATGCGTTCCATGAAAGCTTACCTTATATAAGCAGCACTTCTATTGGCTAGAACAATAGGATCAAGAGGCTTAACGGAAAAGGCTTTGGAATAACAGCTAATCGCCTGGAATAAAAAAAAGATATGTTGTTGGCAGGAACATATATGAGAGTCACATTTGGATTTCAGCATCAAAGCTTTAAACTACAAGGAATTTGCAGAATATTCTATCGGAAAAAGATGTTGTTAAGTAGAAGTTATCACAAGTTCAAAGCCAGAAATACAAATGTTTCATATGACTAGAATGCTACTATCATTATCAACCAATCGATAACCAAATTGCATTAAGAAGCTACAAGAAACCCAAACAAGAAAACAGAGACCAAATCAGTTTGGATCAAACATCTCAGGCAATTCCTAATAAAGAAGCAAGCAAGAGCAACAAAAAACCATTAGAAAGCTTTTCACCTCTTCAAAGCGAGACTCTTTGAATGCTTGGTTTCCCTTCTCTACAAGTTGAAAAACCTGATTATGTATCTCTAAAGGTAACGAATTGTCTGCTTCACTGACCTGGAAAATTCAAGAACAAACAAAATTCAGATGATCAAACATTGTAAACAACCCTAAAAAAACATTACTGAAACTTAATCAACAATCCAAAATTAGAACATGCATTGTTCGCAAATCGCAATAAAGAAGAACTAATCCAATAATCATCTTAATCACTCACAAGACCGTAGTTTTCGACATCATCCAAACCGAACAAAGTGAATGCCTGAAGAGATTCTTCGTTCGAAGACATCGAGTGATCGATTCGACCCACGAAAGAGAAAAATATTGAAAATTTGGGGGCAAGAGATTATGATAAACGAAGAAAGTTGAAGAGAAGAAGTAACAGAGATAGAGAGAGAGAGAGAGAGAGAGAGAGAGTATCGTGTTCTCTTCTGAGTCCTTCGTTTGCAACCACGGACTAGTATCCTCTACGTGTTTATTCTCTCTCCAAGCTTCGATTTTTCTTTTCTTCAATCTTTCTCTCTCTCACTAAAGGTGAAATCTTTTTGTTTGTCAATCTTTCTTCTTCCTGATTTTTGGGTCCGGGAAACAAATTAAAGAACATCAGAGAAATTCTTCAGTAGATTTTATTTCCTTTTTCTTTCTCACTTTTTGAGTTTTTAGTAATACTAAAATAAGAAAAAAGATGGAAAAATCAGTAGTAAGTATTGTTTTAACTTTTAACACATATTTTACTATTGTTTTAGTGAAAACGAGTCGAACTAATTATAATAATATTTGTGAAATTCCATCTAGCTCAATGATTTAACAAAGAATTAATTAATATTTCTACATCCGGGATTCGAATCCAGACAATACGATTTATTAACAAATATGCCAGATTAGTGGAGACAAAATTACAAAAGATCTCTAGCGTTGCGCAATTAAAGTTGTTTGTCATGATTCCAAGCAATAAAAGTATAAGGCGTCCATCATGAACATGGAGCAGAAAGTTTTGTCTGTCGTGGATCTAATAGGATCGGAGTGAATTATTTGTGATAGAATCGTCTTTGTAACAATTATCATAAATTGTATTAAAAAAAAATCCAGATGTTTAAACAAAAAATCAATAATATTTATTAATAGTAAATATTAGGATTTGAAAAAATATTTTCTATTTTTCTTCCATATAATTTTGATGTACAAAAAAATCTTGAAAAATGTAACTTTTTGGTTCTTTTTCAGTGTTCTAAAAAGTGTTCAAGGCGTCCGCCTAGGAGGCGCTTGCCCCTCTAGACCGTGGAGATTACCGCTTTTCCGCCTAAAATATTATGATATTATAATAATAAAATAATATAATTTTTTTATATATAAGTCATAATATTTTATATATTTTGCTATAAAATGATGAATATAAATACAATATAAATTTTATTATTTATAAATTATGGTTATTTATATATTTTACAATATATATCTAATATATTATGAATTTTTGTAAAACGCTTAAACCTGAAAGAGAGGTTTCTGGAGGAACAGAATTCGAGCTGCTGGAACACATGCGGAGCTGTTCCAACACGTGGAGAAAAGTGAGATTGGGCTCTTATTGAATTCGAAAGCCCAATAATGATAGAAGTTAAAAGCCCACATGACATGAAACGTGAGGGTTTCGTGGTGGTAGTATAAAAGGCAAGAGGCGTTGACAAAAAGAGTTACGCGCCTAGGGTTCCTTTGTGAGATGCACACATGTGTGTGTGGTGTCGTCCCACCATATTGATGGTGGTTTGTCTATGAAGATTGCAGCCGTTGAGAAGACGGTGTTGCACCGGTGCTGCTGGTTGGTTGTCAAGCATGCGAGCTTGATACCTATCTTCATAGTTTGTCCATGTAGAAAAGAGTGGTGGTATGCCATATAGCAATTGTAGGTTACGGCCTTTTCTAGTGGATTGATTCTGGACTAGGTCCCGGGGATGTAGGAAAAACCGAACCTCGTGAAAAAATTCTCTGTGTTCTTTATTTATGCTCATACATACTCGTTACAAACACAAACGTAGAGATCTAGCCATAAACCGCTTTTTCAAAACCGTCTACTGAATCGCCTAGGATTCGACTAACATTATAGATACTAGGCATTAGGCACTGCCCGCTTAGCACTGACATTATTGTGTTGTTCTATTCGACCGCTGCTTCAAGTGCTAGAAGACGGAAGATTAACAGATGGAAATGGGAGAACAACGGATTTCAAAAACGTAGTGATCATAATGACTCCGAATCTCGGGGCTAACCACCTTCTTTCTTGGCTTACAGGTATAGTAACAATGGAAGTGGCTCGAGACTGCGTGATGCAAGAAGTGAAAAAGAATTTGCCTCAAGTCTATGGTAACACTCTCAATCATTAGGCACAATATCTTTTTCCTTCGAATCAATTTCAGTTAGATTTATTTGCAGGGAAATCTGATTAGAGTCTTGATGTATCCGAGTAACATATGAAACTTAAATTATATACACAAGGCAGACAAAACTTGTTCTAGTACTTCCACCTTCAGGATTTTTTTCTATTTGATATTGAAATGATACTCTTATTTAGTCATTGGATAGCTCGTCCAAAAAAATAAATCTTTTGATCTTCTGCTAAATTCAAACTTGATGTTTTTTTTTTAGAATCGTTGATTGATAGTCATTTTTTTTTAATGGGTTGGGTCGGGTTACCCATTTTGACACCTCTAATTACATCAATTATTTTTTTTGACAAAAATATTAATTGCTGTATTTTTTTTTGTTTGTTGTGGATGGAAAATGTCTTCAAAGTAAAGTTTTTAGAGCTATAGAACTAATAATTTTTTTTTTTTTGGAACTAATAATAATGTAAGGCTATTTAACCTATAGTTTTTCTTTTTAAATGAGAAATCCATTTCTCCTCATTTAAATATAGTTGAGTATTTCATTTTCCCATTGAGTTTTATATATAAACACACTATTATAAAACATCATTGTTCTGCAGGATCTAAGCAAAAAAAATAAAAAGCCTTTCTTTTCCACTGTCTTCAATGCAATGACTCTTTTTCTCTCTCTTATTCACACCTCTTGTTAGCTTCAAAAATCAAAACCTTCTCAATTTCTTCCATTCTCTCTCTTTCTCCAACAAGCTGCATCTAAAAGTAAAGTGCTCAGTTCTGGTGCAAAGCCATGGGAGTTGTTGTTCTTGCGGTGGTTTTGTTGGCTATGGCTGGTCACTCAAGTAAGACAATCTTCTCTGTTTCAAATCCTGCAAAGTTGAAATATAATAATAACCCTTCTCTGTCTCACATGGACATGGATCCCCTCTTTTGCTTGGAAAAAAGATTCTTTCTTTTTCTTGTCATTTTCTTTCTCAAATTCATCCTTTAACCTACTCTGTTTTAGTCCAGAACACAGTCCCAAATTTCTGAACTTTCATAGTTGGAATCAAATTTTGTACAAAGAAAGACCCTTTCTTGCTTTACCCATACATTATTTTTTTCTCATAAAAATGTGTTATCTTTTGACTGTGGAGTACACCAATCTTTCTTCCCTAATGAATAACCACATTTAGGTTTCATTTCACACATAATCAGTGATTCAGAGTTGAAGAAATTTGTGTGGTCATGAAATTATGCGTGTGTGTAGGTGGGACATGGTGTGTATGCAAGGAAGGATTAAGTGAAGCAATGCTGCAAAAGACATTAGACTACGCATGTGGTGCAGGAGCTGATTGTGGACCTATTCACCAGAACGGACCTTGCTTTAACCCTAACACCGTCAAGTCTCATTGTTCTTACGCTGTCAACAGTTTCTTTCAGAGGAAAGGCCAGTCTCTAGGCACCTGTGATTTCGCAGGAACAGCCACCTTCTCAGCCTCTGATCCCAGTGAGTCTCTCTCACCAACCTCTCTCTGTATTCATTCATTAGAACAATGTGCAAAAAAAATCAATGTGTTGAGAGTTGAGACCATAGTTGAAACTAGAGAACAGAGTAGGTTGTTTAATTCGGAGTAAAAATGGAACACAACTTGAAAAAGCAAATCAGAGAGGAGATAGTATTATATCAAATCTAAACTTCACATGTTTCAATGGGAGACAAGTAGCCCATTATCTTAATATAAATTATCACACCTCAAGATTCTCTACCCACATATTTTAGAAGATATATTAGTATATTTTTAAGTAACTGTTGTTTCTTGTACCATTGTGATCTTATGATATAGGCTACACTACTTGTCCTTTCCCTGCAAGTGCCAGGTACAGACCAACATCTTTCTTTCATTACCCTTTATTTTGTTAGTGTTTTGAAACAATAATTGGGTTTGATCTTGGCTTAATAGACCATCTCTCTAGAGCTTTTGTTTTATCCGATTTCGACAAATTTGAGATGGGTTTGTTTGTTGTTTCTGTATCATTTGATGCCAGTGGTAATGGGACCACGACTCCAGTTACGACCACACCATCGACAAGAGTCCCTACCACAACTAATACAAGACCCTACTTAGTCACACCATCAACAGGAGGAGGATTGGGAATACCATCTGGAACAGGAGGTGGTATTAACCCGGATTACACAGATCCATCCTTTGGATTCAGACTCCAAAACCCAATAGCTAGTTTGTTATTATCTGGATTCTTAGTCTTCGTCACTCTCTTCTTACCGTTCTACTAGTTGTGCTAGCGAGTAGTGACAACAACTAAGTAGTTGGATTGTGTGGATCATGTGAGTGTGTGGGTCTCTTCTCTCTCTCTACTGTAATGATGGAATCTTAGGAGAGAGAGAGACATTTAGTTGGACTTGTTTTTGTTCCATCTTTGTCTAGTTTTCCAGCTGTTTCCCACTTAAGTTCTGAAAATTGTACATTTTGATTAAGTTAAGGAGACAGACAACATTTTAAGGTTTTAACTGTTCAGACATTATAAGCACTTGCCGGAAAAGCAAATCTTGCTCGACTTTGATGCCATTATTCTGTTGCAGATGGTTTGAGTTTCTCGAAGACTTTCCTCGATTAGGGTTTTCATGAGTTTCTTTTGTCTGTAACGACGAACCTCGAATTCGCCGACGATTAACCACATTTTTTTTTTTTTACTGAGAAAGTGAGAACCGAAAAGATTTTGACTAGAACATTAAGGATAAAAGCGTCATTTTAACGGTTTAATGTAAAAAGTTATTATAAAAGGGTAAAATTGTCATTTACGGTCAATACTGTCACCAACCAACAACACTCTTCTCAGTGGGTTTTCTAATTTATTTGATTGATCGATCGATCCTCCAAAGCAGCAGGCGAAGACGACCGCCGGCGATAGATCCGGTTAGTAATTTTTCTGATCCGGATCTTGCATCGTAAAATCTCTGTTTTCGTTTCTACTTAGCGATTTAATAGATCACGTTTCTTTTGGTGCTGATTTAACCAAATTGTGCGCATTCAGACTTATTGGGGACTGTTGTTTTATTGTGTTTTGCACAGCTCCAAGTTGTTTAATGGAAGCATTGAGTACTTCAAGGGTTGTTGTTCCAGTTCAGGTTCCTTGTAGAAAGCTCTCATCACTTTTTGCTAATTTGTCTTGCCTTGAGTTAAGGAGATATCCTTGTGGAGGTCGTGTGTCGATCATGAGCCATCATCCCAAATTGCTTCGTCCAGTGACTGCTTCTTTGCAGCCACAGGAGTTGTCGTCGGCTTCCAAAGGTAATTTTAGAATCGGTTAGGGAATAACATCTAGTACTTGGTTTGTTGACCTGGAATAACTGTTTAGAATTTTTCATATGTTGGTTTTTTGAATTGCTAGAAATTATTGATCTTTGGAGAAATGTTGAAGCGGTATGCTTCGATGTGGATAGTACGGTCTGTGTGGACGAAGGTATTGATGAACTTGCAGAGTTTTGTGGAGCTGGAAAGGCTGTTGCTGAATGGACTGCCAGGTTTGTGGTCCATCTCAATTTAAATATATATCTCTCGGCTTTTTTACCTAAACATAAATAGTATATTGCTTTCTTAGAGCAATGGGTGGATCTGTTCCATTTGAAGAAGCTCTAGCCGCTAGACTTTCTTTGTTCAAGCCTTCTCTTTCGAAAGTTGAGGAGTTTCTTGTAAAGAGACCCCCGAGGTACTCATTTTGTTTACGGTTAACTTGCATATGTTGTTAATTTTGATTCTTTAGTTTGATGCGAGCTATTGCCTCCTGATTGAGAAACTATTTCACATATAAAGATAGAATTTACTTGTAAGTGTTCCATTGGCCCAATCCCCAAGTTCTTGTCTTGCATTGGACTTTCACCAGAAGAGAGGTTAACATCTAGCTTGCTTGATTCTCTGCACAAGATATGTGGAACATGCCATGTTCAGATTGCTTTCTGAAATGTGTTATTGTTATAGTGTGTTGTTACTTTGGTTTGTGTAGGCTATCCCCTGGCATTGAAGAGTTGGTCGAAAAGCTCAGAGCCAATAACATTGATGTCTATTTGATATCTGGCGGTTTTCGACAGATGATTAATGTACTCTCTCCATTTCACTTGTTTCTTCATGTTCTTTACTGTGGCCTGTTGCATCAATTCTTGTGTAGACTACTACAAATCATGGTGATAAGGTTTTGAATGAATTTCCTTTTACTGTAGCCTGTAGCATCGATTCTTGGCATCCCTCGAGAGAATATCTTTGCCAACAATCTTCTATTTGGAAATTCTGGCGAGTTTCTGGGCTTTGATGAAAACGAACCTACATCAAGAAGTGGAGGCAAAGCAAAGGCAGTGCAACAAATACGAAAGGTTCATCGAATTCTTCTTGCAAGCTTCATATATCTCTTGTTACATACAGCACTCATCAGACTTTGTTCTTTTCAGGTTCGTCTCTACAAGACTATGGCCATGATTGGAGATGGTGCTACTGATCTCGAAGTATGCTTAGCTTATATTAACAGAGACTCTACAGATTACAAAGATCTCAAACGATGTCTTGAGTAACTAACTAAACTAATTGCCTTGCAGGCACGTAAACCTGGTGGTGCGGATTTGTTCATATGTTACGCTGGAGTTCAACTTCGTGAAGCCGTTGCAGCAAAAGCAGATTGGCTTGTCTTCAAGTTTGAATCTCTCATAAACTCATTGGAATAAAAGCCTTTATAGTGATTATTCTCTTTTGGCTAAACTCATTATTCATATCTCAAAAACAAAAACAAAATTTACCTGTTTTTTTTATTGAATTTGTGTGAAATTCTATTGAATCAACAAATGTTTTTGCCAACTTTAGCTGCTTAATCTCTTTGTTCAAGCATCACTGAACGTCATTATGACAAAATATTGATCTTTGTGAAGAGATAATCAAACCGCAGACTAATCAATCTTGGTGGTAGACATTCCTGGATGCGTGGTTAACGAACAAAGTCATATCCACCACCGCGTCCGAATCCACCACGTCCAAATCCACCACGACCGTATCCACCACGACCACCACCAAAACCTCCCCTTCTTGCACCACCCCCACCGCCTCCTGAATCAGCTAGGTTCACTCCAATAAATCTCCCATCAAGTTTCTGTTTAAGCAGGAAACTTTATCAATGGTGATTTGACAAAAACAAGCAAAGAATGAAAGAAGAATCCCATTGGTTTCTGAAGCAGCAATGGAATACCAAAACATACTCTTCCTGTCTCAAGGAAAGTGAGATAAACAAATCGATAAAGCACATGATTTTACTCACATTTCGAGTCTACTAAAAGAGTTACTTATCGACAAACGGGAGATACAGGACCTTACGTATCAACAAACTAGTGTACTAGAAACTTATGTGACTAAAGTCAAAAGATTTAAAGGGTTATAGAAAGAAAGCAAAGCCAGAAAGAAACTGGACTCATGATATTTAGTAACCAAAAGAAGCTGGAAAATTGGTTCTCACCTGATCGTTCATATATTGTATTGCATTATTAGCAGCATCAATTGAATCATATGTTACGAAACCAAATCCCCTCGATACACCAGTTTCACGGTCTGAAACCACTACCGCTGTGATGAACATAGTATATATTAGTCAGCAATGAGGAAGATAAACCAATGGATAAAAAATGAATCAGCTGCAAAATGGTAGCGCACTACCATCAACGATTTTTCCAAATCTGCCAAAAGCTTCTTTCAAGAGATCTACATCAGTAGTTAGTGAGAGGCCTGAGAAGAAGCAGCAGAAGATAACAGGATGAGATCCTAAAGACAATCAAAGAGAGGGAAAAAAAAACTCAAAAGAGAAAACTCTCTCTCTCTCTCTCTCTCTCTCTCTCTCTCTCTCTCTCTCTCTCTCTCTCTCTCTCTCTCTCTCTCTCTCTCTCAAGTCTCAAGAGCCAAAACAAAAACAGATTTATTATAGAAGTTTTTTTGGAGTCTCACCTCCAACATAGAGTTTAGATGGAGTCAAAGAAAGATTTCCCTGTAACATAGCGTTTGAGGCCTGCAATGCTCTAGGCTGCCTAAATATGTTTCCAGTTTTACTAAACAAACCCATGTAATGCATCTTCTTCAATCTGTAAGCAGCAAAATTTCAAGAAATGAGGCAAAATCAAAAGAACAAAACCCCAGAATGTAGATAGACTGATGATCCTACAAGGTAATAGATCTGTTGTCTCTGACATTTTTGTTTTCCGGCTAGAATCACAAGGCAGTAAGTATCTATAAGAATCTAATCAAAGCTTAACTCACTAACACCGTTCCTGATGAATTGCATCACTAAGAACCGAGAAATGAAACACAGACAAAACACTTGTAGGATCGAAATCAAATCCCTAGAGTGCGGAGAGACGCATAAACAAGAAGCAACCAGGAAGATAAAGATCTAGCAAATGTGTAACTTTTAGAAAATAAGATCGAAACTGGAATAAATAGTGAAATTCAAACCTGGAAAGCAAATGATTTTACAAAGGTTTTGGGTTTCTCTGTAGATGATGATAAATCTGGAGATTGATTTCAATTCTCGCTGGTAATGAAAACCCTGGCTTTATGTAAAAGAGTCCGATTCGTAACGAGACGGATCTAATGTTTGAATTGATCTTCACCGTTGATTCAGCTGATCAGTAAGGCAATGAAGTTGTAAATAGTTTTTTTTTTTTTTTTTTTTTTCCTCCCCAAATTTGTAGTCTTTTTGTTGGGTTCAATAACATAAGAAAAAATTATATATCATCATCAACCATTGTATGTGTGTGATTGTGTTAATGTATGTATGTTAGTGCTATCTTAATGCCTCTATGTCTGGTTGATGTGTTGTTAGGGTTGACTGTCAATATCTAGTTGGTTATTTAGTCGTAATTAGTTATGTCTTAGTTTAATAGTAGTCGTTAATTAGTGTTGGGTGTTAGTCCTAGTATATATAGTGTGATTGTTAATGTTAACTAGATGATAATCCGCGTGTATACGCGGGATGTTTTCTAATATTTTTTTAATATATTGTAATAGTGATTTTATTTTTTGTAAAATGTTTTGATCAACTTACAAAATTTTAGTTTTGGTAAGTGATTTTTGGTGATTTCATTATTTTCATAGAAACTTGTTTTTAAACTAACAACAACATCATCAGAGACCCAATGAGGCTATGACGTATGAGACAATTGCAAAAATACCATTTTTAGTGTGCCACTTTTTTAAAATGCCACTATGGATTGTACATTTGCAAAATGCCACTAATTAAAGATTTTTAAAGTTTAAATCTCAAAAATTTAAACCTTAGAAAAATGTTTTGACCCCCAAAAAACCTTCAAAACTAAACTATAATACAACATTGTTAACCCAAATATCAATGATATTATGAATAAATAATTTTTTAAAAATATTATTTTTACAAAAATTTTGAAAAAATGATATTTTTGAAAAGTTGCACTTTTTCAAAATTTCTCATGACTTAATTATTGTTTTGTCTAATTATTTTTGAACCACCTCCTTTCAATTTTCCTTAAACGATAATTGAGTTAGCAAGTGTTTGGTTTCAAATTGGATGTTTGAGATAATTGAAAATATTGATGGTTTGTGTGTTGTGTGCAAACAGATAAAATTTGTTTATATGTTTATTCAATAAAAAAAATACTTTGAACTCTTCTCTTAACAACTTTTTCATTGTCATCATATCTTCCTCCCAAAACATCATCTATAGGAAAAAATTTTGAACTCCTTTCTTACAACTTTTTAGTATTTCTTAGTTTTTAACTCCTTCATTTGATTATCAATCTCTTAGGCCTTTTTTTACCACTATATTTTTTAAAAATATTATATGTCTTAAAAGAAGATTGGACTAACATTATAATTTTTTTATGAAGCAGTGAACTAAAATATGATTCAACTTTTTTTTTTGTGAAGCATTGGGTCAAACTTAATTTGGAGTGTTTGTATTCGTAAGTATTTGTATGTGATTCAATAATTTCCGTAAGTATTTGTAATTGTATGTGTTTTCGTAAAAAAGAAATGACTCCCATTTATTATACTAGGTTTTGATCCAGATCCAAGCGCAAAATAAATAATTAGGTTGACTCATCGATTTTAACATATATATTTTTGAATATTTTAACGTGTATGACAAATAATATGATTTTCAATATCTACAAATGTATAAAAAAGATATGTATATGTATTATGATATTTTAATTGTAAAAATGATCAAAATATATACAAATGTTATAAATATCTCATTATATCTTATCTTTATGTTTTTGTTTAACCTTTATAAAAATGATCAAAATATTAAGCCTTTGCATTTTTGTTTGCTTAAATTTATTTTTGTGGTTTGCTTGTCTTTTACTTATGTTTTGCATGAAAAACAAATGATTCCAATTTTATTTCAATTAGAAAAAAGTATATAAATTAAAGTAGAAAAATAATGATCTACTCCCTCCGTTCCACAAAGATGAATTTCAACAAAAAAATTGTTCCACAAAGATAAAATTTTAGTGTTTTCAATACATTTTTATCATTTAATGTTAATAGATTGTGAATTTAACAATTATTAAAACACTATTGATTAGATTTTCTTGAAAACAGTTCATTGTGAAAATTAATACATTTATAATAGAAAATTAATTGATCTTCTTAATATGTGTGAAAAACTCAGAAAATTCATCTTAGTGGAACGGAGGGAGTATATGCTTACCGAAAACGCCAAGAGATCTTGTTGAGCGATCGCCGTTTGGTTGAACCTAAGTTCGAGCAAGATGATCTCCAACCTTACAGGGTACTTCCGGGTCGGATTGGTGAAATTCAACACCAAGGACACATCCCCATAGATGTTTTCAAAGGAGTCGAAGTATATGTTGTTCAAAATTCTCCTCACCCTAGGTTTATCCTTGAGATACAGGATTAGAGTTCTCATCAGGAAGATGATGAGAAGAATGGCAGCGATGCAGCAGAAGCCTCCTACCAACCACACCCATGGTTTTGTACGTCCGGAACTCGAGAGAATTATTGTAGGTGGTCGAGTTGAGAGGCTTTGAGGTGGAGTTGCAAGACTTTGATGAGACAGTGAAGTTTCATAATCCGACACAATCTCGCTAGGAGAGACTTGTGTTGGAAGAGTACCTTCCGGGGTAAACCAAGTTTCCGGTAAAGAACGAACGTGAGACATGACGGTGAAGACGGAGGAAGGGATTTGATTTAATTGTGGAAATGTAACTGGTCACATGAACATATAAAGAGATTGTAAATAATTTTGAAATAACCTTTTTAATTAATAGATTCCCACGCCTCATCAAACTTATTATTCTTACAAGATTTTGACGCGCGTCCAAACGCAGAATAAATAATTAGGTTGACTAATCGATTTTAACATATATATTTTTGAATATTTAAACGTGTATGACAAATCATATGATTTTCAATATCTACAAACTTACAAAAAGGATATGTATATGTATTATGATATTTTAATATGTAAAAATGATCAAAACATATACAAATATTATTTATTTATCTTTAAGTGTAAATATCTCATTATATCTTAATTAAGTTTTATGTTTTTTGTTAAGATTTATAAAAATGATCAAAACATTAAGCCTTTGAATCTTTGTTTGATTAAATTTATTTTGTATTTTTCTTATATCTTACTTATGTTTTGCATGAAAAAACAGATGATTCCAATTTTATTTCAATTAGAAAAAACTGTGAAAATTTAAGTAGAAAAATACATGATCTATATGATTTGTCACTAAACAAAAATAAACCATGATTTGCTTATATGATTTATCATGATCAACTAATGTTTTGCTTACGTTATATATATGTCATGATAAATTGTCAATCATTTTCTAATCTATCTTTATAGTATAATTATAGTATAATTACTTCTCATTTTCTTTTTTCATTTATCTTTGTCTCATGAGTTTATATATATTTTGATTTTTGTTCATCGTAGAGAAATATTTGAGATTTTATGATATTATATTTTAAAAGTTGGTATTTCTAGTAGATTTAAAACAAAAGAGTTAAGATAACATGTGGTTAAACAAAATGAAATTAATTGAATGTAAGAATATATTTTTATTGAAATACAAATCTTTTAATAAGAAATAGACTGTTCAAGTTTTATGAAATAAATAGATCTTAGAAAATAGAGAATATTTGTTTTCTAACATTTTAGAAATATCATTACGTCAGCTGATTTTTACTAACTGTTTTAACTACAAATTATAAACACATTTTTAGTTTTTTAATATGTGTGATATATATATATATATATATCTATTTTTCTAGTCTTAAATTTATTAATTTTTATTTTTGTTCATTTACTTAATGTTTCATTTTGTTCTATTTTTTTATTAGTTATAAGAAAACAAATAAATATGATAGTGTGTATTAAATAATTTTTTTTTAAAAACGTAAAGGTTTTCAAAAATAGTTTTGCCTATATAAACACTCTAGATGGAGAGAAAACTCCCTAATTATATATATGATTTTCATGAATTTGTAGATGAAACTTAAATGTATTGGGAATCTAATTTAATTTAACTATAATTCATTAAATTGATCTATTTTAATTAAAAATATAAAAAGGAAGTGTCACAATAAAAAATACTTATGTGTCAATCTCTTGTGAGCGAAACTCAATTATTATATATAGGATTAGTCCTCCTATTGTGTTGTTAAGTAATGTATGTGTTAGTGGTGCTGTTACTGTACATATTAGTGTGATTTTGATATTGTGCTAGTGTTTGTGGTGTATTGGGTCGATCAATGATCCCTGAGATATTTCGATTATTATTTCACAAAATCCTGAGTCGGTAAACTCGACGACTGAAATATTTCCCAAGAGCTATTTCTCTACTCGCAACTAATCCTTGAATGTAAATATTTCTCTGATCAGGATGAAACTACCAAAAAAAACAAATTGTTATTAGAGAATCAAAAACAGTTGCAAATAACAAAAACATAGAATGGAAAATTATATTACCATGTCAAAAGATAGCGTAGATCTTAATCCACATCAATTGCCAAAGTAATCATCCGGCTCAATACCAAAGTGCAACAAAAGCGGATCAAATTGATTCGGATCATTTCTCATATCGCGAGCTCTCACATGGTACAATCCTTGAATCCCAATGGTAATAGCCGAGACGTTACTCACATGAATCACATTTACTCCTTCGGCTTCAATAGCAAATTAATGTTAGTCTTACTGATTGTTAATTAATGTCTGAATTGATCTTGACCATTGATTCAGCTGATCGGCGATGAAGTTGTAAATAACTTTCTTTTTATTTTCCTCCCCAAATTTGTAGTCTTTTTGTTAAGAGAAATTGGGCACAATAACATCAAAAACAAAATTATCCTTTAAAGGGAAACATAACCATTTATCCAGTTTTAGTGGATTTCATTAAGCACATAGATTTTAGTTAATAAATTTTTTTTTTTTTTTTGTCATTCTTGCAAGTGACCCTTGTGTTAAACCCCTTAAAAAAAAATCTTAATACTTTTAAGTGCCAATTCCTAAAAATGTTTATTCTCTTGTTTTTTCCTTGTAACATGATATAGGAAATATTACATTATTATTACGAATTTTTATAAATTAAGTTTTTATTCAGAAAACTATATAAGGGGATTGTAATTCACTTTCTAAAAGCAATTGAAAATTTTAAAGGAAAATTTTCTCTCTCGCTCTATATCTTCTTCGTTACAAGCTCAACCCTAGTTTGAGAATCTCTTCTGCAATTGCAGATTCTCTGCAGGTGAGTATAAAATTGGTGTTTGAAGAACATTGATTCTAGTATCTATTGGATTATCGTGAATACACGGTTATCCTCTATCAAAAGTATCAATAGTCACACGATTCTCTGGAACTAATGCCAGAAACGAGATCTATGGCCCTAACCGAAGCGGTTAAAAAAGTTGAAGATTCGTTGGGAGCACGAATCAACGCGATGCTTCAGAGAACTGAGGCTTTAGAAGAAACGATGTCAAAACAAAACGATAAACTCGACAAGAACATAGCCAATATGTTCGCGGCGATTAAATTACTCTCTTCCACTAGTGTTAACGCGTCAGCAAACGATTCTCCAACAATTTCTTCTACTCAGACTGGTAAGTTTGACCAAGGAAAAGGGAGATCTGGTCCTGTAGTCAATTATTCTGGAGTTACACGGCTGTTCAAGCTTGATTTTCCAAGGTTTGGTGGTGATAAGATTAAGGAGTGGTTGTTTAAGGTAGAACGGTTCTTTGCGATTGATCACACGTCTGAAGACCTCAGAGTGGGGCTTGTTTCCATCCACTTTGATGATGCTGCTGCTACTTTTCATCAATCTCTTATGGAATCTGATGTAGACGCTTCTGTTTTGGGTAGGTGGCACACCTATAAGACAGTACTACAGGAACGATTTGAAGATTTGTTGGATGACCTAATTGCGGAGCTGAAGCAGTTGCATGAAACTGATGGTATTATGGAGTACCATGCGAAGTTCGAGCTTATTAAAACCCGAGTGAAGTTATCTGAAGAATATTTCGTTAGTGCTTACTTAGCAGGCTTAAGAACAGATATACAAATGCACATTCGCCTGTTTCAACCTTGGACTTCGAGAGACTGTTTGCTTTTGGGGAGGTTGTATGAGAAGGCTCATCCAAGACGACCTTTTAACTCAAGCTGGTCGAATTCTAGAGCAAACGCTGGTTCTAAAGGTTTGCTACCACTTCAAAGGGATGTTGAAGTAAAAGTGGGATTTCCTATACCAGTTGCGAAGTTCAACAAACCACAAGTCACACCTCAACAGTTTCTTACCACCGAAGAGATGGCTAAAAGACGAGCTGATGGTCTTTGTTATTTCTGTGATGAGAACTATACTCCGGGTCACTATGCCCTCAAGCATAAGAAAAAACAGTTGTTCTTGAAAGAAACCGCTGAAGAACCTGATGGTGAATGTCTTGAAGAGCAGGCAGAGGAAGAGATAACAGGGGATATTGCTCAAATTTTCGTGAATGCAGTGGCTGGGATATCCGATTACAGAACAATGCAAGTTCGAGATAACCAGGGGAAAATTTTTTTGTTTATTTTGATCGATTCTGGTTCTACACATAACTTCATGGACAAAAACGTGGTTGCGAGATTGGGTTGTACAATGAGAACAGCGGGTACTTCAAGGGTTTCTGTTGCAGATGGAAGCAAGATTGTTGTTAGTGCTAAAATTGATCAGTTTCAGTGGCAATTTCAAGGCACATCCTTTCAAGCGGATTTCATGGTGATTCCACTAGGTGGGTGTGATATGGTGTTAGGAATCCAATGGTTGGAAACATTAGGTCTATAACTTGGGATTTCAAGAAGCTTGAGATGCAGTTTAAATGGAACCACTAGAGAGTTGTTCTTCATGGTATTAAACAAGGGTCGGTACGTGCGGTGAAAGCAGCGAAACTGAGTAAATTGAATGCAGAAGACGTTCAATTATCTATGATTTTTGCTCAAAACGTTGTTGGCGAGGATCCACTTATGTTGTGTTCGATTGAAGTAGATTGTTTAGCACAACATGTTGTTCCTCCTTTAGAGCAATTACTTACAGAATTTTCCGATGTCTTTGCCGAGCTAACATCACTGCCTCCTTTTTAGGAACATCATGATCACAAGATTCCATTACTCGAATGATCAAATCCCATTAACCAGCGTCCTTGTCGTTATGCCCTGTATCAGAAAAATGAAGTTGATAAACTAGTACAGGATATGCTACAGGCTGGTTCAATTGAAGCAAGCTTTAGTCCTTATGCGTCTCCAGTGGTTTTGGTCAAAAAGAAGGATGGTACATGGAGGCTTTGCGTGGATTACAAGGGATTGAATAGTATGACGGTGAAAGATCGATTCTCAATTCCTCTTATTGAAGACTTGATGGATGAACTAGGAGGATCGCAAATATACTCTAAGATAGATTTGCGGGCAGGGTATCATCATGTGAGAATGGCCACTTCGGATATTCATAAGACAGCCTTCAAAACTCATAGCGGACATTATGAATATCTCATTATGCCATTTGGTCTCACTAATGCACCTGCTATATTTCAAGGTCTCATGAACTCTGTTTTCCAGAATTTATTGCGGAAGTTTGTTCTCATCTTCTTTGATGATATTTTGATTTATAACGCATCTCTTGATCTCCGCGTGGAACATCTCATAAGCGTCTTTACATTGATGAGACAACACAGTTTGTTTGCAAAGAAGAGTAAATGTGTTTTGCTACAGAAAGAGTGGAGTATTTGGGACATTACATTGAAGCAAAGGGAATTTCTACAGATCCTAACAAAGTTAAAGATGTAGCAGACTGGCCTATTCCTTTAAATCTGAAACAACTTCGTGGTTTCTTAGGGTTGGCAGGCTATTATCGACGATTCATTTGTAATTTTGGAATAATAGCCCGAGCGTTGACTGCTCTCACAAAGAATGACTCTTTTGAATGGTCTGAAGCAGCTACTGTAGCATTTCAGAATCTGAAACAGGCCTTGTGTACAACATCTGTATTTTCCTCGGTTTGATAAACCTTTTGTCGTGGAAATTGATGCGTGTGGTCAGGGTATCAGTGCGGAGTTGATGCAAGACGGTCACCCATTAGCTTATATTAGTCGCCATTTGAAAGGTAAACAGCTCCACCTTTCAATCTACGAGAAAGAATTATTGGCTGTTGTGTTTGCTTTACAGAAATGGAGATATTACTTGCTCATGGGATATTTTGTGATCAAAACGGATCAACGAAGTCTGAAATACCTTTTGGAGCAGCGATTGAACACTCCAATTCAGCAACAATGGCTGCCTAAATTATTGGAATTCGACTATGAGATTCAATATAAACAAGGGAAGGAAAATTTGGTTGTTGATGCTCTTATCACGAGTAGAATGGGCTGAAGTTTTACACATGGATATGTCTGTACTTGAATATGATTTGTTGTAGCAAATTCAAACTTGTTATGAAACTGATTTAGCCGTAAAAGAGATTATCGTTGAGCTGAAGCAGAATCCGCAGTCTAAGAAGCATTATTCATAGACGCAAAATATCCTACGCAGGAAGAGCAAGATTGTGGTTCCTCTGGATATCCAACTTCATAACACAATCTTGAAATGGTTGCATAGTGGAGGAGGTCATTCAGGACGTGATGTAACTCACCAGAGAGTTAAAGGGTTGTTCTATTGGAAGGGTATGTCTAAGGACATCCAAACTTACATTCGAAGTTGCAACGTGTGTCAGCAGTGTAAGTATGATACTGCAGCGTCTCCGGGTTTGCTTCAACCTCTACCAATTCCAGATACGATTTGGACTGATATTTCAATGGATTTCATAGAAGGTTTGCCTCCGTCATTTGGTAAATCGGTGATTTTGTGGTGGTAGACAGATTGAGTAAAACAGCTCATTTCATGGCTCTTTCTCATCCTTACACGGCAGTTACAGTAGCTCAAGCATTCGTCGACAATGTGTTTAAGCTTCATGGGTTTCCTCAATCTATTGTCAGTGACCGAGACACTGTGTTTTATAGTGACTTTTGGACAGAGCTGTTTAGTTTACAGGGCGTCGCTTTGAACCTTTCTAGTGCGTATCATCCTTAGAGTGATGGTCAGACCGAGGTGGTGAATCGATGCCTCGAGACTTACTTAAGATGCATGTGTAGTGATCGACCACATCTCTGGAGTAAATGGCTTCCATTAGTTGAATTCTGGTGCAACACCAATTATCATACATCAATCCAAATGACACCGTATGAGGCTGTTTACGGGCAATCACCTCCACAACATTTACCTTATCTTCCGGGGGAATCAAAGGTAACTGTGGTAGATAAGTGTTTCCAGGAAAGGGAAAACATGATTTTGCTTTTGAAATTTCATCTCTTACGGGCTCAACACCGAATGAAACAATTTGCCGATCAACATCGATCTGATCGAAGCTTTAACATTGGTGATTATGTGTATGTCAAGTTGCAACCTTATAGGCAGCAGTAGGTGGTTACGCGCCCTAATCAGAAGTTGTCAGCTAAGTATTTTGGTCCTTATAAGATCATTGACAAATGTGGGACGGTGGCGTACAAATTACAGCTACCTGCATCTTCTAAAGTCCATCCAGTATTCCATGTTTCGCAGCTGAAACTTCAAGTTGGTGATGTTCAGACTTCGAATCAACTCCCATCAATAGTTCATGATGTTTTTGTGAAGGCACCCGAGGAGATTTTAGAATGAAAGATGGTTCAACGTCAAGGACAAGCTGCTACAATGGTTCTGGTCAAGTGGTTTCCATCTTTTCAACCTTGAGGACAAAGTTTTGCAAATGGGAAAGATTTGATATAGGAAATATTACATTATTATTACAGATTTTTATTAATTAAGTTTTTATTCAAAAAACTATATAAGGGGATTGTAATGCACTTTCTAAAAGCAATTCAGAATTTTAAAGAAAAATTTTCTCTCTGGCTCTATATCTTATTCGTTACAAGCTCAACCCTAGTTTGAAAATCTCTTCTCAAGGTGAGTATAGAATTGGTGTTTTAGGAACATTGATTCTAGTATCTATCGGATTACACGGTTATCCTCTATCATAACATAACTCGTGTCCTGTTATACTGTCTCTCTATCGTTTGTTTATTCCTTTTGAAGAAGACTAATGTCTGGTTTCTTTACCAAATGAATCACCAAACGTAGAAGAAACAGAAAGAAAAAGTGAATAAAATAGGGAGAATGTTCCAAGACTATTGACTTGTATTATGTATGTATATATATACGGCTTTGGAATACATGGAACCAAAATATGAGCTTATGGATCAGTCTCTACTCGCCGCTAAATTCGATTTTCATCTCCCTGAATTTGCTTGCAGCCGACCAATCTCACCGTGCACGATCTCACTCACCAGATCCTTGAAGAGAAGCCTCTCCAAGTCGAGCACTAAACCTGGGATTACATCACCAAAGTCTGTCCATTTCCCTGATTGAATCGCCATATCTTCATCCAATATACATTTCAAGAAATCTTCTTCTTCCTCCTCCAAAAACAAGAAGTTTTCTGATCTCTTCTTGGCTTGCTTTTGCAGTGTTTCTATCTCTGAACATAGTTCTTTCAAGAGTTGTTGGGCACTAAAGACCCTCCTCATCGCTTTAGCTCGCTTCATCCATGGATCTGCAGAGCTCTCAACAAAAACCAGCTTCTTCACAAGCATTTCATTTACAGCATCGAACACAAGTTTGCGGTTGAGCTTCTCGTTACTACTGCTATTGCTATTTCCTTTAGTTTGCTCAAGAACGAGGAATAGCTCTGGATTGATAGGGTGGCCTGAAGGGTGAAGTTGAAACGTCGTTAATTCTGAGCCGAGGTCTCTGAGGAGAAGACCCGAAGCTAACAGAATCTCGGAAATGTATCTGTGGTCGGTGTTAGGATCATTGTTCTCGCATAGAGATGCAATGTAATCTTGGCTGGTTTCATCGTGGCTAGAGTTCAGTCTTCTTAGCTTTTGAACCAAATGCTGAACATTCTGAAGCTTTTTCCGGTTTATCTCTGGCGAAAAGCTGGTCGTTGTCTTTGAGAAGCTGTAATCTGGATTCCACTGGTCTTCCTCACAATGTTCATCACCCGAGTCAATAGGGCCATTACCACCTATTATATGATCATAGTACAAGTCAGAAATGGAAGAAGGTAATTGATTGAAAACATCAATAGTTGCAGTTTTCCGAATAAAGATGGATATAGAGATGTCTTACTGCCTTCACTAGCTTGCATTTTCACAAGAGATGGTTTGATCTCTCTGTAGATTGATGCGTTGAGAACAGAAACCGGACTTGGATGTTCCGATGATCCATCTTCACTAAACTTTGGACTGGATTTCTGAAACACACAAAAAAAGGTCTTAAAAATTAGAAAGTTAAAAACTTTACAAAACAATTACGCAATAGCATGAGAAACAGCAACTCACATTCTGCATTAAGTTAGAGACTACGGCTTTGGCTGCCTCTTTTGCTGATGGACTCTTTCCATCATCTGCTTCAGCAGCTTGTTCAATACTAAAGGTGGCTTCTGATTCAGTCCTAGATTTATTGCTCATGTGACCACGTTGGTCACCATTTTGTTGCAAGCTCCTTTGAGCCCTGGGTCTACTACGCCTATCACCAGGAGAAGTAGTAGATTCTGCGGGTTGTCGGTTTGTTTGTCTTCTTACTTTGCTTGAATCAGATGGAGTAGTTGGTGGCCGAGAACGCTTGTCATACTCGAGCTTCGTCTGATGCAATCTTGGACTCTTTGAAGTGCTTTCTTTGGTAACCTGAGAAGACTGCACGCTTCTGCTGCTAGATTTCTTGTCAACAGAAGTGTTACATGATTTGGCTCTTTGGTTTCCGGGACAATGATCTTGTGCCGCCTTTCTACTTGTTGACTTTCTTTTATCATTTACAGCTTCTTTTTCTCTACAAGTCGTATTAAGACCAGATAGACTGTGAATGGGAATCAGAGATGAGGAAGGAATACCAGACTTTTCAACAAGTCTCGCAGGTTTCATAATCACAATAGGGCCTCTCATAGTGGATGGCATCACCCGATTAGAAGTTGCAGAATCTGCCATTTCACAATCTCTTTGAGGCTCCAAGGTTGAGTGTTGTGGTTGCTTTCGAGTGTCAAAGAGACCTTTTGATTGAATTGCCTCTAATATCTCTTTAAAAGCTCTGAGATCCTTTCCTGAATGCTTAAACTCGAGATCTTTCAATCTTCCCTCCATTGACTTCGACAGAGATTTCATAGGCCTGCAGGCTTGCTTTTGCGAAAACTGGTTTCTATCAGTTTGCTTCCATGGAGCTGCTTCAATGGGATATCTCAAACTTGATAAGGGTTTCATAACAAACTCAGATCTTCTCCATCTTGGAGAAGAAGAAGAAGAAGCAGGGTCCTTCCCCAAGCTTCTCGGTGAGCTATGAGAAAACCGGATAGTACGGTTCAGGCCGCTATTTTCCCTCAATGATCTTGAGAACGGATCACTGCTATCCCCAAACATGTTGATTTTCTCTCTTCCCAATGGAGACCCCGGTAATGTTTCCAACCCCATTAGCTTTGCAACAACACTAGGAGGCCGTTTCGGGCTACCTGAAACTTTGTTCATACTAGAGCTTCTACTGAAACTTTCAGTAAGCTTATTATCTGATTTGAGATCAATGCGGTCTCTACTGTCCAACGAAAGCCTAGGCAACTCTTTCAGCTTCTTCCCGGATTTTGACTTTTTGTGAGAATCAACATAGTAACGGGATGTATCTTTCATGTCAACCTCATTGTAATAATGCTGAGATTTTTTTCGAAGCTTTGCTAAAGCTCTGCAGGATTCATTGAAGTCGACAGGCGTGGATTGCTTCAAGCCATAGGGTCTCGGAGAATCCTCTCTTCTGTTGTGTCTACATACTTCAGAAAGCCCTCTAGCTTCTCTATACATAGAGTCTCTAACAACATCTCTAAGGTCAAGTCCCATATGTGTAGCAAACCCACTTCCTTGGCTCATCACTCGATCACACGTAGGAGACTCTGGAAAAATGACTCGGTCATACGCTGAAATTTCAGGTTGATCTTCCCTGTTGTGTTCAGAAGACAACGGGGAAGACGATGAACACGACGAAGATAAAGAAACCCTCAAAGATTCTGTTATTATCTTTGTTACTTCCTCGTTCGTAGCATTTCCGCTGATAATAAGGTTTGAGTCCTCAAACTGACATGCAGAGTCTGTTTCAAAGCTGATACTATTGACATGTGCATTACCTGCAACAACAACACATAACATCCAAACGAATTTGAGGATCATATATATATATATATATATATATATATATATATATATATATATATATATATCAATTTCTCAGAATGTAAGGAAGACTAGATTTGAATTTAGTACATCTCTCAAAAGAAAGCCAGATATAAAACCTAATCACAAAGACAATACAATTCACAAACTTAAGAGCAATTTTCTCAGGAAATGTCAAGACCTTTTTAATCTTCACGCAAGAATCAAACAAGACCTTGTAGTCCTCATGAAGAAACAGAGCTAAAGAAGAGATAAAGAACATGGAAAAGGACATAAAAAGTTTAAGAACGTTGTACATATGTCAATGTTCAAAGTCAACGACTAAGAGACACGATCTAGAGCAAAAAGTATTGTTTAAAAATTTCTTAAAATGTAGAATGATTACCTAAAGTAAGACTTTTAGGCCGGCTTGTAAGAACATGGTGGTGCCGATCAAATATTTGAAAAATCCCATTCATACATCCAATTTTGTTCTGCAGATCCGAGTTTTCATCTGCCAATGTATGCAGAAGCTTCGCAGCCATGAATTCTCCGGCGAGTCTCCGGCACTGGAATTTCCTTCTGATACAGAAAAAAAACAAAAAAACAAAAGAGAGAGACTTTGAACCTTTTTCTCTTATTGACAGTAGTGTGTACTCAAATTTTTTTCCTCTTTATTTGATTCCAATAAACACTAATTGTGGAAAAACGTAACCTTTTCGTTATATCTCTATCAATAGCAACCATAACGAGAAAATGACGACAGTTTCCATATTTTCATATAAATTCCAAAAAAAAATTCAGCTTTTTTATCAATTCAGATTCCAATAAAACTGGCCCTGAATGTGAACGCCATTGCTCTCCAGCTAAGCACACAGCTTAAAATCCCTTAAAAGAAAATCCAAGAAAAATGTCTCATTTTTGTCTCTACTCGTTTCCAAAAGTTCAAAACTTTTACCACTTTAACGCATCCATCTTCGATTCGATTCTCTAATTCAGAATCAAATGTCTCACACAATCAGTAACCTAAGGATCTACTAGACCCTTATTTTCAACACCTAGATTCCCAAATCCCACCGGAGACAAATAGAATAGAGACAAGCCTTGATTTTGGTGACTAGACCCCAAAAGGAACAAGAAAGAAAAAAAAGAAAAAAAAAAGCTCCATTATTACACAACAGAACAAAAGATTTGAGTCTTTTGCCAGAGAACTAAATACCCAGAAGAAAATCATTGATCAGAGAACGTAAATGTCACAAACCTAAAGGAAAATGAAAGAAAGCACCAAGCCAAGAAGAGTGAACAAAGGAATCTCTGCAAAATGTGTGTCTGGTTCTGCTCAGAGAACAAACACAAAGAGACAAAGCCACATAAGGCTTTTGTTGGTTATGTGTAATCCAGTTCCTCACCCTTAAAGCTTATTAATTCCAAAGATTTTAGATTTATCTTTAGTGATATAGTGTTTTCTTTGTTTCTGATGGATAATAAAATAGAAATGAGAGAGAGATTGTTCATGAAGAATTGGAGAAATTACAAAACAGACACTCTCTCATCTCAAGAATCCATGTGGGAAGTGGATATGGTTACTTCTCTACATGTCTCCCTCTGCATGTGACTTCTGTCTTCTTGTTTAGAGATATTCACAAACCTAATCCATCTTTTTCTTACTGCCATTTTCTACTTGTAACAAAGAAAGGGAAAAAAAAAACTCAAGTCAAAGTAAACGAATAATAAGATTTTATTTTCTACTTCAGTGTTCTTCATTGCCTTTTTACCTTTTCACTTGTTAGATTGTTGTTACATGAAAGCAATTAGAACTTTTTTTTGTTTCAACTATTTGCAGTCACTTTCTCAAAAAAAAAGTGTATATATGTGAAAACTCTGCCTTAAAACATTTACATAAAAATAGGTTGACATCATCACATGCTAATCAAGAAACGAAATTAGTTAGATATGGAACTACATGCTTTAGTTTAGTAGTTGGATCATCACCAACTATGTCTGCTTTGACTTTTCTCCTACGTTATCTCTCCACATTTTAATCACACAAATGAAAATAATCTTTAATTACATTGCCATTTTGACTATGTGTCGACAAATTTGGGTTTATCAATCACCAAACCGGTTTACAAGAATCGATCTCCAGATCCCCTAAAATAAAACAATTTATCTGACAATTATGCAACTTCATTGTTCTGTTATAGATTAACCCTTGAACTTCTGTTAAAGATTCACAGCACATTTCTTTTGAAATGATTTGTTTCTTTTACTGGGAAAATAAGAAGGGAAAGACAAAATCAAGAACTGTGAGTGAGGAAGGAAGCATAATATGTCCAAAACAGAGCAATTGCAGAGCTTCAGCTTCCAATACTAACAGAAGAAGAAGAAGAAGAAAAGAAGAAGAAAAAACCTAACTCAGTTAACATGTCCTCCTCATCCTCACCATTCACCACCAAAATCTAGCTTAGATTCTAAATTAAACTCATCCTATCTCCAGACTAATGTACAGAAAAAGAAATGATTTGATGCTGTTGTCGCAGTGTATCGCGCTGAATCTCTCATCTGTAAATCAAATTCTCAAAGTAACAGAGTTAGACCCAAATGGTTTTAGATTCAATGGCTTCACCTGTTGTTATGTAATCTATAGTGCTTTGATCAAATGGACTTAAAAAGATTACCCACCTTTGTTTTTGTAGCTATGACTCTCCAGGTCCAGCATTAGTAGCTATAACATCTATCGATATCGCATTTCTGGATTCTAAAGTCGATTCATCTGTCTGAGGAACTAAGGATGGAGCTGTAGTCACAGTGACCTGCACAAAAGATTTTCCAGTAAAGAAATTGCATAATCAGGCATGTCAAGAGAATGAAATGACTTAAGAAAGGTTCTTGAGGATGATGTTATTAAATCACCATATCGAGTCGAGTTGCATCTTGATTCTTGACATCAGATGTAACAACAGCAGTTTCTGTTTCGTGTGGTGCCGCTGCCACCGTGTTTATATTAACATCCACAGGATTGCTGATGGGATCAATACTACCCTCCACACCGTTCGATGGATTGGATTCCGTAGCATCAGCTTGATCCTTGCTCAAAGATCTTGATATCTTTGATCTATTTTCCTGATCTCCGTTCGACATAGCTGGCCTCTTTCTGCACAACAAACAAATTGTTCACAAAACAATGCATCCAACAGAAAACCTGGAAAAACAAAAAACCAGAAAAAAGGAAAAAGTTAACCACTCGCCTACTAAAGCTTTGGTCGGTTGCCAGAACGGAACTTTGCTTGTTTGAAAACAAAACACCACGAAGCACTTTTCCATCTATCATTGTTTCTATACTGTAACCAACCGGGAAACTCTCGGTTACCCTTGCTTGAAACATCATCTTTCCTTGATCAAATTGACCAGTGTTCAAACCGAAGTTCCCTCTTCCTGGAATAAAGGCAAGCATACACAAACTAGTGAAATCCTGCTACAGAAAAATGTAACCTTTAATGTCTCAATTAATCTCAGCATACCTTGATCCATATTGATTCTAACAAGAGATTTATCGTACAAGGAACTTGCGTGACTTTGTTCTTGGCATTTTAGCTTCAACTGCTTCTTTAGAGACAACCTCCCTACATTCTGATCAAACCTTGCACCGTATCCAAGTCCTATTAACCAAAAGTCAAGCAGATTTACAAAGGCAATGACTTTTCGCAATTAGCAAGTTGAACAGACATTTGTAACAACCTGTGTGTAAGTAGAACATGTCATCCAATGCCTCGAGATTCTTACTGCAGCCACCAACAAAGACGAGAAAACCAGCTTTGTGAGGATCTAAACAAGCCCCTGCAGAAGAGAACCTGGCAGATGGCCCTTCTCCCATGGTGAGAACCTTGGACCAAACACATGTATCTACAGGTAAGGACACCAAAAAACCAATGTGAATTTGCGTATTTATTGATCTCAGAAGACAAGATACATAAACCAATATGACAGTGATACACTTTCGAAAGACTTTAACGTGTTTCTTTCTCATGAAGATCGATACAATGGTTCATCCAAAACATTTGCCTCAGAAAGCTCTAGTTAGAACAAGAGATTAAGGCATGTCCTCACTTTTAGTGAGAAAGGATCAAAGCCAATCTACCTCATATGTCTAAATACAGCTATTAAATGATACCTCAGTTACATACCGATATCAAGCACATAGAGATCATCGTAAAGATTCTGAGCATCAGTAAATCCTCCAAACACAAATAAGTTCCTCCCAAGTGAAACAGTAACATGACCAGCTCGAGGTGTCAACAACTGCCCTGAAGTATTCAGCTCCTTCCATATCAATGTTTCTGAAACTCAAAATGGAAATATCATGAGGAAAAAAATCCTTCATTCTTCTGATAAAAGACGTACACTTGCCAGATTAAAAAATGAATATAAGGATGCTTTTGAACCTGTATCAAGGATATGAACATCGGACAGATAATAGTCATGTCCATCTTCACCCCCTATAACAACAATTTTGTTCTTCCACGATGAGCAAGTATGGCTATCTCGTGCAGAAGGAGGATTCCCAATCGTAATAGCACGTTTCCACACAAAAGTCTCTATACAAGAGTAAAACCGGTCAAATTACTTGCATTCAAGCAAAACTTTTTACAAAAAGTACTCCAAAACCTCAACATAAAGGCAAGGAGAAAGGTATGCATTTGGTTTTGTTTCAGAGTAAGTTAAGTTAATCTATCTAAGATTTCTTATCAATGTATATGGAAAAGATTCACATGACAATTGACGAAAACCATGTATAAAACACTACCTGTATTAAGTATATAAAGGTCATTGTAATAGATTTCGTCATTAATAGTAGAAGATTTCCCACAGCCACCAAATACAAAGAGCCTTCTACCAACCAATGTAGCGCTATGACCTTCTCTTGCCTCAGGTCCCTCTCCCCTAACACTCGGACGTATCCAAGTATGTGAAGCTATAACCACAAAACAGAACCAAACCAGATGAGAATGACTTCCTTCATGCAGAGAGAATCACAAAGAAAACAGATAAGAGGACAGGAGGAGAGCTTACAAGTGTCTAGAATGTACAAATCATTGAGAGGGTTAATTCCATCAGTACCACCAAACACAAAAAGGTTGTCGCCGACTGTTGTACAGCTGTGACTGTCCCTAGGAGGAGGAGGTGTGCCATTGATCATTGGCTGAGTCCATATCTGCTTTGCTGCAACAAATATCACCACAGCGTGAGCAACTAAACCACAATAGACCAACTCAAAATCATACCAATACTGTGCAATGCTTCCTCAAAAGGGTGAAACCGAACTCATTCAAGTACAACAAATATAATGAATTATAAAGGACAAAACATTTAGAGAAATGGGCATTTCTCATACCAAAATCTGAGGGATAAAAAACTCATCAGAGTGTAGTATCTAATCAAAAGCCACACATGCAGGATGAACAAAAGGAGAAAACCTAGATGATTATCAGAAGAATCATGACAGAAATCTAACGAGAGAAAGAAACAAACAAACAAAGATTCAGACTTTCTACAAATCCAAAATGGGAATGAACCTTGTTATCACCAGACAAAAAGAAGAAAAATGGGAATCAACCTAAAAATCCGACATTTTTACCAAAAGAACAATGTCCAAAGAGAGAACTAACCAGCGTCGAAAACATGGACTTGATTGGTTTGGCAATTATCTCTGCCATATCCACCGAAAACATAGAGAAAGCTACCTCCTTTAATGGCGTTACAAGTGTGTCCCCACCTCTTTCCGGGCCCGGAACAAGGCTCACCGAGACCCACTTGTTGATGTTGTTGTCGGACCCTCTCCCACCTCATTTTCCGGGCGAGAAAATTCCTTCCGTTTTGGTGAGAAAGTGCGGGAAAATGAAAGGGTTTTTAGAGGAGACTATGAAGAAACCAAATCCGATATCCAAATTATTTCCTTATGGCGATTACAGATGACAAAGATTGCTTCTTTTTTGCTTAGGTTTTTTTTTTTTGTTTAACAATGGTTATCGGAAAAATAAATTAAAGAGAGAAAAAAAAATGTAGAGAGGCGAAGCGAAAACAAAAAGGAGAAAACTTTTGCTGATTAGTGACAAAGCGCGAGCTTGTTTACTTTTTTTTGCATTACGTGGCACTCTATTATGACGTGTCGATTAATTATTGGTTGGTTATAAGCCACCTAAAATAGTGAAATGGGCCCCGAGGCTCAAGGAGATACGTTACAAGAAGGATCTTTTTTTTTCCCTTTTTTTTTTAAATTTTATGTGCTTTAAAAAAATGGATAATTTGCTCAAATACAATAAAAAAATTATAACTTAAAAACTAACCAAAAACCCTAAAATCAATAGTTTAAATTTTGCCAAATACCTCACTTTTACTAATTTTTAAAAAAAAAAATTTGGATTAGATATTTGATATTTTACAAAATACCAAAATAACCTTTAAAAAATGTATATAAAAACTAAACAAAATCTAAATTAGATATTTGATATTTTACATTAAAAAAAAGACGTTTTATTTTTTTAACTCACATTTCAATATACCATAACAAACTAATCTAATTTAGATTCTAGGGCTTTGGCTGGCGAAGGGCATGATGTGGCGATGGAAAAGGGCGGAGATAAAGGGAGGCCGCCGGGAGATCCACCAGAAATGTCTGGATCGTGGGTGAAGAAGGTGATGGGTAGCAATGATGGTGGTAGGTTGAATCCGGAGGAGGTATTGGATGATGACTTTGTTTCAGAAAGGTTAAGTCTAACGTTTCCGGATGGAGAGGAGGGTGAACCAATAATCACAATTGGGAAAGAAGTGTTGGATGCAATGAATGGTTATGGAAAAGATGCATGATAGTTAAGGTGTTGGGGAGGAATGTGTCGATAGCTAATATGAGCAGGCGTTTGCGAGAGATGTGGAAACTGACTGGTGCAATGTTTGTGACGAATCTACCTCGTCAATTCTTTCTGATTTGATTCGAATTTGAGGAGGAGTACATGATGGCTTTAACCGGAGGTCCATGGAAGGTGTTTGGGAGTTACTTGATGGTACAAGCGTGGTCACCGACTTTTGACACGGTAAAGAATGATATCACCACGACTCCGGTCTGGGTACAGCTATCGAGTATCCCGGTGAATTTTTATCATAAAGCTATTTTAATGGGGATAGCTAAAGGGTTTGGGAAACCAGTGAAGGTGGATTTGACAACATTGAATGTGGAACGAGCAAGGTTTGCGCGTGTGTGTGTGGAGGTAGATCTTACAAAGCTTTTGAAAGGGTCAGTTCGAATTAATGGGGAACAGTACTTTGTGTCATACGAGGGCATGACAAACATACGTTCCTTATGTGGATTGTATGGGAATTCGGTGCATACATGTCCAAAGAAACCTGAGTCAAGGGCGATCGTAACGATAGTGCCAACAAGAGAAGATGATAGCAGTCAGAGAACGTCGCCACAAACCGAGGAGGGGTTTACTCTGGTTAGGCAAGGTGGTAGACGAGCGAATACTAACCGAACTAAACCGGTGCTAGGAGTTAGAGGAGAAAGAGAAAACCCCAGTATGATTGAGCGAGATTCTAGGAATCAATTGGCAGCGGATGTTCCGGTGGCTAATAGTTTTGAGAGATTAGCGGAAGATTTACAATCCCAGGAATTACGGGTGGAGGATAAGGAAAATATAAGCACGATAAATAATATCAAATTAAATGAGCGTGTGTTGCAAGGAAGTGGTATTACGTTTGGAGCAAGAGAGAATGGGAATTTAAAAGGAAATAGATCGAGCAATAAAGTGAAGCAGGTGGGCTTTGCTAAAGGCCCAGAAAATTTAAAGCCCACATATGTGAAGAAAGTAAAGCCTACGCGAGGTTTGGTTTTTGGACCAAGACATCAAGAGGAGATAACGTTATCCTCGTCGGCCAAGAGAATGAGAATGGAGAAGGAGACGGTGGGAAGAGAAGGAATGGATTTTTTACAGAATACTGTCGAGAGTACTTTGGAGGAAATAGCGGGCTTGATTCGTTGCAAGGCAGATGAATTGGCTCTGTTGAGTTTGAGGGATGAGTTGATGAATCCAGCTGGGAATACGCCGGAGGATCAGTCGGTGGTGGTACAGGAAATTCGGGCTGATTAAAAGTTTGCCCCGGTAGTTCTAACTTATTGGTACAAGTTATTGATGGATTGTTTATTGTGGAATTATCGGGGGCAAACAAACCCAATTTTAGAAGATCTATAAGATACATCCTCAAGAAATTTCCAACAGATGTGTTAGCCGTGTTTGAGACGCATGCTAGAGGGGATAAGGCGGGTCGTATATGTCACAATTTGGGTTTTGAATACTCATTTAGAGTGGATACGAGAGGCCAAAGTGGAGGGTTATGACTTTTGTGGAGGTCGGGGATTGGGGATATTGTCGTTGTTGAGTCTTCAGACCAGTTCATTTATGCGAAGTGGACAAGAGGAACAGAGTCTCTGAATCTTATCGTCGTATATGTTGCTCCTTCTACTGATCGTAGAAGTGGTTTATGGGGAAAATTACGAGAGGTGGTTAGTGCAGTGACGGGTCCGTTGGTGATTGGAGAGGATTTCAATAGAATTGTGCGGCTTGATGAACGTACAGGCGGTAATGGAAGTGTTTCACCTGATTCAATTGCATTTGGAGATTGGATAAATGAGTTATCCTTAATTGACATGGGTTTTAGAGGAAACCAGTACACATGGAGGAGAGGAAAGAGTGGGAGCTCCTTTGTTGCAAAACGATTAGATCGTGTCTTTTGTTGTGCACAATCTCGGCTTCAATGGCAAGAAGCGAGAGTAACGCATTTACCTTTCCTGGCATCTGATCACGCGCCACTTTATGTACAACTCTCACCAGAAAGGGATGTGGATGTGAGTCGAAGACCATTCATATTTGAAGCAGCCTAGTTAGAACACCCCGGGTTCAAAGAATTATTGAATATGTCTTGAAATCGAAGTGTTAATACACAAGTTGCTCTGTCAAGTCTGCAAATAACCTTAAAGAAGTGGAACAGAGAGGTCTTCGGGGATATACAGAGAAGGAAGGATAAGTTGTTGAAGGAGGTCTCGGGCATTCAGGACTTAATTGACCAAACTCAGTCTGATGACTTACTTAAGAAAGAAGAAGAGCTACTAAAAGAACTAGACATAGTGGTAGGACAGGAGGAGATAATGTGGTTTCAAAAATCCAGAGAGCAATGGGTAGGGCATGGAGACAGGAATACTAAGCTTTTTCATCTCTCTATAGTTATTAGTGGCAATTGAAACCGCATTGACATGCTGAAAGATGAGACATGAGTTTGGATTACAAATACGACGGAGCTAGAGACGTTAGCTGTCGAGTATTTTTGGAGGCTGTACTCACTTGATGATGTTGATATCATAGTAGAAACTTTACCATGGAGAGGATTTGCGCAAATTTCTGCTGAGGATTATGGAGTCATGGATAAGCCTTTCTCGCCTAGTGAGGTAAAGAGGGCAATGCAAAGCATGGGAAGTTTTAAAGCCCCGGGTCCTGACAGTTTTCAACCTATATTTTATCAGAAAGGATAGGATTTGGTGGGTGAATCAGTTAATCGGTTTGTGCTGGAGTTCTTTGCATCGGGCAATCTACCGGATCAGACTAATGATGCGTTTGTTGTACTAATAGCGAAGGTGGTAAAACCAGAGTTGATTCCCAATTCCGACCTATAAGTCTGTGTAATGTTTTTTTTAAGATTATTACTAAGACGATGGTAGGACGGTTGAAAGTGTCATGTCAAAAACTGATTGGACCGGCTCAAGCTAGTTTTATCCCGGGTAGATTAAGTGCTGATAATATCGTTGTGGTTCAGGAAGTAATTCACTCGATGAGAAGAAAGAAGGGAAAGAAAGGATGGATGCTCTTGAAGCTGGATTTAGAGAAGGCTTATGATAGAATTCGATGGGATTTTTTGGAAGATACAGTCCGGGCAGCGGGGTTCTCGGATAAATGGGTTAGGTGGATCATGCAATGTGTTTTGGGACCATCGATGAGTGTTCTCTGAAATGGTGAAAAAACGGAAGCTTTCAATCCTTTAAGAGGGTTGCGACAGGGAGATCCTTTATCCACATATCTCTTTGTTTTGTGTATGGAACGATTATGCCATTTAATTGAAGAGGCTGTTGAGAATAAGAGATGAAAACCCATCAGTTTGGCTCGAGGAGGACCAAAAGTTACTCATATTTGCTTTGCGGATGACCTAATTCTTTTTGCTGAAGCGTCAGTGGCTCAGGTTCGAGTTATTAGAGGTGTTCTGGAAAAGTTTTGTAGTGCTTCAGGGCAAAAAGTGAGTTTGGAAAAGTCGAAAATCTATTTCTCGAATAATGTGTCTCGAGATCTAGGTAAGTTGATCAGTGATGCGAGTGGAATTGAATCAACACATGATCTTGGAAAGTATTTGGGGATGCCCATTTTGCATAAGAGGTTGAATAAAGACATGTTTGCGAGTGTAGTGGAGAGAGTGGCATCTAGACTTGCAGGTTGGAAGGGATGTATGCTTAGTTTTGCGGGAAGAATTACGCTAACAAAGGCGGTGCTATCATCAATACCGGTTTATTCGATGAGTACGATCAAACTTCCAGCCTCTACACTCACTAAGTTGGATAGAATATCACGTGATTTTCTGTGGGGGAGTAGTGCAGAAAAGCGTAAGCAACATCTTGTAGCTTGTGTCAGAGTATGCTTGTCAAAACAGAATGGAGGTTTGGGGATTCGGAAAGCGGAAGACATGAATAATGCACTCATAGCTAAGATGAGTTGGCGTTTGTTGACGGACAAGAATGGTCTCTGGGCAAAGGTAGTAAGAAGCAAGTATAGAGTGGGAGATTTCCAGGATTACCCGAGGTTTACAAAGAAGAGTAATTGCTCAGGTGTTTGGAGGAGCATGGTAACAGGTGTCCGGGAATTGATAGTCAAAGGGTATCGATGGGTGATTGGGGATGGGAGGAGTATATGTTTCTGAACGGATAAATGGTTATCGAACACAAGGTTATATGATATGGTGATAAGGCAGTTTACCTTTAGGTTCCCACAATGTCTGAGTTTCAGATTTCTAGGTGGATGGTCGAGGCTGGGATATGGCCCGTATCGCACCTTTTGTGACAGAATCCCAGAGATTAGAGGTTGGAGCTTTTGTTGTGGATAATGTCACGGGAGCGGTGGATCGTTTGGCTTGGGGAAAATCATTAGATGGCAGATTGACGGTGTTCTCTGCATATAACCTATTAACCGGAGCTACTGTTCCTAAACAGGATATGGGGACGTTCTATGATCGTATATGGCGAGCCCCTGTGCCGGAGAGGGTTAGAGCTTTTCTCTGGTTGTTTCTCACCAAGTGATAATGACAAATAGTGAAAGATTACGTCGACATCTGAGTGGTACTGTAGTGTGTCAGGTGTGTAAAGGTGGGTTCGAAACCATTTTACATGTGTTACGTGATTGCCCGGCTATAGAAGGTATATGGGTCAAGCTAGTACCGTTGCGGAGTAGATCAGTGTTCTTTGGCCAAACTTTACTAGAGTGGTTGTTCTCAAACTTAGGTGATAATAATTTGAAGAATGGAGTGAAATAGTGCACGACGTTTGCTTTGGGTGTATGGTGGGGGTGGAAGTGGAGATGTCAGGATGTGTTTGGGGGAAATAAGTTGGTTTGAGATCGAGTGCGATTTCTGATTGAACTAGGAAAGGAAATGGCTACGGCGGAGAGGAATCGACGCTCACCTACTGGCCGGAGGGAGAGAGTGGAGAGGTTGATAGCGTGGGTACCACCGCAGGTAGGATGGTACAAATTGAATACGGACGGAGCCTTGCGTGGTAATCCTGGATCGGCTACAGCCGATGGTGTTTTGCGAGACCCGGTTGGGGATTGGTGTGTAGGTTTTGTGGTTAATATTGGTCGTTGTTCAGCACCGTTAGCAGAGCTGTGGGGAGTTTGTTATGGACTCTACATGGCTTGGGAGAAACGGATTGCATACTTGGAATTGGAAGTGGATTCAGAGATGGTGGTTGAGTTTCTGACAACGGGGATTGGTGACTCATCCGTTGTCTTTCCTGGTACGCTTGTGCCATGGCTTTTTTATCGAATGACTGGACAGTTCAAGTGTCTCATGTGTATAGGGAGAATAATCGTCCAACCGATGAATTAGCTAACTATGCTTTCTCTTTGCCTTTAGGTTTTCATGTTTTTTATTCTGTTCTTTCTGAGGTTAATTCAGTTTTTAGAGACGATGTGTTGGGGCATATTTGACCTCGACAAGTTGTTATGTAATTGTTTCGTTCAGTTAATAATATTTATCGGGAGATTTTCTTCCGGTGCACTACCAAAAAAAAAAAACTAATCTAATTAAGATTTGATGTTCCAAAGTGGATCAGTCTCTAAAGGCTAGGTTCAGTAACACAAAAGACAGACCAAATTGTTTGGATCAAAGGAAGATTTATTCTCTAAAGATGACCACAAGGTCCAGAACCAGGCAAGGTCAGATCAAAGGTTCAGTAACGGAAGCGACCTCTTCTAATCCGAGCCCAAGCAATGGCTGCGACTGCAGCTCCTCCCAAGTGAGCCGCACCTGAGATGTTACTGTTCCCCTGCAAAATGTCCAAATTGTTTCTTGTTTGTTTAAGAAAACATTAACAGATTGTTTCTTCTCAAATTTTGCAATGTCTTGTTATATTACCTCTGTTATCCTTAATATGTCTTTTCCAATGAGGAAGATTCCCTGAAAGATAAAGAAGAGTGACATTTAGTTGACTTAAGAAGAAAAGCTTTACGCTGAACATGATTGAGCCAGAGAGCTTAAAACTTACAAGCAACATTGCGGGAACTGGAATGATAAACTCAAGGTATAGAGTAGCTGTTGGGTGCAGGAAGATATCGAGCAGCATGATGGCATTCACCGCTCCACTCGCACCCTTTTATGCAACGAAAAAAATAATTCTTTAAATGTCATATAAAAACACAAATCCATTCTCAGTTGCATCCATCAAATCAACAAAATTGAAGATTTAGCTATGTCAAATTCATGTTGGAATAGAACAATGAAAAATTCAAGAGTTAACTCGGGAAGAGTTTGCTCGAAAATCAAAACTTTCAAGGTCTGACATCCAAATTAAAGATTTTCAGTCCATGCTCTCTGGATACAGCCATGAAAATCAAACATACCAGTCCCGGGGTTCTTGATGGATCCCTCGTGAAAGCTCCTTGACCCTGTCAAATGCATATCATTAGTCCCCCAGTATAAATAAGGTATAATTCAAGTGGAAAGGGATCAAGCAAAAAAACTAATTTATTAGAGGACATAGCATGATCTGAGATCAAGTAAACTAATTAGACTCTTTTATGCCGGTTTCTATATACCTTGGGCGACGTCGCAGCCATGTAAGCATGATGAATCAAGTAGAAAACAGAGCCACCAAGCGCTCCAGAAAGGTACAGCTTCAAAAGGAACTGAGGGCCGAAGCTTCTTGCGATCTAGCAAAAGAAGATTTGGGAAAATGAATAGGTAAGCGATTAGATATACAATTCACCATCTCTACCAAAACTTTTCAAAACAAAAATTAGCAGTGACTGTCTCAACCATGCTTCACTAGACATAGGAAATCAAAGATGATAAAGAGCTTATACACTGGTTCCAAAGAAGTAGAGTCCAATCATGTTAGAAATGATATGTCCAACATCAATATGACTGAATGCCGAAGTTATCAGAGTGTGTATACGTCCACTCGTGAAATTGTCCAACGATATCTGCCCAAAGACCATCAATACACAGCATTAACAGAAAAGTCATTGATTCTTGAATGATTCAAAGCCATTATCAATTATGTTTATCTCCAGCGTATCATAAAAAGACATCTAGATCTCATTTCTCCATGACAGGAATCAAAACAAGCATGTATTGGAACGAAAGTGATAAGCTTTGAGATCTGACCATGAAATTATTCATCATGAACTGTTTGTCGAAGACTCGCCACATCAGAAACACAGCAGTGTTAGCTATAACTAAACCAAGAACAACGTCATTAGCTGATAATCCTTGAAGCCAATGCTTCCTGTCAAAAAAAAATCAAATTTTTTTTTTGTCCATGATACAAATCTCAATAAAGTTGCAAGAAATTTGAGGATGATGAAGGAACAATACCAGCCACGCCTTTGAAACCCAGAGAAACCCTCGATTTGGAAACCTTTTTTGGGAAACCGAGAACCGAAGAACCCAACTCTGGATTCCACAAGATTCCCCAATTTCGCGGATTTGTTCCCTAAAGCGCTCGCGAAAAAGCCACGAATTTTCTCCGATCGCCATAACAGAGAAGGGTCGAAGCGACTCACGGGAGGAGAAGACGGGGTCGAAGGAAGATAATGGGTCCGAAAATGGCGGCTCTGGTTTGGTCTAAAGAGCGAAGTAAAGGACTGACGGTGATGATGATGAATCGAGTGAGAATGAGTTGTTGGGTTCGCGAGCAATTTGGTGAGACGCGAAGATGACTCGACGACGACTCTACGGGAGAAAATCGAATTCATTTTTTTTTTAACTTTCTGTATAGTAGTAGAAAATTTGCCCCCAAAGGCGAGACCTTTTTTGCGTTAAGAAAAATATCAAATTTTGATGGAATAGTGAGAAATAGTCGCTCTGGTGGACTAACTGCTGAACAAGGACTAATGGGTATTGTTCACATAGAGAGAGGAATCAATGGTGCAGAGCAATTTAGCAGCTTTGATGTTTCCGTGTAAGAACTTTTCTGATGTTTTTGAAAGATGATGTACTAAGCTTCCAGTTTTATCATTTCACATAGCTCTTTAATAGGTTTTTGTTGCCTTTTCAAAATTCAAAATCCTCTATAGGACAAAAGAAGAAAATCGAGTTTAGTACTACTGGGAAAAAAAAATGTAGCAACTATGAACAAAAATCACACAAAATTGGTGATATTCTAAAACCATCACATTTCCATCTATATATCTCATGCTAATTTTCAGCAATACAATACATTCAACAAAAAGCAGCTCACAAAATTGTCTTCACATGAGTCAAAAATGTTCACTTATGATATTTCATGTTATTTTAAACCAAAAACATCACTTCATTTTTGTGAAACAAATTACGGAGATGGATTGTTCATTTTCTATAATGAATTCATTTGAATAAACAAACTCGAAGAAACCAACTTTGCTTAAACAAATGATATATTTCTTCCGATTTGCTCTTGGTACAAAACAGAGGCTGCTCTGTTTTTTTTTTCTTCTCATTGATTTATGATAGATACGCTCAAAAACAACAACAACATAACATTTTCACCGCACATTCATTCATCCAATATTAGGAGGTGGCAAATACAACATTTATTAAATCAAAGCAACTTATGCTACATAAAGATGAGCATAATCAGACAATCATAGTTTAAAATCAAGACAAGAAGATCAATCATGAAGTGAAGAAAGAAAACCAGTTCCTTTAAACTTCTCCTCCATCAATCCATCAATACGAGCAACCATCTCTGGAGTAAGATAATTCTCCCAATCCCCAACTTTTCCTTTCCTGAAATAAGCACTGTTAGCAAAAACGGCAGGACGATCTTCTCTATCTTTCTCACCTTTATTAGCTTCAAGATTCTTCAAATTCTCAAAGCTACAAAGACTCACAACTTTCTCAACAACCTTCTCTTCCTCTTCCTCTTTAGTGAATCCAAACCCCATAAACTCAGCTAATCTCTTCACATACGGCAATGGATCAGCCCTCATCGTCTCATACTTAAGAAACAAAATCTGATCTGGGTTTGCTTCGTAAGCTTTCCAATACCCTAAAACATGATCAAGATAAGGACCGTACACAGATAAACCTTGACAAAACTTATCAAAAGCTTCCTCCAGACCAATGAGATCTCCATGTAGTGATCTCTCCTTGTGAGCAAAAGTCCACATGGAGACAAACGTGTCCTTTGGGTCTCTCCAAATATAAACCATCTTGCAACCAGATCTCACGATTGATTCAGGTAAGAGATGGTAAGGGATGTGAGTAGAGAAAAGCGTGTTCCTTTCGTCATTAAGAACATCGACGGTTGGGAAAAACGGGAAATCGATTTCGATGTAAGGCACGAACTCGTGTGGGTTTCGTTTGAGAAGAGGGTTAGTGGAATCGTCGAATTTGGAGCGATTTGCGATTGCGAAAGTTAGGGCTTTGAGCCAAGTGGTTCCGGTTTTTGGGTAGCTGCAGACGAAGAAATCAATGGGTCGAGCTTTGAAGAAAGTCTGAGCATGGAGTAAACCTTCGAGGAGAGGTTGTAGCCACCAGTGACCACCGTACTCGATGACCGGTTCTTTTGGTCGCCAACCGTCTTTGTGAGGAAGTGTAGCGATGATTTCTTGGTAATGCTTCTGGTTCTTCTCGAATTCTGATGGATTCGAATCTGACGTTACGACGTCGTTTAGGGTTTTGGATTCTTCCATTATATAAAGAGAGGATTTTGCTTTTTGGTTTTCTTATACGTTTCTTGTGTGTATAATATATATAGTTTTTGTAGTGAGAGATATGCGACTAGGTTGGTGGGTGAGTGGTGGTGACTGGTGTGGCTGTTATTTAACCAAAACGTGTTATATGTGATTTTGCAGTTGCTGGTTTGGTGAATATGTTAAAACAAAACAAAATATTTTCTTAGCTGAAATTGAAATTTTCTTAGTTAATTAAGATATTTTATTGTAATTTTCTTTTTTTTCAACATATAATTGATAATTACTTTGTTGTGAACGGCAAAAAAAAATTACTTTGTTGTCATACTATTTACCATATTTGTTCGACAATGATCAAGGTGTAGTGAAATGGTATGGTGCAAAGTCTTATCCGAGGTTGTGTTCTTCTCTGGATTGATATTCTCATATTTTACCTCATTTAGATACGGTTTAATCACATTTTCATCCTGCATTTGCATATTATTTAGGCATTTTAGGGGCATTTGCATTGGGTTTGTCTTTGTAGGTGAGAATGGTGGTGAATCTTGAAAGAAGAGGTTTTGGAACATATTTGGATCAAGAAGAGGATGCAAAACATGAATTAGTGTAGTTAGAGTGCAAAGGAGAAGACGAGGAGTAGAAGAAAGATTTCAGCACGTATAAGCCAATTTCGACACCCCAAATTTCGAGAGGAAGGCTTCGGAATTTGCAGAAGAAATCATCATTTTCGCACAGAGGAAATTACGATCCCTCTCCAATTTCGAGAGGAAGAGATCTGGAATTGACACAGTCTTTTCTCAACTAAAAGATCCGATCCAATTCAAATTGGGTTGACTCGGTTCCGTTTTTACCTAGTATAAATATGTTTTTAGAGCTAAGAAAACCCCAAGTTTGATTAGACATTTCATCTTTAAGCTTCAAACTTCATTGCTTATGTTTTTTGTTGGATCTTTTGCACTTTTCACATAATCTAGTGAAGTTTTCTTTATATATCTTTATTTCTTTTATGATTATGCATTTATTTATGATTATGATTGTGTTTTGCATCATGATTAGTGAGTAGTCTCTTTATGAGTTTTTGGACTTAGTATATTAGGAGTGATTAATGAATGATTAGTGATGTCTAGGGATAGATTCTTATGATTTCTAAAGATTAGGGTGTGTTTAATGCTAGATTGGACTTAGCTAATCAAAATCTAGATCATACACATTTCATGCCCGGAAAGTGTTCGATGAAATGTCTAGAAAAATCATAAATCTTGTTTTTCATTCTTAATCCAATGTGAATTGATGTTTAAGGTGATTATATGAACTTATTTTTAATGCTTATTGATCGTTTAATTTCAATTGGAAAATTAGCTTTATTAAATGATTAATAAATGGATTAGTACCATGGGAATGGATTGGTCTATTTGAGTGATTCATGTCATAGAATTGAGTTTGGATTGTTAATCCTAGCATCATTAGTTAGTCATTGATCATCCCAAGTCAATTGATTTGCCCAAAACCCATTCTTTTTCATATTTGATCAAGTTCTTGTTTGTTGATTTTACGGTTGACTTTACTTTGACTTTTTGTTGACTTTGCATTTTGAATTTGTTTAAACTTGATTATGTTTCGCATTAGTCTTGTTTAGTTTCTTTTTAGTATTTTAGTCTTGTTAATCTTCGTTTAGCATTTGCATTTTGCTTATATCACTTAGTTGCATAATTAAGATTGGTTCCCTATGAAAAGAGGCATGGAACGGAGCCACTACGAAGAAGTTCCGGGGGTTAGCTCTACCCAAACTTTTTTGGTTTACCCCAACATTTCCTTCAAAAATCACAAAAAACATCATTGTCTTAGCTTAGAAAATTACTTGCATTCTTAGTGTGCTATTCTAATCTCCCTTGGTTCGACCCTATACTATGCTACAACAACTAGAGTGTGTTGCTAGTTAGGTTTAGGTATAAATATAATTTGACATACATCATGGATGCAGAAGCTACTGCTCTCATTTGGACGATGTCGTGTCTTGACAATTTTGGGGTCGAGGATGTTATCATTGAGAGTGATTCGAGGATTCTTGTTCAAGCATTGAAAGGAGCCTCAAACTTGGCCAAGATCGAAGAATTATACTATGGAGGTTCTTGGAAGAAGAAGAATTTTAAAACCAATTTTAAGGTTCTAAAGTAGACAAACTATGTATTGACCTTACCATAATGTATTGGATTATAATACCCCAAGTTGGTTGATGATCCTTGTATGTTCTCAAATCTCAAGTATGTTTTGAGTTCTAAGCAAAAAAAACAGTACTATTTAGCATTCGCTTTTGTTATTCTCGATGAAACAAAAACATGAAACTGTTATAAGATTATTGATTCTTTGGAAAAATATTAGTAATTAACAAAAGAGAATTCTACAGCTTGAAAAAATAAACTTTATCCATTTTGAAAAATTTAAAATAACAACACGCCAAAAAATAATTATCCGTGTAAATCTATTCAACCATAAATACATTATGGACCCTCTATTGTGTGATTATATAGTTCTCTTCAGGCCATAAGAAGAGAAACAATAGTCTTCAGAAGAAAATCTGAGTCTGATAAACTTTCTGAGATATACAATATTCCAAAAAAAGAATCTTCAAAGTGTATAAGAAAATCAAGAATCTTCTGATATGGATTAGTCTCAACTCTCAAAAAGTCTTTTGCTTTAAGCTGTGACACAATCTTGTAAATAAGGATGGCTCGAATTCAAAAACTTTAACCAGAAAGGTTTATACCTACCAATAGCCAGCTTTAACCAAGGCTTCATGTTGCCATTATAGTGAATAACAGCTGCTGTTTCGATCAAACGATTATCGATGTTCACATCGTAACCTAAACCTAAGACATGCCATCTTCGGTCTAGTGGCTCCGTCAGACCATAGAAAGCCAATAGACCTGGAGGGAGAGTCCCGAGTTTCCAAAGCGTTCGTTCTCTGTTCTGCTCTTGCCAGTAATGGTACCGAGCAGTCACATTAGCCTTCCTCCAGGCGATCAGGTCGAAAACGTTCATACCAAAAGCCCATCCACATGCTTGTGGGTCGAACTTTGAGCTGATGAGTGGGTTCGAGAAGTTTAGGTACTTGTAATAACGGTGAAAGGCTTCAAGACATGTTTCCACAGCTCCATTGACGTTTCCGTGCAGATCCAAGGAGAAGAGTGGAGTCAAATCTTTCTGAACAACAACATCGTCATCTAGAAAAACAATCTTTTCTAGCTGCGGATAGATCTCAGGGATGTAGAATCTTAGATGATTCAGCAATGACAAGTACTTTGGGTTCCTCACTTTTGGCTCGGAATTGGAATTTGTATCTTGACTTGTATGTTCCCCGAAATAGAAAGCTCTTGCATCTGTATCCAGAAGTTGCTTGACAACAGGAGCATATGAAGCATTCAACCAAGAAAACTCCTCGATGCTCCTAATCTCTAGAGCTGAGCCCTTGAAGTCATTAGTTAGAAACCAAGCCTGCATAGCTTTGTAGCTCACTCGGTTTGTCACTATGTGGAAAACAAGCTGTTTCGGGTGATCAGCATTGGAGACAGTTGAATTAACAACAACCGAGGCAGCTATCACATTATCCGTGAATATACAGAAATGGTAGAGGTTGTTGTCAACTAGTCTGGGTGAGTTTCTGTTCTCATCTGCCAGTTCATGGCGTGATGGCTCGGTTAACCAATCAGATGTGAGCTTGATCATCAAACAGTGGAGATTTTTTGGTAGTGCCTCGGCAGCCGACTGCCCAAATATTGTGGTTTGAACGGTAGCTGCGTTTGCACGCTCTTCAAGGGCTTGTATGTGAGATTTCATAGTCATCATTGTGGTGGCTATGTCGTAATGTGCATCTTGAGCCTTGTAGATAAGAGCTGATAGACCACTAATAATCGATTTTGCCTCATCTAATAAAATAGGTTGTCCTCTCATTGCTGCTTTTGAGAGCAAAAGCTGACAACTTCTGATCTTAGAACTCAATTCCCAAGCTAAATGAAGATTATTGTGCTCTTTGGCTATAAAAACATAAGCCTTGGCAAGCGTCATTTGCTCTGCTAACTGCCTAGAGAACGAGGACGCACTTGTTACCTCATCCGTGAAGTTTAAACGGGGAGGAGATATCTCCTCGGTTCTTGTGTCTCTCTCCTAACAAAGACAAAGAGATCAGAGTAAGTTCTCCAAAAGACAAAAAAATAAAAATAAGATCAAATGTCCATATTCCCGAGCCTAAAAGTTTTGAAAGAAAAGGTTATGTTCTCAAGTCCTGGCCAAGATATCACAACAATTGGATTTTCTCCCATTTAGTACTTCCCAATCACGGAAAATGTATAGCGTTGATATTCACTTCAAATGATTATATGTCCAAAACACTTGGAGAAAATCCATAATGAACACTCATCCAATTCCAATTTATCTTTTAGTAAATGAAATCAACATGACCATCATCAATTTCTGGTATAAGAGAGCTTGACTTAACACAATTCCTTCCCCATATGGAACCCTAAGCTATGGCATAAAAGCACCTCATCTCTCAAATTATCAGCAATCAACTACCGACTCTTTCTTGTATTTAGATTGAACATAAACGGTAAACCTAAAGGCTACCAAGAAACTTCAGTCACACAAGAGATTATTTTACGCATCGGGAAACAAGAAATGCTCGGTTTTTAGGAGCTTTTGCACTCGCACTAAGCAACTCAAGAAACATCAGAGTAAATCTTCTAAGCAATTTCACTTCAAAAGAAACAACAATAACCAACCATGAAAAATCTTTCCACTGATTTCAAAAGCAGAGGTTCACATTCAACATTTGGTTATTATGGAACTTCATAATCATATCAATTGAAAGGACTTCAACTCTGCAACTTCACTGATTCCATAGTTAGAGCCAGATTGAATTAGAGATTTCTCAACTTAGGTTACAATTCCAGTAAATTCACAATCTTTTTGTCAACACAACAAGATCCACACACGGAATGATCCACCAGAGCAAAAAAAACCCAAATCTCAAGCAATCAATAATCCATTATCATCGAAATCGGAATTAAAGAGAGAAAGACATACAAGTATTAGCTGAGATGGATCTTGTTGATGATGATGATGCTGAACCATGAAGAGAACCAATCCAACGACAAAGAAACTACCAAGGATACGCCATATCCAACTCGATAATCTCCTTCTAGCTAGCCGCCGGTAATCCGCCGGCCGCCGCCCCATCTTTCGCCGTTACTTCACACGCCGGATCCTCCACGGTTGTCTCTTCCTCGACAGAATCAATCTGAAATCGGTTTATAGTGAAACCCAGATTCCGAGCAGAACCCAAGGATCTGCCGACAGAGGAATCGACAAGGAAGTGAATCTCTGAGAGAGAGTGAACAAGTGAGTTTGTGCGGTGAATGTGATCTGGCTTTTGCTTTCCTTTCGCGTTTCTCTGAGTGCATCGAATTGTTTCTTCGCTTTGTCCAAATTATATTATTATTTTTTTCTAGATCTAATTTCATTTATGAATGCTAACTTTTTGCTATAAGAAAAATCAATTTAATACGTTCATGATATTAATAAGAACAAATTATTCACGACGAACAAATGTAATTTGATATATTTTTTGGACTAATTTGCTTAGGTGACAAACTCTCAAATTTTTAGAGATTTTAATTAAAAATTAAATTTTATTATTAATTTTCTATTATACTATTATCCAAACACTCCACTATCCTATTTATTCTCTACTATACTATTATCCAAATATTACATAATCACACGATCCTTACAACTAAACATTATTAAAAAACAATTTTTTGGATTTGTTTTATAAAAATAAAAATAAAAAAAGTTTACTAGTAATATTCACTTATTCTTATAATTACCTTAAACCTATAAAATTCAATTCATATTTGCAATCTTTTATTTTGTATATTTGAGTTATAAACCGTATTTTTAAAAATTATGATAGTAAATAAATACATTTTATTAGTAAGTGATATATATTGACTAAAAAAATCAATTATTTCACGGGTGAGATGTATTTCTATACAAAAGAGTTACAAAATTCATATATATAAACGAGTTTTCGATTCCGTATAATAATTTTTTCAATAACTATAAATTATAATTTTAACTAAAGCTATATTAATTTTACTCGCGTATCACATTATCTCGCGTATAATGCGGATCACTATCTAGTAGTAACTAAAAACACGATTAAAAAGTTCTATAAAAAAATTACCACGAATAATTCAAACTGTTTTATTAAAATCCATACTATTATATATTTTATAATAAAAAAAAATATTTTAAATACGTAGGTAGAAACACGGTAAATGGTAATTTATACTAACTTTTTCTGAAATAAATGTTAAATTTATTCAAATAAAAAAAAATGTTAGATAGTCTAAATGCTAAATACTATATTTTGATTTATGTAATGTTACATACTAAATTATAGATGAAAAAACTAATAAACGACATAATTTTTTTTTATATTCTGAAATAAATGTTAAATGTATTCAAATAAAAAAAAACATTTTTTCAATTTTTCTTACAGTTTTGATAAAGAAACTTGAATATAGATTTGAAAGTTTGGAAAAATAATAATTAAACCCATAGAGGTTGAGTTTTTTTATTAGCTTGCTGTAGATATGGTTTTTGGGTTGTAAACTTGTAAACCATCGACGCAGGCCATTCTTATACCTATTGTCCCCTAACAAATGGATGGAGCTAATTCGGTTTTTCACTGTTTTATCAACAAGCTTGATGATATGATTGGTTGGCTTCGGATCTTCACCGTGACGCCGACTATTCCACTCTCTCCATATATGGTATAGACTATAGAGTGGTTTGGAAAATGTACCGTACTAAGAAGAGTGTGATACTGTCAAGTGTCAACTACTGTGTCTTGAGCTATGAGATGGATCAGCTTTTTCCAAACGGTGGTGTACTTGTCACCTAACAATCCAAGAGTGAGACGTCGCCAAATCTCATCGAAAAAAAACTACATGTGATAAATTTATCTCAATTAATTAGTATATTTTAAATTTTGAACATAAACGTAATGTATAAAATATTAATTACCAAAGATATACATTCTCACATTAATCACTGGAAATATTTTTTTTGACAAAACGACCGGAAGTAGATAAAATGTCTATAAAAAGACCTTATCACTCGGTCGGTGTAAAATTCAGTGGACAGATTTCTTGTGTTTGTCCAGGAAATATCTTAGAATGCTAAAAAGGTTAATTAGGCAAAAGTAGAAATATCTTAGAATGCTAAAAAGGTTTAAAGTTCATGTTTAAGTCCATCACAATTTGTTAGATATTATATCATATCATCAAATCTATTTTTCTCCGATTATGTCTTCACTTCTTTGTTCTGAAATTATAAACGGCCCATCTGTGTAAAACAAATGGGTCAGTTGTCTTATTTCTCTTGTCTTTCCGCAGACTCGAGATACGGAACATGCCTCTTTTTTTCTCGGATGGGGGAAGCAAATGGCCACTAGGCAAGTGACCATAATTAACTATTTATTTGTATTGATATATTAACCATTTAATTAACTATTTATTGTATCTTGTCATGCTCTTACCGTCGTAAATCAATAGATACTTTCGTGAACCACACAACAAATTTTCTTCCTTACAACCCCAAACTCATATCAATCCCAAAATTTTACAACCACGACTCAATTATGCAAACCAAAGTGAAAAAAGGAAAAATTGCATTCGCGCAATCTTTTCTTTTTTGGCTAACAATAACATTGTTACTAAAGTGACATAAATGTCCAAATAAAAAATAAAGAGTATTTTATCTGCATAACTAATAAAAATAAAAGCATAGACAAAAAGATATTGTTTTATCCCTTCGTTTAACGCTTTATGAATTCATCATTTGACTCCACAACGAAAACTAATCACTCGATTACCATCACCAAATTCACATCAATCGTGTAAATATCCTCTCTTTATTGATTGAAGAGATACTAAATAAAAATATAGCATGTGCCATTCAATGAAAATTTTAAGAAGACATTAATTAAATTAATCAACCAAAATATTTAAATTATTTATATATGTCATGTTAGAAATCTCTACATATTTACATTAGTTTTTAATCATAAACTCACAAATACATATGTTATTAACTAAATCCAACTAAATATAATATTTTAATATTTTAAATGTTATATAATATAATTTTTAACGATGAATCATTTATCTATATCAATTATTTTATAAAAATCCGATTTATGTCCATTTGGATTGATCATAATTATTTTTTTCTATATATTTAGTTATATCCATATTATATTAAAGTTTCGCTTTTGATATAAACATTCAACTTTACAAATCAAACACTAATGTTTGAATTTCGAAAATCATCATTTTCATTTTTTATTATTTAATCGAATTTTTATTTAAAAATTTTATATACTAACATAATATTTTTTGGGTTTGGTGAGTTTAAATAAGTTTGAGAAAATCTATAATCTCAAACGATTTGATTTGCATTAAAAAAATGCTAAATGTCATATGGATTAAATTTTGTAAAAAAATATATTTATCTATATGGAAGATATATCATTTGATATTTGTTATTTCTAATTTTTTAATATATTATAATCATGTGTTTGACGCTGATAAAAAAAATAATTGTTGATTATTTTTAAATTGATAGAGGTCTTCTAATAGTATCTATTTTCTGAATCTATAAACGATCGTAATTATATATATTTAAAAAACGATCGGTTTCACAAACTTATGACTAATAACCGACGTTTTTACAAGTGTATGGTTCGTGGCTAGTGCTAGGGTTGATAATATTCACATTTCCGGTATAAAGTGTAGGGAGAACCGACCGGTGGTATTGGAACTAACTATTGTTTAGTGATCAATAAAGATGCTATGAATAAGATAGTTTTTATAACAAATTTTGAGCTGAAAAATCTCCACGTTAACATGTTGGATCGAGCAATCACGACTTTACATTTTTGGCATTTCCAAAATATCACGAGACATGTTGGGTTTAGTGAGGTCAAATAAGTTTGGCGGACGGAATTTTTTTCATAGAAATTTAATTTTTGGAAAAGAAGTTGGAGAAAATAGAATCACTTTTGATTGACGAAGCCATTTAGACGGTGATTGCACCTTTTTCATCAAATTGGTATATTTTCTCCGTTTTATATTAGTTGTCATTTTATGTTTAATTTTTTTTTATACTATGTGATTCTTCCACGTACACGCGGATAAATTATTTATCTAGTTTTGTTTTTTAATTTTAATCTTTAAAAATGTGAAATATATAGTTGTTTTATCATAGATATTATTGTTGATTCTTCTGTTGTTAATTTTTTTTATCAATAATATCGTTTTTATTAATAATATAAATTTTAAAACTTTAGTTTTATCATTTAATTAATTTATATATGTGAACATGTCAAATCAAAATATATAATAATTTAATACATTATAGTTAAAGAAACATGTTAAATTTTGGCTTGTTCGACTATCTTAAGTAGAATTTAGAATACAAATAAATTATTTAATATTTAAACATTAAAATATATAATCATAAATTTTATAAATGAACACATATTAAAAAAAATTATTGCTCTCGAATTAAATTTTTTTTATTACTTTTAAATTTTCTTGCGTTTAAAAAAAATATTTCAAAAGAATAATTATATATTTGTTTCAAATTGTCTTGCGACTTTTCAATCCTATTAAAAAACAGTAATCGCATTTTAACAACCATTTTGGCTCCCTTAAGCTTAGACGTTAGCAGATTTTAACAATGCACTATCCGAATATTCTATATTAACATCTAGCATATTTTAACAATGCACGTAATATGAAGGTATCTTCATAAATATCTATACTAAAAGTATTAGAAGTCGTAATAATACCTTTTTCGGTCAGGTGGTCCATATTCCATATAGGTAACCCATGCAGAAAAGCAGACTTGAAATACCAGACAACCTCTATAAATTAATACTTTTTAAATTAATACTCTATAAAGTAATAAAATTATCCGGTCCCGAGTCGGACCAATGAAAAAATTTACGAAATTTAATAAGATGATAAGATAATAATTTTTTTGAAATACCTATGTAAAATATAGTCCCAATAATAGTATAAATTAATAATCATATATAATTATGGATTTATAACTATGATAATGTACTAAAACATGATTTTAATGATTTTTGTTGACATAAAGTTGTATCTTGTTAGAACTTATCTTTAGATTTATTTTTTGTTTTTAGAATTGTTTTGTAGGTATGTATCAAAAAATTGTGAAAAATTATAGACAAAATAATTGCCTCTTTATACATAATTTTTTATAAATGTATTCATCATGATAATAACCATGATTTTCTAAATTTTATACATAAAAATGTATCATTTTAATTGCATAGTGTATTATGATGTTAGCATTAATTCTATTTCGATAATCAAATATTTTAATCATGATTTTAAGTTAATGCATGTCATTTTTGCAAAAAATTCAATTAAATTCCTTGATATAACATCATTCGACGAAAAAAAATTAAGAAAATTATTACCTAAAATAGATTTCTCTATTAATATTTATTAATTTATCGATTAATTAATATCTCTCTACATTAATAATTTTGAAAGTCCCAACATTATTAATTTATAGAGGTTTTATTGTATATGTCTGAATTTTTGTATGGAGACGGTGTGTAGTGAGATATGATATGATTCATATGAAATATATAGTCTAAATAGCAATAAAAATTATATATATATATATATATATATATATATATTTTGATAACTTAGAATAAATCCAAGGTCAAAGGGTCCAGACTAATTGTTGGAGGAGGTGCAGCCCATGGATAGACCCTCTCTCCAGGTATATATCCATGTGGGTGTTCAACAGAACCGGGCCTGAATTGTTAAGGACCACAAACCCAAAATTAAAAATGGGCCGATTTTGATATAAAAAAAAATAAAAATTTAAGAAAATCTCTTTCTGGTTTCGAATCTAGGTTCTCTTGCAATAACTTTTGCTTCTCTTACTAGCAAACCAAAGCGATTTTTCTATAAGTTAGGGCCGCAAAATAACTAATAAAACTTGGGGCCACAAGCATAGGCTTGCTTTGTTTGCTCTTACGGTCATGTCTGGTGTTCAAGACAATGTGGTTTAGTTTCACGTAGAACATGGAACGTGTTGGCGACCCAATCTCGTCTCTTTACCACTCGACCACAACGTCCAAGACATATATTTGTATATGTATATATCATTTTTTGTTATTATTTGGACCGTTTCATGCATATCTCATCCCACAGTACTATATTATCATTCAAACTTGAATCTATTGGAATTAATGGTCATAGCACTGTCAAGGACCCATTAAAGGATCCACATGAAAGATAATACAGAGAGTGGGATTAGCAAAACATCTGAATGAGATTTAAGCTTTTTAAAAAGTTTAAACGTACTACAAATTAAGTAGTATGCCATTCAAACTTTTTTAAGAATATTAATTATATGTGTATTTGATTTAAAACTCTACTGAATACACAACAATTAAGAAGTTTTAAGTAAAGAAAAATAAATGAAAAATAACTCTGGCAATTAGTTGCATCTCCATCCATCCTACTATCTACAAGATTTGAAAATGGCGATTACGTACAGAAAGTCATTAACAATATACATTATTCCCATCGTTTTTTTTTTAGAATCAAAGGATAATCTGGCTTTTACCACTTAACTAATACTCCTAAAGTGAGTGTAACTGTCAAATAACCCACTCAACAAGATTCTAAATGGATTTACAATGTGACATCATTCCGACTGGCCAATATTTACTTTGGCGTCACTTTTATTATAATATATATGCATGGTAAAACATATTCAATTCTATTGTTTTTGTTTGGTCAAAAATAAAACATATTCAATTCATTCGACAACTTTTATAGATCAAAAGAAATTTCCAACAAATATATGTTGTAACCGAAAAGAATCATCATGAGGAAACATTGATCTTACAACATTGATTGTTTGGTGAATAATTTTAGTTATTTTTAAAAAGTGCAATGTGCGACAGTTCTTTCTGCATTTGATCGATTCTGAAACTCGCCTACAAAATTAATATGATAAACTGCACGGGTTTAGGAATCACGTATCATGCTAAGGATGACAAACCATCTAATGATGATGACCTCCGATAAATTATTTTTTCAAATAAACTATGAATGCATATAAAAAATAACAATAAATTTATCCAAACGAAAGCGGTCGAAAACCAGCAACTATAAAAAAACCGCGGAAGAAAACTGCAAACGAATACCAAGTCAGAGAAAGAGAAAAAAAACAGTTTTCATTAAATAAATTATACCACACACACCGTACTTTACAACTGAAATAGTTGTTGGTGTGTAAATTAAACTTTTAAAAAATCTTTGAAAGGTATCGTAATATGTAAATTTTAATGAAAAACAATAGTTTTTAAATACCTTTTAAATATAATTTTTTTCAAAAACTTGTAAATATAACAAAAATACTGTACGAGTGATTAATTTGGTCACTGGTCCGAGTTGGACAGAGAAAAGGTGCGAGCGATAGTTTACATAATTATTATTTCGCTCGCCCATACGGTTTGAACAGAAAATGTCATGTGTAAAGTAGCCAACATGGAAAATATATTATTATAATTTTGCTTAATACATCTGTGGTCATATTAGATAGTTCAGTATATATTATATATAAATTTATTTTGTACTCTATTTCATTGAAATGTCAAGAGTGATACACCAAAATGTGCCACTACCATAGAGCCGACCCACCACATGGTCATGCATTATTTATTTATAATGTGGATTTCGTATTTTTTTTTTTTTTGTCACATTGGATTTTATAATATTTTCTAAAATGCTTATCTTACTATAGTCTCATATATCAACCTTTTAATTGGATTATCAGATAAAAGTTGAGAAAGGAAAAAGGAAAAAAAGAAAAGAAAAATTTCAAAAAATGTCATTTTTCAAGTGTCATTTTACAAAAATGCTACACTTTTGAAATTTTTATAAAAATACCATTTTTCAAATTTTTTTTTTTTATATTATTTATGATTGGGTTAGTTATGTTCTATTAGGGTTTAGTTTTGAGTGTTTAGGGGGTTTTAGGTGTCAAAACATTTTTTAAGGTTTAGAATTTTAAGATATAGACTTTATAAATCTATAATTAGTGGCATTTTTTTAAATAGACATTTCTAAGTTGCATTTTTGCAAATGTACACATAAAAAGTGGTATTTTGTAATTGCCCAAAAAAAATTAGATGGCCTGGTTGATTACGTAGTGTAGATGAATTATAAATAAACTTTTTTAAATAAAAATTATAAATAAAACTTGTTCGATAGATTTGTGTCATTCTTCGCAGAAGCAACCCTCGCCACATTTCGATTTGGACGAAGAAAAATGTTAGTGAGGATTAGTTTATCTCCTTTTCTGTTAGATTTTTAAAGAGATTTTTTTGTTCATCTCGAACCGAGGAAATTTTTGTATTTTTAGGATAAAACGATGTCAAGGGAATTTGCATCTGAATCACCAAAATTAAAAATTAATTTTTTTGAAAGATATTTTTACATTCGAGTAAAAAGAAAACTAGTTTATGTGATTGAAGAGTTTGGAAACAAAAAGATTACAAAATAGGGGATATACGCGTATAAGTTATAAACGCCAATATAGTATTTCCGTGTTTTAAATTTCTAATCACTTTTTTAATTATCTAATCACTTTATTTAGATAGAGAAAACACAATCTTGGAAGGGGTAATTACAAAAATACTACTTGTTGTGTGCACATTTGCAAGAATACCATTTAAAAGTATTTATTTACAAAATATCACTAATTATAGATTTATAAAACTTATATCTTAAAATTCTGAACCCTAAAAAATATTTTGACACATAAAATCCTCTAAACACACAAAACTAAACCATAATAGAACATAATTAATTCAAACATAAATAATATAAAAAAAAATAATTTTGAAAAAATGACATTTTTATAAAAATTAAAAATGTGGCTTTTTTGTAAAATAACATTTGAAAAATGCTATTTTTTTAAATTTCTCATCTTTTGGAAAAGCAAAACCATTCAGCTTTAGCAATAATATTATTGAAACAAATCTCAGCTTTTACTTTAGTTTTCTGCATGGTGCTTACAAAAGATTGTTATATAATGCATTCTTATCTCTAATCCTTGGAACGTATTTCAAAAAATGATCCTCTCACTTGCTTTACGTCGGTCTCAGGTTGATTATTGGATAAGGTCAATGTTAAGACTTTAAAATTTTATTAATATAAAAAGATATTAATTATTTATAGAGATATATTATATATTTTAAGTAAGAATTTTCTTTTAAAAAATTCAAATGATATTCTGTTTAAAATTTTAATTAAATTAATTTGTAAAAATAATATGTATTAATTTGAGAATATGATTTATACTTTTGATTATTGTAATAGAATAAATATTAACATCATAATATTATCCCTTTCAAATTAATACATATTATTAGTACAAAATTTAGAAAAAAAATATGGTTATCGTTCTTAATGTTGATGATAAAATCAACAACAATATATATTATTATACATTTAGAAAGAATTATGTGTATAAAATTAATTATCGTGTCTATAACTCTCCTTTTGGCATAAGTTTTAGATACCGAAAAACAATCATAAAAGTTAGTTTGATATAGTAAATAAAATAAAAAAGTTTTTGAAGCCAAAAAAATTGTATATATATGCATAATTATACATGATTATTAATTTATACTATTATTGAGACTATATTTTACAGGGGAGTTTCAAAAAAATTATTATCTTATCATCTTATCGAATTTTGTGAATTTTTACATTGGCCCGACTCGGGACCGGCATAATTTATTAATTTATGGTGATTATTAATTTATGGAGGTTATATACTGTATCTTATAGTAAAGTTTCTCAAAATTCAAGCCATGAGAAGATCTCATGTGTCATTTAATTTTTGTTTTTTTTTTAATTTATTTATTAAAAAAATTAAGTGTCTTTAATAACTTTAACAATTAATTATAACAAATTAATAGCTAATTCTTATGTAAATTAATTCTAACAAGTTACAACTAAATTTTTTGTGTACATTTATATAATTCTTATGTAAATTACTAAATTATAATATAATTTATATATATATATATATATATATATTTTTTTTTTATGTAGGTAACTTTGATTTTAAATAAATAAATCACAAAAGAACAAATGAACAAAAAAAATGACGTGAGAAAATTAAAGAGTGATTTTAGAACTTTTATGGCCGGTAAATCCAACAAATCTAATTCGAGAAATTTAGAGTTTACAAGTTTTTTAAAATGCTTTCATAGCTTTTAAAACCAATTTATCAATCACCTTCTAATACAATTGAAATAATTTGTGTTGGACAAAGTAATTTTTCTAACCAAGACTCTCGGAAAAAAACTTAACTACACCACGAATTGTAAATCCAGAAAAACATAATTATTTAATTGATGTGAAATATAAAAATCACAACAAAGTGATAAATAGTGTGAGAAAAAAAACAATCAAACATCAATTATTCTCTTATTATTCAAGAATCTAATGAAATAAATAAAAATACGTATTCCAACACCTCTGTTGAAATGATGTAGTTGTCTCGGTAGAAGCAAAACATATTACAATTTGTCTGATCAATATGTTTTTACATGCATATTTGATGCGAAAAAGACGACCAATCATTTTTTTAGGAAACCGTAGTGAATATTGATTTAAACATACAAGTTAAGGATTTGTACCAAAGAATATGTCTTTCATATGCAATAATTTTTATTAATGAATGACCTATTTTATATATATATATATGTAGTGGTGTATGTCTAACAATTTAATACAAATGCTTAATATTCTTACTTAAATAAATATTTACTATAAATACCAAATTTATATATATTAAATACAAAATTAATATCTAAAAATTATTAAATTAATTTTTACCATGTTAATTTTTAAACTCTACATAACGCGTAGGCAATCCCTAGTATACTATATAGTAGAGGATGACAATTGGATTAAAGCTATATATAAAAATCGTTGACAAACAAAATTACAAATCTTGGAACTTTTATTTAGCTGAGCCAAATGGATAGATACATCTATGCTCGGCCGTTTCAAAATATAAATTATTACGGAGGATTTTTTTTTAAATATATAAGTTGTTTTGAATCTTTTTGATAATTTTAAATATTTGTTACTTTATTAAATATTGTGCGACCAATAATACTATGTAGTCTTATTTATAATTGGTTGAATTATTTTTATTTCTATATATTAAATGATACTTAAATAAAAAATTATTAAACTTCGCATTTAAAAAAAAACAATTTATATTTTAAAACAGATAGAATATTATTATTCTTTATTAGTTAACTCAATCACCATTAGCATGAGCATGTGAGCCACCAAAGTAAATTAAGTAATACTGGAGACCTAATTAAAATAAAAATAATAATAGTGGTATAATGATTAGATTTAAATAATGTAAAACTCACGTTCAGATACTCGCAAATTTTGATGATCAACAGTAACACGATCGGTGTACTAGTAAATTATATTGGTACTTATTTTGCATGTTCGCAATATTTATAAAAACTATATAAAACGAACAAACATTATTACCCGTTATTACACCATGTTTCTAAAAAAAAAAAAACATTATTACACCACCATCTTTTATCCATTTCGAACAAAACACACTTGCCGTCGAACTTAGAAAAGCAAAACAAAACAAAAAACAAAACGACACGCATATATATGACCATAGAATCCAACATGTATGGTTCATCATAGATATCACTATATATTATTATCATCCATCATCATGGTACCATCACATCCATGACATGGTACACATATAGATATGTATATATGATCATATATTGTCATGATCAAGTGGGGTTAAGGAGATTCACTCATCCAAAATAGTTACCAATCTCTTCAAAAATGTCTTGACGTTCATAGACCGGCGTGACATCAACGACGTCGTTTTCATCTCCCTGAAGAAACCTCGCAAGTTCTTCCGTAAACAGATTGTTCTCAACACAAGAATCCTCCGACGCCATGAAATCTTCATCATTCAGAAACTTTGAGAAACCGATAGTATCCTCAATGAAACTATCAAAGTACATTTGAGGATCGTTAACGGAGCAATCAGAGAACGTGGACGAAGACGACATCGGATTCACGTTACCGTCAACGTCAAATACCGATGAAACAGGAGTTGTTGCAACGGCCATCTGGAAGAGAAGATTCGAGGTTGGTGTGAAGGACGAGCTCGTTGACTTATCTGATTCAGAGTCAACAGAAACACTTGTAGTAGTAGTAGTAGTAGTAGTGTGACTAGTAGTAAGTGGGACACTACTTGCGATAATCTCAGACAGAACACTATGATTGATTCTCTTTCCGAACCTATTAGCTACTCTGTTCAAGAACCTAGCTGATGATAATGCAGACTTGTCGTTCTTCTTCTTCTTCTTCTTCTTCTTCACCTTGATCTCATTATCATCATCATCACTCGTTGTTTGAGTAACGCTTTGTTTCTGCGGGAGTTGTTCTGATTTGGAGACTATGCCCTTGTGTGTAACAGGATCGATACCATTCTTGATCAAACGTTTCTTGATATGAGTGTTCCAGTAGTTCTTGATCTCGTTATCTGTTCTTCCTGGTAATCCACGAGCTATAGCAGACCATCTGATTGATTAAACACCATAAGATTACACTATTAGTTATGAAAATTAACACTTTGGAATCTATACATTAAATGCATAGAGAGAGAGATCAAGGGACTAACTTGTTGCCATGAAGAGCGTGAAGAGAGATGATGGAACATTCTTCATCTTCAGTGAACTCTCCTCTTTTGATGTCAGGTCTTAGATAATTGGCCCATCTCAATCTGCAGCTTTTCCCGCATCTCTTGAGCCCTATACAATTCAAAACAAAATAAATAAATTATTATTTATAAAAAAATAATAATAATTGAGCAATAATGACAAAAAAAAAAAAAAAGATCCAACGTAACATTGAATATTCAAAAATGGCAGAATAAATTAAATAAAGTACCAGCTTTTTCGGGGAGGGTTCGCCATCCACCTTCACCGTGACGGTTAAGGTAAGAGAGAAGCTTTTGATCTTCCTCTGGAGTCCAAGCTCCTTTCTTCAACCCTAATTCTGCTTTGCAACATGGTGTTCGTACCATTCTTGGTTCTTGCTTCTTGAAAGTAATCTCAGCTTTCTTGGTCGAATTCAAAGGGGGTGGTTCTCAAGGGAAACAAAAAGAGAGAGAGAAAGAGAGAGAGAGAACAAAATGAAAACCTGAGAGAGTTGAAAACAGAGAGTGAAATGGGGATCATAATGATTGAGCACATGATCTTTTGATTAATGAATTCAGACATCTGTAGATTTTTTTTATAGACATCTTGTTCTTTTGAGACAGTTATAACATTGAACGAACAAGAACACACAGTGAAAAAGAGAGATCTCTAGTTGCTCTGTTTCTCTTACCACAAGGAGAGATAGAGATAATCTTTTTTGTTTTTGTTAAAGGGTTGTTGTGTTGTTTCGCTTTGCAAAGTGCGAAACTTTGAAGAAGAGCCATCACCTTTATTTATATGCGTGCTCGTGGCTGTACGTGTGGCTGCGCCAACGACGCCGTTTTAGGCTGAGTGACACGTGACTCGGTTTGATTTCTTATCTAAGATTTTTTTTATTTTGTCTCTTTATTACAAAGACTTTTTTTTTTTTTTTTTATTTAACTTTGATGAAAGACTTGCCAACTTTTGTGATTTTGCTAGTGGAAATTTTGGGATAGACGTCTGATGATAATGTATATCAAGTTTGCAAAAAAAATACTCTCTCCGTTCCATTATTTAAAATATTTTAAAGTTATTTTTCTATTCTATTTTATTTAATTTTAGAAAAATTTAAAAAATACTATTTTTCAAGTGTCACTTTACAAAAATGCCACACTTTTGAAATCTTTACAAAAATACCATTTTTTCAAAAAAAAAAAATTTATATAATTTATATTTGGGTTAGTTATGTTCTATTAGAGTTTAGTTTTGAGTGTTTATGAGATTTTAGGTGTCAAAACATTCTTTAGAGTTTAGAATTTTAAGATATAGACTTTATAAATCTATAATTAGTGGCATTTTTGTAAATGGACACCCCTAAATAGCATTCTTGCAAATAGTGGTATTTTGTAATTACCTCTTGATTTTTCTAGTTTCCGTGTAAAATTATTTAAGAGAAATTTTTAAAAATGCTATTTTTTAAGTGTTACTTTACAAAAATGCCACACTTTTGAAATCTTTACAGAAATGCCATTTTTTCAAAATTATTTTTTCTTTATATTATTTATGTTTGGGTTAATTATTTTCTATTAGGGTTTAATTTTGAATGTTTAGGAGATTTTTGGTGTCAAAACATTTTTAGGATTTAGAATTTTAAAATATAGGCTTTATAAATTTATAATTAGTGGTATTTTTATAAATGGACACTCCTAAATAGCATTATTGCAAATGTACACATAAAAACGATATTTTTATAATTGTCCCTTATTTAATGTGTTATGGCCATTAATATTCCGTAAGATTTTTTTTTGTTAGTTGATCTATTTGTAATTAGATATTAAATAATGATTTTAATATAAAAAGCAAAACAAAAATTAACATTTATATCATTTTTAAACTCTACAATTTTATCTAAAAAAATTTATATAATGAAATAGAGAAAGTAATAAATATCATAATCAAATGAGGAAATTTAAACCCATAATCGCTTGGCAAAAATAATACTAGTTATTTTCTTGTTTTTTTTGCATGCCAAAATGTAAAGTTATTGAAGATTACAGCGCCGACAGATTTGGAACACCAATTATATTATAGTCCTGTTGAATTTTCTCTTAGAATTTTTTTGAAGATATTTGCTGTGTTTGACTACATAGGTCGGTCCGGGTAAAAATAATATTTTATTTTCTCTTTTGACAGTTTGGGACATAAAATTCATTGTAACTACTATTACAAGGAGGAGATGGGACATAAACCCCTTTTTAATTAAAAAATAATATTTTATCAACAAATTGGGTGAAAAAATGTTTCATCGACATTACTTCATTATTTTAGATAACGTTGTTAATTTCTTTTTAATCTTCGTATTCTTGGTAAACAATTTCTTATTAATATGTTTAAGATTATAAAGTCATTCATAAGCACATCTACGTGCTCCATATGAAAACAACAAATAAAAAATGTGAATAGATTATTTCAAACGTATATGTATTACTATTTACACGTGAAAGTTTAGAAAAAACATAACAAAACCTAACATGTCGATTGCTAGTCTTTTTTTTTCTTCAGAAAAAGTCTTTGAGAGGCGATTAGTCATCCCCATAAGAAAAAAAAACTAGCCGCCTCCAAATCTCGTCAAATCTGCCTCTCCGGCGTCACAACTAAATGCTGTGAGAGGGCTTCTTTCCCTTTCTAGTTTTCTTTTGTCTTGCTATTCATCATGGCCTTTGAGAGGTTATGCTCTAAAGATAGGGGAGTAGATCTGGTCTTTACTCGGCGCGGCTTAGATCGGTGGCTCTTGGTTCTCTACGGTGACTCTCAGAGTCTCTCACCGTTCTTTCTTCCTTGAGGCTGTGATGAAGATTTGACGGAGGTATTCTATGGGTTTTGCTTGACGAGATCTTCGGCTAAGGAGCTGTTCACTTGGACCATGGCGGCGAGGCTTCTTCGGTGTATATCTGGAGTGGCGACAGATGACGGGGATGTGTGGATCTTTGGGGGCGAAATCTTCGAACAACTCATCTTCAACGGACCGGAGGCGTGTGTCTTCCTTTTGCTCCACTCCGATCCGTTTGATTCTCCGGTGCTTGAGGCGGTACAAGGGATTCGGGTGGGTACTTTGGAGGTGGTTGTGTTTGGATCCTCCATCAACGTTGGTCTCTCTGTCGTCACACGGTCTATCTCGGTTTGGCCAAGCCTCTTGTGTGTCGAGGCGTGGGCACTTCTTTTTCCACATTCGCTGCATATGGGACTCTGATTCAGGTGAATCCTCTCGTCAATTGAAGTTTTTGGATCTGGTGTCTGCTCGATGGTGGTGGTCGTGGCGGCAGGAGATTTTCCGATCTCCCTTGTCGTGATTCGTTTGTTGTTATTAGGCTTGGGCCTTTTTGTAACCCTAGAATTAGGTTATTACCTGGGCCAGACCCACTTGGGCTGTGTTTACAGGTTTTATTTGTACTGTTCTTTTTAATTCTAAATTCTATGAAAACCCTTTAACAAAAAAAAATATAATTTTGTTTTTTATGAGTTAATAAAATCTACGTATCAAAACCAGATTAAAATAATATTGTCCGTTTTTGTAATTTTATATCTAACTGCTCACAGCTTTACCAATCAATTATCATCAATTTAATATATAACAGCTTCATAAGGCTAATGTTCCCGCTCCTTACTGCTACAGCTCTATTATAGGCTATGCCAATCAAAGCCAAAAATATATGTCGTTATCGCATCACCAACAAAAATTTCTTTATGAATTTTTCAAAATAATATAAATTATAAATATTAATAAATTAGTGTGGATTTCTTCTACTATTAGAGAAAATAATCTAAAAAATTTTAAATTAAAAAATATTTAAATGGATTTATCTAATACTGGAAGAAATCCGTACAATTTTATTAGTTCCATATTTTATATTTTTGTGGATATTCATAAAAAATTCTTGTTAGCGATGGTTTTATTATCAAGAATGTATTATTCAACTGTAAAAGATGGAGTGCGGACTTTTCTAAATACGACTGAACTGATTTAACATTATTTATTTCATTTTTTGTTACATTAAAAAAAGAATAATTAGACGACAAATTTTAAAAGAAGAGGATAGGCAACGAAACACAAAATTGAAAATTCGAGGAAAGATAGTATTATACAAAAAGTAGTTGTATTTGAATTAAATAAATTAAGCAACAACTTGGTCACTCAAACACTGGACTTGGACATATCGAAATCGATCATGCCACGAAAACCTAAAAGGAACCAACCCAAGAGAAAAAGAAATAATATATTTTATACTTCGTACAACTAATTTCCAATATTCTTTTATTTAGACAAAACCCAATTAATTAATATTTATTATAATAGGATAAATATCTTTGATAAATATCCCTTAATATTTATAATAAATAATTGTTTAGCCGACGTACTAAGGCGGTTCACAACATTAGTTTAATAATTTTTATTGTCTATATATATGTTTGTATATTATCAATAAGAGGATGATCACTCCATAATCTCTCACCTCTCTTGTGAGTACTTTCCTCTATACACAAACACAAACACACATATATGTATAATATTTTCCTCACCAGCTAAACACACACATAGAGTTTCCTCACCAGCTAAACACACACATATATATATATATAATATTTTCTTCACCTTTTACTATAATAGTTTATAATACGTTATCAGTACGACTGTCTCTATATTCATTCTATACCGTCTAATCCTATACCGTTTCATACCGAAAGGGTGAGATTTTAATTTATGTGTTATTTAATTTAAATTTAAATTTATGTATTAATTTTAGAGTGGTAGGCTCTGCCTCCTCATGATATTATGGTAGGCTCTGCCTTCTAACTATCAGTGGAAAAACCATATAATAGGCTATGTCTTTTTCGAATTGATCATTATTATGGTAGACGCTGCCTCCTTGATAATTTAAAATTTTATATCTCCATAATCTCATGGTAGGCTCTACCTCCTTGATTATGTAGAGTACTATGCCTATTGATTTATTGCTATTTTCTTACCTTTATTTATTTCTGTTATTTATTTATGTTCATTTATATAGAAGGCTTTGCCTCCTGTTATTGTTTTTAATTATGTTGTTATTATCATTGCAATTGTTTTATCATAATTTTTTTTTAAATTGAATTTTAATATGATATTTAAAATTTTGTTATATAGTTATCATGTCAAACTTGGCAAAACTTGAGATTGCTACCCTTGATTTATCTGGGAAAAATTATTTGACATGGGCAGTAGGTGCAAAGATGCATCTAAAAGCAAGTGGGCTTCTTGACACTATCGATAAATGGAAGACCACGTCCGAAAAGGAAAAGGCAAAGGCCATGATATTCCTACGCCACCATATTCATGATGGGTTAAAGGATGAATATATCACGAAGGATAATCCTACAGATTTTTGGCAGTCACTGAAAGATAGGTTTGATCACTAGAAATATGTGATCTTACCAAAGGCAAAACATGAGTGGCTGAATCTGATGTTTGAGGATTACAAGAGTGTTAGCGAATATAATTCCGCTTTGTTCGGAATTACTTCAAGGATGATGTTATGTGGAGAGAGTGTAAGTGATTTCGATATGATCGAGAAAATACTCCAAACATTTCATCCTGGAAATGTAGTCCTGCAGCAACAATATTGGGCGAAGGAATTCACCCGTTACTTAGATTTGATGCAAGTCCTCCTTGTTGTTGAACAAAATAATGAAATCGTGATAATGAATCATAAATCTCGTCCAATTGGAACGGCTCCACTCCCAGAAGCGAATGTGGTAGCATCTAATACGAATAATTTCCAAGGACGATGGCGAGGTCGCGGTAGAGGTCGTGGTCGCGGACGTGGAAGAGGTGGTGGATGAGGCCGAAGACAAGGAAGAGGATCCCAGAAAAATAACTCCGGCACGTGGAAAGCCAGCAAAATTTCTCAAGAAAATGATGTTGGTCGCGTAAATAAAAGAAAAACAAAGAGTGCTTGTTACAGATGTGGTATGAAAGGCCATTGGGCAAGAACATGTCGTGTGCCAAAACATTTGGTCGATCTGTATCAAGAATCACAAAAGGCAAAACAGAAGAATGTGAAAACAATTTCATCTCTGATGAAGCTGGACCTTCCTTTAACGGTCTAAGTGATGATGCTCATTTCGATGTTGCCGAGTTCATTGTTGATCCTAAAGTATCAACAAAAAGAAATGATAACTAAATCCATAAGACATGATGCTAATAGTTTTAAGTACTTTGTCTAATATGCTTTTGTTTTGTAGTTTCTTATTAAAATAATTATGTAAAATAGTTTTATTATAGTTATGTAACTTCATGTTATATAAGGTTTTGTTTTGGCATATTAATGCATCTCTTATTAATATTGTGACACCAGACGATGTCAGAAATTAATATCAAGGACGGAGATACGTGTCTGGCAGATAGTGCGACAACGCACACAATACTTAAAGATAAAAAGTATTTCTCCGTTTTTAATATAAAAGACTCCGCTGGAAGCGTGAGTATTGTATCTGGTAATGCAAATATTATCATTGGCTCTGAAAAAGTCAAGTTTTCAATGCCAAGGGGAACAAAGTTTGAGATATATGATGCATTACATTCTTCTAGTTCATACGGAAACTTGTTAAGTTTCAAAGATATTCGAAGAAACGGATATCATATCGATACTAAGAATAAGAATGACATTGAATATCTTTGCATTACATCAGAAAGAAAACATGTATTGGAAGAATTACCAATGAAATCTTCTAAATTATATTGCACAAAGATAAAATGACTGAATCATATGCCACAGTAAACAAGAAGTTTACTAGTATATTTAAAGTTTGAAATGAAAGGTTAGGACATCCAGGATCAGTCATGATGAGAAGAATTGTGCAAAATTCTAGCGGACATCCATTGAAAAACCAAAAGATTTTTCAATCTAGAGATTTTTCATGTCCTGCATGTTCTCAAGGAAAACTAATAACTCGGCCATCACCGGCTAAAGTTGGGAATAAAAATCCAGTATTCTTAGAAAGAATACATGGTGATATATGTGGACCTATACATCCACCATGCATACCATTTCGATATTTTATGGTATTAGTTGATGCATCGAGTAGATGGTCATACGTGTATCTGTTGACAACACGGAATACGGCTTTCGCGAAATTCATTGCCCAAATAATCAGATTGAGAGCACAATTTCCTGATTACGGCATAAAGAAAGTTAGGTTTGATAACGCCGGTAAATTCACTTCACAAGCTTTTGATGACTATTGTATATCAATGGGAATTGATGTTGAGCACCCTGTTCCCCATGTTCATACACAAAATGGCATGGCTGAGAGTTTGATTAAACGTTTGCAACTTATTGCAAGACCATTAATCTTGAGAACACATCTCCCAATTCATGTAGGAGGACATGCTATATTGCATGCTACGGCACTGGTTCAGATAAGATCAAGTGCATATAATAAACCAATGTTTTTAAAACCAGACCGGCGATCGAACCGGAGAAACTTTTGGGTCATGGGTCAATGTGGTTCGACCGGGTCGAACCGGATTTAATAGTTTTTAAAAAAATAGTAATATAAATTGTTTTTGTATAACTATAATATCTAAATATATAATATAGCATTTGAATAAACATATTTTTAAAAATTTATCATGAAAAAATCATTTTAATAACAAAAAAACTATTCAAAGACAAAATTTAATTAAAAATAGTTAAGTTTATATGTAGAAAAAAAATTAAAAACATTAAACTATAACAAAAATTAACTAAATTCAAAACTAGTATTTGTTTCTATAAATTTTAATCACAAAAAAAAATTTAAATATGAAAAAAAAAAACTCAAACCCGGGTCAACCCAACCCGGCTAGCCGGCCGGTTCGCGGTTGAACCCGGTCTGACCCCCGATCCGGTCCGGTTTTCAAAACATTGTAATAAACATTCTCCATTACAGTTAACATCTGGCCAAGAACCCAATATATCCCATCTTTTTGTTTTTTGGTGTGCGGTTTACATTCCTATAGCTCCACCGCAAAGAACAAAAATGGGACCACAAAGGAGACTTGGGATATATATCGGGTATACGTCACCAAGTATAATTCAATATCTTGAACCAAAAACTGGTGATATGTTTACGGCACATTTTGCCGATTGTCATTTTAATGAAGATGAATTCCCAGCATTAGGGGGAGGAATTAAAGGAAGTCCAAGAGATATTACTTGGTATACACCATCTTTGATATGTCTTGATCCCCCTACAAAACAACGCGCAATGGATGTTCAGAGAATTGTACACTTGCAAAATCTGGCAAACTAGTTATCTGATGCGTTCACAGATATAAAAAGGGTGACAAAATCATATATACCTGCTGCAAATGTTCCATCAAGAATCAATGTTTCAGAAGAACAAATCGATGGACACAAAGCAAATGAACCTAAAGTTCAATTAAAGAGGGGGAGGCCGATGGGCTCAAAGGATAAAAATCCTCGAAAAAAAAAGAAATTGGGAGAACAAAATAAAGAAATTCGAGAGGAACCACATAAAGAAAAATATCCAGAAGATATGTATGAAAAAGTTCCGGAAGAACCAGATGAAGAGAAATGTTTAGAAGATGAACATGATACAGAACCATATGAAATTTCCATTAATTATGCACAAAATAGAAAAATATGGGTTATAGATAAAATTGATAATACTGATGGAATATTCTCTTTCTCTGTATCTAAAGAAATTGATCAGGATGATCCAGACCCAAGGTCCGTATCAGAATGTCACGAAAGTTCTGATTGGGAGAAATGGCAAATGACCATGAGAAATGAATTGGACTCTCTTAATAAAAGAGATGTTTTTGGACCTATAGACGTACACCCAAAGATGTAATCCCAGTCGGATACAAATGGGTTTTTGTGCGAAAAAGGAATGAGAAGAACGAAGTCACAAGATATAAAGCCCGGCTTGTGGCACAAGGTTTTTCTCAAAGACCGGGAATTGATTATGAAGAGACATATTCTCCGGTTATGAATGCAATCACATTCATGTACTTAATGAGCTTAACGGCATCTAAGAATTTAGAAATGTACCTAATGGATGTTGTGACAACATATCTTTATGGATGAATTGATAATGATATATACATGAAAATCCCAAAAGGATTAAAAATCCCAGAAGGATAAAAAATGCATGAAGTATCTTCTAAGAAAATATGTTCGGTCCAATTACAACGATCACTGTATGGGTTAAAGCAATCCGGACGCATGTAGTATACTCGCTTAAGTGACTATTTGTTAAGTAAAGGATACATTAACAATGCGATATGCCCTTGTGTGTTTATTAAGAAATTCTCGTCAGGATTTGTGATCATTGCAGTATATGTAGATGACGTGAACATAATTGGAACTTAAAAGAAGATTGATGAAGCAAGAACTCATATGAAAGAAGAATTTGAAATGAAAGATCTTGGAAAGACAAAAAATTTTCTAGGGCTTCAGATAGAATATCTCAACAATAGAATTTTTGTACATCAATCAAATTACACCAAAAGAGTGTTAAAACGCTTTAATATGGATAAAGCGACTCCATTGAGTACTCCAATGGTCAATAGATCGCTTGATGTTATTAAGATTCCATTTCGACCATGTGAAAATAACGAGAAAATATTAGGTCCGGAAGTACCTTATATGAGTGATATTGGTGGACTTATGTATCTTGCTAATTGTACTCGACCAGATATAGCTTTTGTTATTAATCTACTTGCAAGATATGGTTCATCTCCTACGCGCAGACATTGGAACGGAATAAAACACATATTCCATTATCTTCAAGGTACGATCGATTTTGGATTATTTTATTCAAGAAACCCCGAGGTTGGTTTAGTTGGTTTTGCAGATGCAACCTATTTATCAGATCCGCATAAAGCTCGATCGCAAACGGGATACGTTTTTACAATTGGTGGAACTGCAATCTCATGGCGGTCTCAAAAACAGACTTTGGTAGCTACTTCTTCGAATCATGCCGAAATCATTGCACTTCATGAAGCATGCAGAAAATGTGTATGGCTAAGGTATGACTCAACGTATTCAAGAAGCAAACGGAATAACCACCAACAAAGAACCGACAATTTTATTTGAAGATAATTCTGCATGTGTTGTTCAAATCAAAGAAGGCTACATAAAGAGCGATAGGACGCAACATATTCCTCCAAAATTTTTCTCCTACACTCGGGAACTCGAAGAGAAGAAGGAGGTTGATGTTCAATATATTCGTTCAAGTGATAACGCAGTAGATTTATTTACAAAAGCGCTTCCGACTACAACATTCCGGAAACATGTTCAAAGTATCAGAATGCACCATCTACGAGACCAATAAAGAAAAGATTATATATATCTTTTCTAGGGGGAGACTGCACTCTTTTTTCCTTGTCATGGTTTTTGTCCCACTGGGTTTTTCCATGATAAAGTTTTTAACGACGCAGTATAAAAATATCCAAACATAAATGGATATTTAAGGGAGAGTATTATAATAGGATAAATATCTCTTTATAAGATTAATATCCCTTAATATTTATAATAAATAATTGTTTAGCCGACATAATAAGTCGGAAAATTAGTTTAATAATTTATGTTGCCTATATATATATTGAGTACCTTTTTCTATACACAAACACATATATATATAATATTTTTTTTACCAGCTAAGGACACACAGATATATATATATATTTATAAAATATTTTCTTCACCTTTTAATATAATATAATAATATTCTTTTATTGTGCTTTTGTTCTCAGGTGAATGATGAGCCATTTTCTAATTTATCCATTAGCAATTTGTAATAGAATTTTCTTAACATACGAGGAATAGGAAATCTCTAAGAATATTCCACATCCTGTCTTTGCTTTTTTCTTTTCAACTGAGTGTTTTGGTTTTGGGATTAATTAACCATTCAGTCTACTGACTCAGTCTAGTCTGATATAATTTCAGTTCTCTAACAAAATGCAATTGAAATTATTATATTTTTTTCGAAAAGAAAAGTTTTAGTTATTATTTTCACGGGAGTTGACCAAAAAAACCCAGATTAGTCACAGTGAACCAACTCTTAAGAATGATGAAACATCCTACTAAATCACACACAAATGGTGGTGTTTACAAATCGTCCACCACTATGCAACAATGTACATACAATTTCATGCTAAAAGAACAACTAAATCATACAGTTAATCTCTTTAGTACTCACTTATGCTGGTTCTTGTCTAAACCTCCGGCAGAATTATCGGCGGCCACGGTGGCAGCTAATTCCATTAGCCGCTCATAGTCGATCTCAGTAGACTTGAACTTCAGTTTCATACCAGCTTCAATCCATGACCTGATACAAAGAACAGATTGTGTACTATCATGTGGCATGCAATACTTTTGCTTATCATTCTCTTCACCTTTACCGCAAAATATTTCTTCCGGAGCAGCGGAAGTCGCCTGAACCGCGAGGAAATCCCGAGCCATGTTGGAAAGTCGCGGGTATCTTCCGCTGTTTACCTTCCACCAATCTAACACATCGGTCTGCATCGGGACTATAGACTCCGATAAGTATTGAGTCAGTTCATCAACAACATTGCTACTCATACTCCCTCTTCTTTTCCTTCTAGCGATTTCCTCTGCAAACGAGATATTTCCTCCTCCTCCTTCGTCTATATCCTGAGGACGGTACCCACTAGTCATGGAAGATGTGAAATGAGGAGAAGAATAGTTACGAAGAAAATGGGTTCTTGCTTCATCTATATAGCTCTCGAGACTTATAGTCTCTGGAATGTACTCGGTTTTGATGCGCGGGTCAAGAATGGCTGTAATGTAAGTGAATACGTTGCAGACTTGGGTGTTGTAACTTCTGGCCTTCAGGGCCATGTTTTCAGCACATGTTCTTAGCCAGTCCGGGTTGTGGCATGATTTCTGGCAAGTCGTGATCATCTCGGATATGTTATCCATAAAGAGCAGAGCTAGACCGACTGTGAGATCCTTGTTTGTGCACATATCGTTGGTCGTCTTGTGGAATGAATCCAAATCCAAGTAACTGTGGACAATAGTCACTGCGTTCTTCTCTGCAGAACTCAAGATCATTCTGTTCTCTAGAACATCCTCGTTTTTTCGAATTACCGAGTCCAAGGACTTGCCAGCCTGCACCAATATAAGCCATCAGATTCAAAAATCTCAGACCTTGATGATAAAAAATGGGTCAAAGTTATCGAAAGCTTACCTTGCACAAGATGTTGACCATCTGATAATTGCCACTCCAACGAGATGAAGCATCGACCGGAAGTTTCCAGTTGCCTTCTTGATAAGCTGTTGTCAACTGAATGAAATGATCTGATAGATCAATGGACGCGTTTAACTCTTGCGTGAATTCTCTAATCTTTGATATTATGGGCTTTATAGTTGCTAATCCCTCATCTATAATATCATTCAGAGTTTGAGCGGCACACGGAATGTAGCAGAAAGGCAAGACCTTTTGACCATCCAAGTACTCCTTGAGGCTGTGGCAAGCTTGAATAGCGTTTTGGCTGTTGTCATGTGTACAACACAGAACCCTGTCTTCAATGGCATATATCTTAAGGACTTTTAAAAGGGAGTTATAGATCTCAGAACCTCCAGAAGGATAAGGAATCCGACATATGTCGAGCAGCAGTCTATGAGAGGACCAATTTCCGTCTATCCATTGACCCGTTACGCTCATATAAAAAATATTTTCATATGAATTCCAGAAACTCAAGGTTACTGAAACTTTGGATTGGATATGCTCCAATGATGTCTTTACATCTCCCCGCATGCTTCTGAAAATCTCATGGAGAACGGCTTTATATTTTTCAGCCGGCCATAGTTGGACGGTTGGGTTAAGAAATTTAAAGGAGTTTCCCAACCATCTTCCGTCTACAGTAGAGGGAGGAAGTGACGACAAAGTGAGCCATTTGAGAACTAACCAGTTAAGATGATCATAGTCGAGTTGCGGTGCTTTCGATTGGGATTGTGACGGTTTTACAACAACTTGTAAAACCGGTGGTGTCTGTGGTACCGAGGTGGTGACAACATCTTCTGCTTTATCATAGCCTGGATGTCGATTATTCAGATGCCTTCCGAGATTACCTTCAATAAGAAGAAAACAGAACAATGAACATAAAAGATTATTAACAAACATCAGGACCTTGAAAAGGGGAAAAAGTCTCTAACCAAGATTAAGAATAAATTGCAAAATCGACTTGAGAAGCAGATATAGCAATACCAGTAGCTGTTGCTATCGAATAACTTTGTCCGCAGAATTTGCATTTCCGAGTTTTGCTATCCGGTGCAGTCTCGAAATACTTAAGATACACTGAAGTCATGGTCTTCTTCCGTTTAGGGGGAGCAGAATTTGCCTTAACAGAAGAGCCTAATCCAATGTCAATAGGATCAGATTGTGGAACAAGTGCCATATCCATCATGGCTTTCGGTTCCATTTCTACATCAAGAAGCAGACACAAAGAAATGGTCTTAACTCTTAAGTGGTTGTAGTATCAATTCAAAAACCAACACACGCACCATCATCAGACATCAAGTTCCATACTTTTTAACCACAAATTATCTTTGTATAACAAATGATCTTCATGTAGAGAGTTTCGTATTACCTTTGTAGGTTTTGAATGCGTTGTTTACATTCCACTCCATCTGATTCCAAGCTTCGTTTTGGTCCCTTTGAAGTTCCTGTCTAAGATTCCATATCAGTAAGAATAAACAATAAAATCAAAATCAGAGCTTGAACAAGATGCGAGAGACCGTACCGAGAGGAATTGATGGTGAAGACGAAGAAAGACCCGACCGGAGAGGAGAAAGATGTGTTTTTTTTTTTGGAGGGAAAGCAGAGAAACAGGAGCCACGGAGAGAGAGAGAGAGAGAGAGAGAGAGAGAGAGAAAGGGAAGATCGGCGCTGGATCTGTGAGCCACAGATCTGAGCCGATTTAAGGGAATAGAGAGAGAAGGGGATATGAGCAACGGGAGACCGGCGAGTCGGAAGCCCGATGGATCGCTGACGGCGACCGAGCCGGTAGATTTGGTCGGCGAAGTTTACGGAGGAAATTAGGCTCGGCTGGATTTGGGGTTTAGGTCAGTTGAGTCAGGCTCAGCTAAAATGACTCCAGAGAATGGCTCGGCCTCGTTTTCTTTCGGCTATCCTCGGTTTTTTTTTTTTTTTATAAAATATTTTCTACATTTGAACAAATTACAAAATAGTCATGCTTAATGCTCATTCAGAATATGTTTCCTATATAATAAAAGGGAATTTTTCATTGGATGTCCCAATATATATAATGTTGTTATTGTTATGAGTTCTTAAATCATCTAAGTGAAATTTTAAAAAATATCATTTTTCAAAAATATTACTTTTTAAAAATCTTTACAAAATACTATTTTTTCAAAAAAAAAATTCATTATATCATTTATGTTTGGATTAACTATACTGTATTAGGGTTTAGTTTTGAAGGTTTTAGAGGTATTAGGGGTCAAAACATTTTTTAGGATTTATAATTTTAAGATTTAGGTTTTAAAAATCCATAATTAGTGGCATTTTTGCAAATGAACACCCCTGAATGGTATTTTTACAATTGTCCCTAAATCTAATGCAAATTTTCTTTGGAAAAAAAAAACTGTGTGATGAGTTAGTTTTGCTAAATATGAATAAATTATAAGAGAATTTTAACATATATTCGAATGAACCTAATCGAAATTAAACCAATGTATATCGCAACCAGTCCATCAAAGACAAATTATTATTTCTTGATTATACAAGGGTTAGATTAGGTTTTCCAGTATCACCCGCAAACGCAGCGTTAGCGGATAGTAGCAATTGTTGACGTTTGACAACAATTATGGAAAACGATTTATATTGTTATGTGTCATTCTAAACTTTTCAAAATCAAAAAATGTTTTTTCGAGCGTTTGCAGTAGCGGACGGTTGCAGTTACATAACTAAAATAATATATTTATAAATAAAAATAAAAATTAAGATTTAGATATGATAATTATGAAATATATCAACAGTTTAAACTTTCTAATTTTCAATAGCCTATAGTAATTTTATTTTTATAAAATCTTCAAACCATAAATCTTTGAATAATTTTTTCCTTGATCACTGATTAATAAATTCACCATACTAAAATCATAAAAAACTAACACTAACCTCTACAAAATAATATTTTTCTCTATTAAAATCATAACTTTCATTTTAACTAAAGAAAACTAAAAATTGAATATAAAATTATACTCATGATTTTTTATTACTAATTATATTGAATTAGTGACTTTTGTATTCTATTATACTAATATGGTTTTGACGTTTTTCATAACTATATAATGTGTTTATATTATAAAATTTATTGTTTAACCACTACCACATATGTTGATCAATTAGTCATAAATATCTCGTAAACGCACTCATTTTTAACCGTTACGTCATTCGTATAAATCGTTTTATAACGCTTAAAAATGTAGCCGCCTCCTTCTACAAATTCTCACATCTGCAAATACAAACGCTGCATTTAAACCAGTTAGACTTTAAATCAAAGACGATTTAAAACCGAAGTTTTCTTTCTTTTCTTTACTACACAATATTTTTGTTGTCTTTTTAGTTAGAAAAGAAGACAGAATCAAACCAAAATTATTCTAAACCAAAACGGTAGATTTCGGATCTAACTCGATTCCCAAATGCTCTCTGATTCTATAAAAAGATTGAAAAATGATTTTTTTTTTTTGTGGGCCATTCACAGCTCAAATACCGGGCTGACAAAGCAATTTTTGACCGTTACAATCACATTATTCGAAATAATCCCTTTTTATTTTCTTTCTTCTTCGAGTGATTAATCCTAAAGCAAGAGTGAAAATAGCAATTAATCTCTACACTTTGAAAGCTTAATTTTGACCAACACACTCTCAGTCTAACCAACAGCGATTGATCAGTCATAAATTTAATCACACTCGAGAACTCTTCTTCTTTCTTTCTTCTGGGTTTTAGGGTTTGGATAGCGAAGGAGACAATCTTCAGATTCCGAGGGAAAAAAATGCCGGTATCGACCCGATCTAAGGTGATGAATCAGGAGCAAAATGAGCAAGAAAACACGAATCTGAATCTTCTTCCTTCGAGAAATCCACATCAAGGGTTAAAGGAAAAGATGAGAGCTTTAACTCTCTTGTACGAGCAACAAAAGAGAGCCTCTTTCTCTCTCAGGAACCCTAATCAGTCTCCGAAACTCCAAGATCAGAGATTCAAGACTCACCAGCTGCTTGATTCTTGCAAGAAAGGAGACAAATTTGACGGTAAAGATGAAACCAAAGAGAACAATGTAGCAAACGCAGATCGGATTTTCGGGTTTAATTCGGTTCCAGTTAAGCCTATTGGTCCGTCTTCTGGTGTGATTAGGAAGCTCTCGATGGGTAATAATGGAGCTAGAAACGTCACGGAAGCTGAAAAGGGTGAGAAATTGGAGAATCTTGATGCTTCCGTGAGTCGGATTTCGGTGTTTGTTAGGCTTAGACCAATGGGGAAAAAGGAAAGAGAGAATGGTTCAAGATGCTGTGTCAAGATTTTGAATAAAAGAGATGTTTATCTAACGGAGTTTACCAATGATAATGACTACCTTAGGCTTAAGAGGCTCCGTGTTCGTCATTTCACTTTTGACTCTTCTTTCCCTGAAACCACAACACAACAAGAAGTCTATTCCACAACGTAAGTGTCTATTCAATCATCTCTGTCTCTCTATAATGCCTTGATGATGATGACATTAGCAGGAAATTGGAATCAAAATGCTTTTCTTTCCGCTTTGATTTATTCAGAACAGGAGATCTTGTTGAAGCAGTTCTTGAAGGAAGGAATGGTTCGGTTTTCTGCTACGGTGCTACGGGAGCAGGCAAGACTTATACAATGCTAGGGACAATGGAGAATCCAGGTGTGATGGTTTTAGCAATCAAAGATTTGTTTGCTAAAGTTAGACAGAGAAGCTTAGATGGGAACCATGTTGTTCATCTATCTTATCTTGAGGTTTATAATGAGACTGTTAGAGATTTGCTTTCACCTGGTAGACCTCTCATACTCCGCGAAGATAAACAGGTAAACATGAAACTGAAAATCACTGTTTTTTTCTCTCTTCTAGCTTTAGATAAGAACACATTGTTCTCATTCTTTTGCTTTTCTTTGAATTTGATCGAAATTAGGGGATTGTGGCTGCTGGTCTCACTCAATATAGAGCTTATTCCACAGATGAGGTGAGGTTCTTCTTCTAATCTATACATTTTCATCTTGAAAGATCTTGAGAATCAAAACCTAAGCTCTAAGTTTTTTTCGTATTGGTTTATTGCAGGTTATGGCTTTGCTCCAAAGGGGAAACCAGAACAGAACTACGGAGCCAACTCGTTGCAATGAAACATCTTCTCGCTCACACGCCATCCTTCAGGTTAATATTTCATCTTTCTCAGTTTCAGATAGAGCAAATTAATAGTATTATCAATTTTGAGGCCTGATTATGATCTCTTGTTGGGATTCTGTAGGTCATAGTGGAGTATAAGACTAGAGATCCTTCCATGAATGTAATCAGTCGAGTGGGGAAGCTATCTCTCATTGACCTTGCGGGCTCAGAAAGGGCGTTAGCAACTGATCAAAGAACGCTTAGATCCCTTGAAGGAGCCAACATAAACAGATCGCTTCTTGCATTAAGTAGTTGCATTAACGCGCTTGTGGAAGGCAAGAAACATATTCCTTACAGAAACTCAAAGCTCACTCAACTACTCAAAGACTCACTAGGCGGCTCGTGTAACACGGTGATGATTGCTAATATAAGTCCAAGCAATATTTCTTTTGGTGAAACACAGAACACTCTCCACTGGGCTGATCGAGCCAAGGAGATTCGCCTCAAGGGATGTGAAGTAAATGAAGAGGTGGTTACAGTGGGTGAACAAGGAGGGCCTGATCAGGCCAAGCTATTGTTAGAGCTTCAGAAAGAAAACCGTGAATTGCGAGTTCAGCTCGCGAAACAGCAGCAAAAGCTTTTGACTCTTCAAGCAGAGACCTTAGCAGCTGCTAATAACAACAACATTTCCCAGACACCTCCATCAATCTCATCTCTAAAGACTCCACCATCTGCATTGACAGCTCAACAGAAGAAGAAACCGAGGCATTCGTTGTTATCAGGGACATGTTTCACACCAGAATCATCCAAAAGGACAAAAGCAGAGGAAGTTGTGAAGGAGCTTCAACTAACTGTTAAGGCATTGAAGATAGAGATGGAGAGAATGAAGAGAGAACATGGGTTGCAGCTGAAGAAGCAAAAAGACGAATTAACGAAAGAACTTTGTAGTAGAAAGAGCGAGAAAACTCCAGATAGAAGCAAAGAAACAAGGAGGGTTGTCACAAGAGGGAGCTTGAGACCAAAGGAGAAAGAAAAAGAGTTGAAAAGCCCGAGTCACCGGTTTGCATCTCCAGCTGCAACAGCCAAAAAGAGAAGCTTTTGGGACATAGCAGTAGCTAATAGTCCTTCTTTGGATAGAAGGAAAACGAGAAGCCATGTTCTTGTTAATCAAGAAGCTCCTTCAATGCTGCTTCAGGTAACTTTACTACAGTGATGCGATGATCAAAAGTCACATTATAAAACAGTGAAGTTGTTCAACAAGATTCTGTCTCTATATATGTATACAAACATAGATACACTAATATGTTTGGTTGGTTTTTGGTGCAGCCGGGGTTTGCTCGTCCAAGGACAACAACACAGATGAAGCATTAACAAGGTTGAAGACTGATCAGATTCTGATGTTGTTTCTTTGTTACAAAAGTTTTTTTTTTTTTTTTTTATTGTGTCTGTTTTCCCCACTATTTGCTAACAACTGTTTTTTATTTATTTGCTAACATCTGTATTACATAGGAATATGAAATTAACACAATTATTTGTTTCTTTTCATTAATTTTATTTTTACAGTTCTTTTTAATCATTTAGTGATGTATACTTTATGATTCATTTTCTTTTGCTTGGTGTTCTGTATTGTATTTTATTTGATCAGTTACTAGATTAGGACCCGCGGGTATCAACGCGGGTAAACACATCAAAATTTATTAATATCAAAATTTGAGTTTTAATTAGTAATCCATAAAATTACAAAAATATTTTGAAATATTTAAACATGTGTCTTAAACCATTAAAGTTTAATTTATATCTTAATTCTCATGTCTTAATTCATATTATGCAGACCTACATATACTCCCTTTGTTTCTGAAAGAGTGTAATTCTACTATTTTTCACACAGATTAAGAAAACTGTTAAAATTTCTATTATACCCCTTATTAATACATTAAACTTATTTCTCTCTAATTAATACATTAAAATAAAAAAGTTAAAATTGAAATTTTGCCATTAATTATGTATTGAAAATATAACACGACACTCTTTGTGAAACAAAAATATATGGTTAAAATGACATTTTTTTGTGAAACGGAGGAGTATCTATTATAAATGTCATTGATATCATCGGTTTATTTTTCATAGAGATATATACTCGTCAAATCTTACACTATTAGATCTTAACAATAATATATTATTATTAGTTGATAACATGTATAAAATTTCATTTCAAATAATTTCATTTTTTTTAACATTGAAACGTATTGGTAGAAGATTTCTATTTTCTTTGTAATATTCTATAACTATATTTACAAAGTAAATATGTGTATATTTTTGTTTTCTTTGGTATGTTTAGATTTCCATATTTAAAATTTTTTTTTTTCAATTTCTAATTTTTTTTTGTTTTATCATTTATATTTAGTTAAAAATTATATTTTCATCTTATTTTTTTTATTATTATTTATAGTCTCTCTGTTTTCTTTTCTAATTTTATTTTTATAATTTATTTAAACTATTAGTTGATTAACAATTATTTTGTTCCTATTCCATTTTAAATTTTACTTTTTCTTAATTAATTTGATGTTTTAACACATGTCATCATCTGATCAATATTGGACACATGTTACGATATGATGAGTTATAATTTTGCTTATGTGTCAAATCCGATAATATTTTTCTTACTTGTTTTTTTTTCTCTTTTTTTTTTATGGTTTACATTCTCTCTATTTTGTTTTTTAATTTAATTTTGTTATTAGTTTAAACTATTAATTTTTTTTAATCTAGTTAGTGTGGAGTATTAGAAATTTTTATTTTCTCATAATTAGTTTAAACAATAATAAAAAAAATTCTTTACTATTTGGTTAAACACTTGACAATTATTTTGTTCATTTTCTATTTTTGTTTCTATATATTTTTAATTAATTTTAAGTGTTAACACATGTCATCATCTGAGCAAAAGTAGACACATATCACGATATGATGAATTAAAATTTTGCTTATGTGTCGTGTTTTCATCGTGTGCATCCTCCTTTATATAATAAGATAAACAAATGGTTTCATCTATAATAGTCAGATGGACCAACCCGCATCCAAGTAGCTCAACCCGTAACAGACAAAAAAAATTTCAACCCATACAGGCTGGCCCACCGCGAGATGCGGGTTCGAAATATATGTCGAGGCCCATATTACTTGGGTAAACAGGCTAATGGGCCAGTCCACGGGTTATGATAGTCTTGCTACAACGTACAAAAAAGTGTAACATTGAAATACAAGACATGAATGAAACAAAACTAATGTGTATTAGAAGAAAGCTCTCGGCTAAAACTTTGTTGTGTACACATGTCAAACGCGAATACATTAACAAAGACTAAAGAAACGGGTTTTAACTATTTCAAATATCTAGTATACAAAGCTTATGTGAATCAAAAGAAAACTCTCACCTAAGGTATTATGAAATAAAAACTCAAAATTAAAACTCAAACACTTCAATCTCTACTTGAAATTCAAAACAAAAATATTAAACTAATATCCAAGAAGGCAGAAACAATTAAAACAAACCAAGAATGATTTTCAATGATTTGTTATAGTACCATATCAATTTATATTGTATATGTGTTTTTGGCTTAGTATGTACGTAAACTTTTATGTTTCACTTTTACGGTTAGACTCACATTCACATCTATTATATACATTGTATAATTAATATAACTTGATGATATTTTTTTGTTCTGTTTGCGATTGATAAATGGAAAAGAATTTGTTATTTAAATTTGGTTAGTGATCGATATAAGTTATATGTTTTGTATTTATAATATAAACGTAAAAATATTGGTCGATAAAAATAATGTATTAATGGATTTTTCCGTTTGACTAACTTGTTTTATTCATATTTTAAATAAACATAGATTGAAACCAAACATGTATTCATGATTAAAGAAAAATCTTTTATTAAACTTTGTAACAAAAACTCAAATCATTAACAAGAAGAATACATAAAAAAAACTAAATTTAAAGTCATTTAGTCAAAACTAAAAATTTGGACAGGCCAAATGTGCCAGCTCGCATCCAAATAGGCCAACCCGTTATGGACCAAAAAATTTTTTCAACCCATACGGGTTGACCCGTCACGAGTTGCGGATTCTAAATGTGTATCCAAACCCGCCCTGTTGCAGTTTTACTTGGGCTTTGCCCGCTGGTCGCAGCGCATATTGACATCTCTAGCTTCATCTCTATTTTTTTTTCAAAAAAAACATATATGTTGATGATATATACTATTTTCATGTCACAAAATTTTAAAAACCTCTAAGCTGGGGAAAAATTGCTTTAAATAAAAACCAAAAAAGTTTTGGGTCATTATGTATAACCAATATAAGGCCCATTAGATATAAACCCATATTAGGTCCATTAGGTTTATTTGCTGCGATCATTCCTTTATATTTAAGCGTCGCCGACTCTCATCTAGGGTTTACGCCACTGAGAGGTTGTTGTCACTGAGAAGAGAGAAGATGCCGGCGAAGCAGAGAACTCCGAAGGTAAGCAGGAACCCTGACCTAATCAGGGGGGTTGGCAAATACTCGAGGTCTCAGATGTACCACAAGAGAGGTCTGTGGGCTATCAAGGCCAAAAACGGCGGCGTTTTCCCCCGTCACGACGCTAAGTCCAAGGTCGATGCTCCGGTGGAGAAGCCGGCCAAGTTTTATCCTGCGGAAGATGTTAAGAAACCACTCGCTAACAGACGCAAGCCAAAGCCTACTAAGCTAAAGTAATCCATCTTCTTCGATTGGTATTTGGTTTCAATCTGAATGTGTTATCTCTGTGTTTGATTACGGTAGATTCGGTATTAGGTTTTGATTTGGATCTGCTGGGAATATAAGAGAGATCATTGGAATCTTTCATTTCTATGGTTTGAAATGTAGGATTTGTTGAAATGTAGGATTCATGGACATTTGCAGAATTCGTTAAGCTAAGACTGTAATCTTGTAATAAAAAAACTGGTGCTCTAATGTCTGTATTGCAGATCTAGCATCACTCCAGGGACTGTGTTGATCATTCTTGCTGGTAGATTCAAGGGCAAGAGAGTTGTCTTTCTCAAGCAACTTGCCTCTGGTTTGCTTCTTGTGACAGGTGAGTTCTTACTCTTCTGATTTTTTTTTTTGTGTCTATGCGAACCTCTTATGGTTGTTTCTTGAGCTTATATCCTTGTAGGTTTTGTTCAATTTCGAAACTTTGTTCATATCCTGTCTTTGTTGATGGTCTTCTTCAGGACCGTTCAAGATCAATGGTGTGCCTTTGAGACGTGTTAACCAGGCCTATGTGATTGGAACCTCCACAAAGGTTGACATTTCTGGAGTCAACATTGAGAAGTTCGATGACAAGTATTTTGGCAAGGTTGCTGAGAAGAAGACTAAGAAAGGAGAAGGCGAGTTCTTTGAAGCAGATAAAGTGGTATGCATATATACCATAGCAAACAAACCTAAATTGATGATTAGTAGCATGAACTGAAGTAACCACATATATTTTATGCTCTTAGTTTACCCGCAAATTTGGTTATGGTTTATTATTCTTTGCACCTTAACGGAGTCAATAACTTTGGTTTGATCTGTATCTTTTTTGTATCTGCAGGAGAAGAAAGATATCCCTCAAGAGAAGAAAGACGACCAGAAAACCGTGGACACAGCTCTGATCAAATCCATTGAAGCAGTCCCAGAGCTCAAGACTTACCTCGGTGCCAGGTTCTCATTGAAACAAGGAATGAAACCCCATGACCTTGTGTTCTAGATTTCGTATCTTTTTTTCCCCTTAAATTTCAAGAATATCTGTTTTCCCTGAGTTTTGCTCTACTCTTTAATCATCCATGGATCTTAAAGACACTGTTTTCTCTGATTTATATATCAAATGGTCAATCAATTTAGCTTTAAGACTTGTTTTATGAATCCCAATTCCAAGGCAAAAGAAAATGAAATGAAAAATAATCATAAGAATGTGAATGATCATGAATTAATTTTTATACCGAAATAATCAACAGCAGATTTAGCCATAATTGAAGCAAATTCTCCAAAGCTTATAACACCATCCCCATTTGTATCAGCTTCCTTGATCATCTCTGTTAACTCCTTATACGTCAATGGTTGCCCCATTTTGGCCATTGCCCCAGCTAGCTCGGCTGCGCTGATGAATCCATTACCGTCTCTATCGAACGATTTGAAAATGTCGAGCAATTGCTCCGAATTGATAAGGATCTCTTCGTTCATATCAGGAAGAATTGTGCCAACGAGCTCATCAAATTCGACAAAACCGTTGCCGTTTGAATCCATGCTTGCTAACAAAACGTGGATTTGGTCGCCAGAAGGTTTGAGACCGAGTGACCGGAGAAGCGCCGCGAGTTCTAAGATCGTTAAGCTTCCGTCTGCGTCCATGTCGAACCGATCGAAAATGTCTTTTAATTGTCTTAGTTGATCCTCCATAACTTGCTTATCTTCTTTAGGAACACAAGATCAAAATCTATCAATAAAAAATGTATTTGGTGGGATTTAGAATTATCGAATGAGAGGATATGAAGATTAACTTTTTTTTCTTTCCCAGGAGGATTTAGAATTAAAATTCTTAATTTGTTTTGCATGTTTTAATGGTTTGTTCTTTTTTTGTTTTGTGTGGGTTTGTTGATTGTTAGTGATATAAATAGAAAAAGAACAAAGTATTTAGAGTAAATATATGTAGAATTCATGATGACTGTTGTGAAACAAAACATGTAATTGTCCAAAGAAACCCAAAGAAATTTAGAAACGTGACAGAAACTATAAATGCAGTAAAATAAAATTATAAACGAATGGTAACGACTAATGAAATGTGATAACTATTGTTGTTGTCAAAACAGAAATGGCTACTGGATATGTGATAAAATTATAAATGTTTGAATGATGTAAGACGTTATAATATGTTGAATATTTAGAAATGTGACAAGTTAAAAGATTTTTGAATAATTTTTAACTATATACGAAACAGGAACTAAAGAAATGTGATAAATCATGATGATTGAATGATAGTCGTGAAAAACAAACATGACCTTGTCCTAACAAAAGCTAAAAAGATAAAATAAACAAACATAAAGCAAACGAAAACACAAAGAAACTAAGATTAAGAAGTGATTAAGCAAAATCACTTTTCGTAGAACGATTGTTACGACGAGCACAGCAACCGCAGGAATAGACGGTGATGAGGAGAATGATGAGACAAACGTTGAAAACCAAAAGATTTCTCCACTTCTCTCTTATGTTCACTAACACTCCCGCTTTACACGCGTTGCAGTTAAAACATAACTCCGTTTGCACGTTGCTCCACGCACCGCAGTCGCTGTTTTCAACCGCAACAGCCGTTTCGTTTTTCGTTGGTGGAATCCAGAACGTCGAGTTTCTGAACACGAAGTTGCAATCCGACGGTGGCTTACAACAACCCGACTGCTCAAACCACAACAATGAAAATTGAATTACTCCAAACATACGTGTTTTTGTAACATTTACGTAAAGTCTAAAACTATTTCATGCATGTGATAGAAAACTGAGTCAAAGATTAAAACTATTTCGGCTAAAAAAGTCTTAAACTGTCTTGGTATTTTACTATATATGTATATTGTATTTTGATATAAAACCAAATAAAATCCAAAAGAAAGCGAAAATATTGTCTTGTTTTTCACTCGTCTTACTTAAATTATATATATGTCTAAACATTTTGATATCGAAACCAGATTAAAGGAAGATCCTCCAAAGCTAAGTAAAAAATAAACCAAAATCCTAATAAAAGATTCTTAAAATGTACAAAAAAAATAATAATAATAGTAATACCTGGATTGGAGACAAGTTCTGGTGATAAAAGGCATCAGCGATCTGAGTAACACGACCATCACTCAAATCATTACAAACCCTAGCCTCACCCAAACAAGACCTTATCCCAACCCATCTCTTACCACCAACGAACCCATTAAGCCAAGTCGAGAAATCCACCGTCCGGTACTCTCTATACCCTCGACCAGAGACCACACGACCGGCTCCTTTGTTCGTCACGAAGAATAGAAACATCGAGAAAATAATCAACGCAACAATCCCCGTAAACAATATGATCAAGTACATAACCATTGCCAAGTTTTCTTTAAAACAAGAACCTATCACTCCGATCAAAGACACCACGAAGAGGATGACTCCGATCGTTAGAAGTGGTGTCCGAATCGCTGATTCGCAATCGGTCACGCCTTGATGGACGAACATGTAAATCGAATAACCTATGGCCGATGCGCCCGCTAACATCACCAACGTGTTGGCTAGACCCACAACGAAATTGCTTACTCGAAACATTTTGTGAATTTTTGTGTGTGTTTGATCTCTCTGATGAAATCGATGTAACCAACCAAATCGGATTTTAAAAAGAGAAGAAGAGAGGTTTCTTATTTGAATTTTAATAAATTTTTTTTTTGCTTTCGTAACGTTTTAGTGAGTGTTTGTTTTTAAGTGTGTGGAGTCGTGGTTATTGGGGTTAGAGGGAACGGTTGGTTTTTGGGTAGTGGGGGATAATTAGTGGAGATTATTATTAGTCCATTCGTTTAGTGTTTAATTACTGGTTTATGCCACTAGACGTGTGGGGGTTATATAAGAAGAAGATCCTTTAGTTTAGAGAGAGTAGTTAAATTAGATTTTGACAATGTCTTAATTAAGACTATTTAAACGGTCACTAGTCTCTTTAAACCCTGAATATTTATTTATTTATTAGGATTTTATCGAATCCGAAATTGTTCGGAAAAAATATTTTTATTTGGTTTTGTATATTTTATTATTCTTTGTATATTTTTAAGCGTCAAAGAAAAGGTATTTAAAAAACAAAAATGAATTTAAATTAGAGAGCTACAAAAAAACTGTAAACTATCATTTTTGAATATGTGGTTAAGACTGTTAATCCACATTTCGGTTTTTTTTTTTTTTTTGGTAAAGGGTTTTTTCGGTGTTGATTTCTTATTAATTTTTCAATTTTTAATATATTATTAAATCAAATGTAAATTCTAGTATTCCGCTTGACATGATGGTTCTAATTTTGGTTTTTGTCATTAAAATTTCATTAGTTACTAATTCAAACGATAGTAATCTAAACCATATACATTTATGTCACAATAAAGAACAAATAAAGGTGAGATTATATAAAAGAAAGTGATACATGAAAAAAAACCTAAGAGTACCATATGGAAGAAAATGAATAATTCTTCGAAACTGTCTTTAACGGTCCCAAGCAGCTTCCAGTTCTCCATTCTTTTGGTTAACCGAATATACAATTATAGAGATAGATGTGAAGCCGCCTCTAATGGACGCATACCAATCAATGCAAAAGTTGAGTCACTCTTGGCTCTTTCATTTCAGACATTTCCTGGTTTCACTCGTTTGGAAGAATTACCAATAACATTAAAAAAAGATATATCTTTTTGTTGTTTTGACGCATTCTCCAATCAAACAAACAAAAACGAGGAATCAAACTTCTTCATAAAGCCCTATTGGCAAAGATGGGATGGCGCTTACTCCATGATAAAAGAGAGCTTATGGGCCAGAGTGTTTCAGAGCAAATACAAGGTGAAAGGAATACATGATCTATCTTGGTTGGTAGCAAAGGGTAGTTGGTCTTTTACATGGCGAAGTGTTGGTGTTGGTCTACGGAAAGTGGTAGTCCTCGTCATTAGTTGGGTTCTCGGCGATGGGAAGACGGTTAGATTTTGGAATGATAAGTGGTTAATAAACAAACCGTTAGCAGAGGTGATAACGGGTGAATTACCTCCCAGCGAGTTGGAGATCAAAACGTGCGACCTTTGGAATGATAGTGGTGACTGGTTATTTCAGCGAATTGACATGTATATACAGGGAAATCACAGGATGCAACTCAGGTCAGTGGTGGTGGATGATATAACCGGACCAAGAGATCGATTGTCTTGGGGCGAGAACGAAGATGGTAAATTCACGGTCAGCTCGACCTACTCGTCACTAACGCGGGACGATACACCAAGACAGAATCTGGATCGTTTGTTCAAAAGTGTATGGAGTGTGATTGCACCGGAACGAGTTCGGGTTTTTATTTGGTTAGGAGTACACCAAATTCTCATGGCAAATGTGGCGGTCGAATCTCACAATTAGAATGTAAGTGATTCTTTAGGGTTTGTAAAGTTCCGTGGAAAGCAAGCAAACACAAAGATCTCAAGAGAGTTTTTATTAGCTGTGAAGAAAGCTGTTACAAGAGTTTTTTGCTAATGAATTTCGATTCTCTTTTTGGGTGATAATGAGGGACTATATATAGTACTTCTAAGTAAATGGGCCAGTTAATAAAATGGACATGGCCCATTAAGCAATATATCTAATTTAGGCCCATTATTCAATTAAGCCCATTTTGCTTATGGATTTAATACCATTTTGGGCCTAGATTCAGACTGGGCCTTTGTAGACTTGCTTTGATTTCGTCAAGACGTTGTGGAGTTGATCTCATCGCCATATCGATCTCGTAGGGGTGAAATCCGACCCCCACAGTTAGCCCCCCAGCTTGGCAGTATCGAGTTAAGATGATGCCGAGGTAAAAGTTGCGGGAGTCTGAGATCGATATGATGGATGGTGAAGTTGCCAGGCGTGGACGTTTGGTCATCGAACTCCGGAAGTTTCTGTTATTCCGCGTTGAGCCGATGTCAGCGTATTTTCCCTGACTTGTCTTCTTTTTCTTTGTCTTAAAAGACTGAGGAAGTTGATGGTGTTAGTGGGCCTTCAAACC